>JAIPRK010000133.1:0-368650 GCA_025469195.1 Chaitophorus viminalis
GTATATAATAATATAGTATTTTATATTTAAATTGAATTATAATGCAATTTCGTAAAAATTTAAATTTCAAACAGTCATAAAACTTTTTCTTTTTAGTCCGGTAGAAATTTTTTTATATATTTTTGAATATTAGCTTATGGACAACCTAGTGTTAAAATTTTGAACCTTAAGTATAAACAGAAAAAATTTTATGAATTTTTATCTACAAAATAACTTGCAAATTATCGTGATTTTAACATATTTTATACAAATTTGAACTTTATGGGCTTATAAAAAAAATTTGAGTGAAACGATCTCCAACATTTTTTAGTGACGATATTTTTAACTTGTTATAAACCTTGTATTAAATTTTCAAGAGTTTTTGAATAGCCAATTACATTTTATAGATGTTTAAAAAAAAAATTTTAGAAAAATCGAAAATTTAAATTATCTATAAATAAGTCAAAATATATCAAAATACTTTGAAAACTTTACCATGTATAGAGAACGCTAATATAAATATTTGGTAAAAATTTCAAGTTGTTACGGTTTTTGGTTTTTGAATTAGAACATTTTAAAAAATGCTAAAATGTATTTTGTAAAAACGTGATTTATGTATGTATGTATGTAGTTCTTTATGAATTACATACATAATTTCTCATACACAAACGATAGGTGAAGTATACTAAACTCTGATTCGAGAATTTGATGAGATAGAATGCAAACATTATAAGTCAATCACATAAAATCAGAATTTAATGATTTCATAATTTTATGTTTAATATATACAGTATACACACTGTCTACGTACAGTTTCAGTATGGATTTTCGGAATGCAATGAACGATACTATAGTTTTGTTGGTAATGAGATGGTTAGCATATTTCGACAAATAACTTTAGAAAATAATATGTTATTTTCGATGTTCTTCACATGTACTTCATTGTAATACAACAAAAATTTACATAATATATTTAATACTGAATGTTAATTATATTATCACATTATAAGCCATCCAGACATTCCAAATGTCTGTAAGTGAATGAGAAAATTGTTGGGCTCCTTCTCGTGGCCATATAATATTTAGTTTACACTCTTTCCAACATGGGAATTTCCAAAAAATAAAAACATTTATAAAATTCCTAAAGAAATGGTCTGGTTTTGCTATCATTGTTATTATTTTGCACAATACCGTTGCAAATCTACAGTGGTTAAAAGCTCTTTATAACGGTCCAAAGTTTGTAACTGAAAAGTCCATGGGAGTACTCGCATAATATGTGACATCAATAAATTCTCAGACGAATAAACTAGATGTGGAAGGCAGTACAACAATTACCGACAAAACTCGACGGAAAGTAAAACAATATAAACTATTTATGTAATACGAATATAAATAAATAATAAAATAATTTGACGTATTATATACAACTATATAAAAAGTAACTTTCATAAATAAAAAATTGCCATTATTATTTCGGAGGTTTGACCGTTGAATAATGTACGAACCTACAGGCCAAAAGTAAAAGCTCATGTGACCAGTACGGTACTATTTAATTTTTTTTTATCAATAATTGCACAAAATTAAATAATTTGATTAAATTAAATAACGTATTCATACATACATTTATGTTTACGAAAGTTATTTCATGATATTATTTGTAAAATACATTATGAGCGGAACTTTGATAATATTGGTGTATACAATTAATTCACTATGACGTGAAATGTAATTATTTTTTCGGGTATTATAATCTAATTACTGTTAATTTTTTAACTACCTATCATATTTTTGTCAAATAGATGTAACAGACACCAGTTTTGACTGCCATGTCTAAGAAAAAATTGAAACTAAACTACATATATTTTAATGATCCTTGATTATTACAGAATCCAATTTTTTATTCCAAAACATGTTAAAAGCTTACTCATCAATGTGACAATGTTACAAAATTGAAAATAATATATCTGCCCAATAACGTAACAGGTACCTGGTACATGCACGTAAATCATGAATTTCTGCTATACGGCATATATTACATTTTTAGTCAGGTATCAATATTCAATGGTAGGTTAATACATGACGTATTTATGTATGGAAAATAAATGTAATACATATTAGCATTAAATTATCAACAATTAACAACAATATTTTAACGATTCAAGCAGAAAAAAATGTTTGAACAACAGTAAAACAATAATGTATCCTGAATCCCTGACAGCAAACCTTCGCATTCTACCATAACCCGTCATTCATAAAACATTAAACTTATTTTGAATAACTTATGCATTCAATTAAATTTAAAATAATTAAATACCAATAGAACACCATAATATAATATAGGCAGATATCGACAGGTAATGGATTACAGGGTTGCAGTGTCAGGAGATAAATTTATATCCTACTGGCTGCAAAATAGAAATTCCCATTTTATACAATTAGAAAACCAACTATGAAACTAGATAAGACAATTTTTTGTATAATATTTTAATATCATTACATAATATATTGTATATGCAATCGATCTGGTCAAAACTGACTGGCCTCTCACCTCACATATCCTCTCACCTCACATATTTGATCTTTATTCATTAATCTCTATTTTTTACCAGTAAAGTTGTATAGTCAATTGCATTCGTATTATATTATATACGAAGAATATACATATATATAGAATATATATATAACTCAAATGCTCATTGGTTAGATGGAGTGTAAATCGTATTTTTCATGTGCATTCGAGATTTTTATACTCATTAATGACCTACACATTAAGCTACACATTATTTATAAGCTGGTAGTTACTTTAGTGTGAATGCAAGTAACTTATGAAAGAAACTTTTCAATTATGAAAATAATTAAAACTCGATTGGGATCGTCGCGGTCTGATGAAAAACTTGGAAGCATTTTTATGTTGATGTCGTTAGAACACAATATGGAAATACCATATGATGCAATTATTGATCAATTGACTGTCACCCCAACAGAAAGAATCATTAATTTCAATTTTTCTTTATGATCATTATAAACTTATAAAAAATATATAAAGTATCATGTAATATTTGTTTGAATTAATTCAATAAAGTTTTGACATATTTTTAATTTATAATGAATAAAATTAAAGAACAAGTTTGAGTGATACAGTTCGATTTATGAAATGTTTATAAAAATGGTATATATAAGTGCGAGGGGTGTGAATGAAAAATAAGATTTCCTTGTAAATATTCACTCGACGGGCGACGTTCAGATTTATTTATAAAAGAAAATTCTAGAAGTTGTTTGGAATTAAATTTTTTGAAGGTAGACCTTTTACTTATTTAATCTTATATTTCAATTTTCATTTTACCTTTAAAGTTTAAAACATAGTTAATCAATTGTATTGAGAGCGAGAACCATTTTTTAACTCCCTTACTCTTGTATTATATCGGCTGTCCTATACACCCATTTCATAACATGTTTCTGAGAACGCCACTAATTTACTAACTTAATAACTTTTATTTTCTGACTGACCTCATACATAGCCACCTATACCTAAACTGTTAAAAAATCTGAAATTATTTAAAACGGTTTCAAAACTATGAGTAGTGTGAATGGTAATATAATTATGTACATATTATAAATAGATCACATTTTTTCTTATTGTAATAAAGTAGGTATAAACATATATCAAGTGTATCATTATATCCAGGCCCGAATTAACACTATCGTAGGCCCTAAGCACAGTGCCTTTATTGCTATATGCTAATACGGTCCTGCAGAGTTCAGTATTTAAATCATTAAGAAACTAAGAAACCCTATATTTGGGAGAGGTATTATTGAATATTTGAATCTCATTGTTAAGCCTTAAAAAACAAAAATATTTATAACATAAAGCTCAAATCTTAACTTTTATAATTATAACTTTATATCTGATAACAATTTCAACACATCTTAAAAACAATTCATTTTATTCAAAATATATTTAAAATTAAATTGCCAAAAACCAAAAAAAAATAACTCATATTTTATACAATTTTGTATATTTCTTTAAAGTTTTTTCATCGGTTTTTCCAATCTAATTTCAATAAGTAATTATTACGAGTTACGATAACGAGAAATATTATATATATATTTTACTTATTGTACTAACGTCTACAGATAGTACCTATATTAACTCTTAAAATAACAATAAAAAAAAAAAAAAATTACAAAAAAATCTTAACCACACATTTTAATTTTGTAGATCCTAGGCACAGTGCCATAGTGCCTATGCCCTAGTACAGCCCTGATTATATCAAATTATCAAGTATAAAAAGCATACAAAGAAAAAATGAATTGCAAAATTTGCATTGGTCTATATAAGTTAGAATATTATTCACGAACAATATCATATAAGTCTGAACAGCTTTTTGTAACTAGTCGTTTAGATTATTCATAATAAATAATAATTGTATTACACTTCCCCTTTATTACATCTAAAACTATGCTCAACATCAATTACAAAACCAAAATTTAAATTTAAATATATAATAAAAAAAGTGTTGTAATATTGTGTAATATTGACATTTTAATGCACATATGACATAAGTTTTGGCATACGTTTACTTCATACTACATCAGTGCAAAACAAAGTGGTGTTTAAACTGAACATAAGGAGCGGTTTAGTGCAATGGTCACACAACTAACTACAACACAATAATTGGTACGAACCCCGGCTAAGTGCAAAAAACATTCTGCAGAATTAATTTTGTAGTCTCTTGACGCTCCCCTTGCCCTCGTTCTGATTGCTCTACACTGCTCCCATCAAACTCACTTCAATAGAAGTGAAATTCATATTTCATACACGTGAAAATTTTGTTCTTATACTAGGGGTGGTAAAAGTGCTACATTGCACTCTATATCCCTACCAATTAACAAGTCATTGACGAAGACCTAGCGGTTGTTTTAATGAAAATCAAATTTAAAAAAAAAAAAAACTCCGAATAAACATATTTTGTTTCGTTTAGATAAATCGATATAACACGCAGCGGATATAGTAAAAATCGGTTCACACTATTTTCACGTTTTTGCGATAGTACAATTTTTACCTATATAAATACATAAATGCACTTTTATTAATTTTTTTGTGATAGTTTTGGTAGGCTTTCCGAATTAAGCGTATAAATCAGTAAATGTGCAGGTTAATTCGTAATATTGCGTTTATATTTTATGTCATGAGTGCCTATGTGTTTAATAATAAATATTTAATCATGACGATATGACGTGTTATAACTGAACTTGTTAAATTTACGATTAAACATGTCTTTCTGAAATAATACAAAAAGGTATCTCACCACTTTAAGTTTTTCAAAAAATCCCTAGCAATAGTGTTGGTGGCTTATTGAATTGTATTCTACTTATATACACAGTAAAGCATTAAGAATTATTCTCACTCTATCAATTACAACAGTAGCAGCTAATTTTCGGTAATTATGATAGTTTCCTAAATTGTAATTAATAAAAAATTATTTAAGAACTTCAGAAAGTCAAGAAAAAACAACAAATTTAGCCATGATATCAATTTAACATAAAATTGAAGATGAAATGAACTTTAATCAATTTTTAAAATCATCAGAATTTATAATTATAATTATAATTATAATTTGTGTATCGTGTATTACCAATGTCCTATAGTACTCTTTTTCAATACATACTATGCATTTTTCATATTTTATTAGTAATTAAATATATTACGTATTTCAACGTTGAATACGTTTTAGACTCAAGGTTGTATATCGATCAAAATGAACATAATATTACAGAGTAAACCTAATGTAACAAGGGTATACTGAACATATTAATACATTTTGTAATAGTGGTTTCATGAGAGAGGGTAATATTATTTGGTAATAATGTATCAAAGAGAGCCCAAGTCAAGGTGTTGGCCCCAGGCCATACAAAATATATGAACGGCTGAGTATACTAACCTCCATAGTCTATTTTATACTCCAAAGTATGAAAATTAATTAAAATGATGTAAACATTAAATTTAAAATAAGAGGCTCTATAAATAAATAATATAAATTAAATAAAATAGTTCTTAAAAATTAATCAATATGACAATATCATGCTTGGAGTTTTCTTCTAATACAACCATAACTTTTAACAGTATGACATGATCATTATTTCATTAAAAATAATTTATAATTTAGTGTAAGTTTAAATACTCTAGAAATATAAATGTCAGAAATCGATTTTTGCTTTGCTTCGCTATGCTAGACCCCCTCATTAACCCATTCTACGAGTCATTTTATCAAACATCTCACGGAATTTTTAGAAATTAGTAATGCAATTGCTACAGATGTGATCTAAATCAACTCTTGATAAATTATTGATACAGTATCATACACTTCATCGGTTTCTTTGTTCTAATGTCTTGTTTAACTTTTAAATTTGTTCATATTGTAGGCCTGACCTATAAGAATGATCGTTAATTGAAAAATGTATACCTACTTTTTAGATCAATAATCAACAATATGGTTAATTTAATACTATAATCATTTTCACAATATTTTTACATTATATACCTATATAGAATATACACCAAACTATAATTTTATAACACATGGTATTTATGAAAAATAACTTTTATGACATTTGCTTTTTATAGCAACCGATTTTGTGACACCATTATATATTATACTCACGGGACACTGGTAATTCGATTTTCTTCCGCTCTCCTCATTCAGCCTTTGCATCCCTTTCCGTGTATTCACTATTCACCTATAATCTATATGCTTGTAAATAAATAAACACTAAATAATAGGTTGCTAAACATATAAAAAAGAAAATAATATTTTCAAAAACATTTTTGAACCTTTTGTCTTAATGCTTGATACAACCTCGTCCTTTGACTTACTGAAAGTTGGATTTTTCTCGTTTTTTTCATTATAAAAAGCCCAACGGTGAAGTGCACAACAGTCAACAATTGATAAGTACTTTTTATTTTCCATACATACTCAACAGTAAATGATATAAAAATATAAAATGTACACAAATTTATAGTCATATTACATCTAAATTGACTCGGTCATTCGTTGTTGACCCTTGATTTAATCAACGTTAATATTTTTGTTTTTGTACGATGCCATTTATTAATTTATATAAGCTTGGAACCGTCTCGTTCGGAAAATGATTTTCAGTGAAGGTTATTGTAATATATAAGGTTACATAAGTACGGTATTGAATATTATTACATATAGGTGAAATTTGGAGAAAGCTCAGCACACACTTTTTTACTAATAGCCTCCATGCACACAGCCAAATAAGTACTCGAATTTCTTAAGTACTCAATAAAATAGCTTTGAGTAAGCTTATATTTTTGTGTAACAAAAAATCAACTTACCAATTGCTACAATTACTTAATAACTATATCATGAAAAATATAAACGGTTATGGATCAAAGTTGAACATTACTTCCGGGGTTTTCTTCAGTTTTTCCAGAAAACATTTCTAAAGGCATTTAAAAATGATCTGATAAAATTACTGTCCGTTTCCAATTTCATATATTATAAAAGCTGATTCTCAATCAATGTTTGCAATATATACTAAATTATAAACTACATATGAATGATGAATCCAATCTGAATTTATTATACTATTATATTGTATTATTAGTATGTCAGAAATTATATACAATATTTCGTTCGGACGTTTAGTAACCAATTTTTTTTTTTAATTTAGTCTGTTTCACAAATCATACTAAAACTAAAATATTCCCTCTAACTGGTTGCATTTAGAACGTTCGTGTGCAAGTTTGAGACACCACTGGTTATATTATAACAACTTACCGTATTTATTGTCCTACTCCCTCCGATATTTGTGTTATCAACTCTACCATGCCATTTGGCAGCTGGAACACCGTGAAATCATAAGATAAGCGTTTAACTGTTGTTTAAATCAAATTTTAAGATTTATGTTAATGCCATACGAAAAAGTTTATTATTATGTATTATTGTTTAGTGTGGTGTGGTAGATAAAATATTAAAATTTAATTGAACCATCGGGTTTAATTATATAGTCAACGATTAACAATCGACGGCGCCTGG
The DNA here is from genome assembly GCA_025469195.1 of Chaitophorus viminalis. NCBI lineage: Eukaryota > Metazoa > Arthropoda > Insecta > Hemiptera > Aphididae > Chaitophorus > Chaitophorus viminalis. Next base: position 8,043 of record JAIPRK010000133.1, read on the forward strand.
TTAATTTTCAACTGATGATTATTTTATACAGGTGAAACAATTTCAGGCGTTTCCTTATCTCACGAGATACGAAAAAAGTCTGTCACCCTGTCGATACTGCAATATTGATTTAAAAAATAAAAATCTAAAATCGAGGACGTGTGTTATTTGTATTAATAATCATGAGGGCTCAATATAGGTAATTTTAATAAGTTATTACAACGATTAATTGTATATAGTTAAGCATTTAATTTATAGAATCTACCTTTTTAATGAATTTTTGTTTTAAATGTCTAATAAATATTATCCCGTATCCCCACCGTACACAAAACATTATTAATTGATATACTTAATGGAAGCCATTCACGAAGATGATTCGATTTCCGTTAACGCGTGGTCATATATCTGTACAGTGATAATATGATAAGGATGTGGAAGATTTCAATGATTCACCGTGGATTCTTTATTGGAGATATATTGCAGCTTAGATGTTTGAACTGATTTTGATGGTAAAATTTAAGATTACATAAAAAACGTGCGGTAGGCGGGAAACAGACTACGTCACTGCTACCAAATTCTTTTCAAAACAGATTTAAAATATTACGACAATACGACAGTCAATAAACCAATAGTATATATATTTTACTACTTGGCTTATTACGGACACGTTAGAATATTTATAAAACCAACTTCTGCCAATTATTTATAGTAAATAACAAACTATATTAAATACTACGTTTATTATATCGTACAATTAAATGGGTTCTGTAATATGTTACTGACGTGCATACTCGTGTATTAATTTAGTATTTAATATTTATATTGAGACGTTTATAATTTTTAAAATGTACATTGATTAAATATGTCTCCGGAGGAATGAAGCGAATACAAATTTATTCTAACAAATTGTACAAAACTATTTAAATAGAATTCTAATTTATTCAAATGAAGTAGATAATAATTATTATTGTAACCTATGGAAAATTTTAAATTGAAAACACGTAATATGTTACTTGTCAGTTGTCACAAAGAAATTGAAATATTCATTGAACACTATCGGTACAACGACAGTACTAGCAATCAAACGTTAATTTTTTTCCACACGAGTTTATAAAATACAAAATTCAGTTTATTTTTCATCTCGTATCCGTATGAAATATTAACGTTTGTTAACTTATCAACGCATCGTTAAATCGTTTATGTTATATACTCACGGTTTTATTGAGTTCAGATAATCGAATTGAACAAAACTTCAAAACGATTATTCAACGAAAATATATTTCTGTGTACCGTTTATGTGAAAATGTATGTTTGCTAAAAGATATGTCTATCAACTGAAGATGATAATCACAACAAAATAACTCAATTTATTAAAAGAAAAGTGTGCGATATAAATTTGAACAAATATATTTTATGCTTTTGTACAATAAAAAATATTTCAAGCAATAGCAGTTGTCTCGTTACTTTATAGAATCCATTTTATTTGATGCCAAGTAATATTTAGTTCAATTTTTCTTTATAGAATACCCAGTATAATGGTTTTAACTTTTAAACCGTCAAAAGACGAGATTTGTGCGTAGTGCTTGAACACCATATCTGCAGTTTGAATAGTATATTATGCTTTATGCTACAGACCTTTGAGTTTGAATAAATCACACCATTCACACATCACACCTAAATGGAAGATAATAATAGGATTCTAAATTCTCTATACAAATTGAAATGCAAATATGTAAGGTGATTATTTCGTTTTACGCACAAATGTTGACCCACATGTGTGGGTTATTTGAAATTTTTAGGACCCCAAAATATTATAAATATTGAGATCGCATAACGAGGTAAAAACGTGAAAAATGTTAAATACGAGTCCACAGTAGTATGATGTGTATACATAAACATAGTAACTCCATAATATATATTATGTATAATTCATGTACACCATGACGTGTTACAAGTAATTGTGAGTTCATAATATGTTGATCACATGTTGAGTCACTCGCAGTACCTCCACTGGGAGGCATCTGTACTCTGTCAAATCTGCTTCTTATTATTATTATTTTTTCTTCTTCTCTAGCTAAACATTACTTGTTCTTATTGTTCTTTTTGAAACAGATTGAAGATTGAATAAAAAAAATAAAAAAATATGTTGAGTCAAAGCCAATAGTGTAATATCGCGATGAATGATATGACAAATAACGATGATAGACTGTCCAATTTTCTTCCCCGTTACATTTTTGAGTCTTATGACGATGACGTTATGATGAACGAATGTTACATAATCGTATAATATAATCATTTATAACATTAAAATTGCATTACCAGAATGATATGACTATAAGTATGCAGATGCATTTTTCGCAACCACAGGACTAGAAACTTATCGTTAACGATCAATTGTCTCCTAATACAGTTAAATATTTGCTCTAAACATTTTGAAGTCGTGCCGTAGAATATAATAAAATTAATTGAGGTATTGGTAAACTTTTCATGATGATTGGTTGGCAGTTTTCTACTGCTGCCTTTTGTGTAATCATGGACGAGGTGTAAATTAAAGCCGGTAAAATGTATTTACTAATTACTAATAATTAAAATAATTAAGTTTCAATAGCTGGTAAAATGTAATTAAATGTACTATAAAAGACTAAGACTTTATGTACAAAAAAGATTGCGTATCAAAGAAACAATTTTGATTTCAATTATCGAAAATGGTAGACAGATCGGAATGAATAATTATACGAATAATTTTTATTCCTATCAGATACCAGGTTACACGTGTTTCGGGAAGAAAAAATTTTTCACGATGACCCATATTGATTTTTAGACATTATTATTATATAATAATTTTAACCTAAATGATATACTTCTATTTCCCATACTAGAAATGTATTGAATGCCTACTTGTTTTTTGTAACCATAAATAGTTTTTAAGATAATCAGTGATTCGGTGTCAAAAAAGGTTGAAAACTCCAGGCGTAATACTTAACAATTTTTTCGAACATATTTAATCTCTTTTAGGTCTAATAACTTCATAGTCATAGACTAGTTGCAACTTATGTCTAACTTTAAGCTAATAGAAAGTCACACTTAATTTTTTTTTTAAAAATCGGAACTAGCAGAAGTCAATCATCATTATCGGTTACAATGTATTAAACAACAAGTAATTATTTTTCAGAGGATTCTACATGGAAGTGGAATTAATAACGTTCAATAATAATATTTGTATACGTCATTTGGCCACTGACCAGACGAATCACATTTTTTTTTTTTTTTTTTTTAATTTCATAAGCTAATTAACTCGATGCCAGATTTGTCCAGTGATAGGAAATATTGCCAACAAAGGAATAACACTTTCCCAAAACTTTGTAAACAACTCAGTTTCTGTTTACTTATTATTTATTGGTAGTGGAATTCAGATAAAATATATTTTAATTCAATCGATTGGATTTAAATAGTATTTATAGATAAAAAGCTGGTAAAACACAGTAAATTCTGCCCTTATTCTTATATAATACGAGTCATAGACTCGTACAGTATTGGAATACATTCAAAAACAACAGTATAAAATATAATAAACCATAGTTTAATACAATGAAACGATTCCCGGCAAAAGCCAGAATAATATTATATTTAATAAGAATATTTACTTTGAAAACTACAGTAACTCGATTGTTTCGTATAACTACGTGAATGGTATTTACATAACTGAAATTATATAATTATTTGCGTAAAACGCCAAAACACCTCCTTGTTTGATGAAATTTAACTTTGCCCATTGTTTTGTTTTCGGCTTTTCTTAGCTCCCGAAAAATACTAACACAATAAAAATAAATTACTTTTTCAAAATACATACTAAGCGTACGTATATGGATAACAGTTAAAAATCAAAACATTTCGATGTAGAAAGTAACTGCTGGTTATGCTATCATTAGCACTACATATATTTAAAATACATTTTACAATAGTCGTATTTAGTTAATTCTTAATAATACGATCGACAATCGTAGAGTAATCGGTACGATGGTACAACTATGAATGTTATTATAACTGTATATGGTATTACGATCGTTAAAAACGGATTTTACATAATTATAACTAATATAGGTTTTTAATTCTTAATTTTACTTCTCAACAACACTAATATCCACTTATTTGTTTAGGGCTCGCGGTAAATATATTTATACAACTTCTTCGAATGTCTTTAGAGCACTCAGTTGTATCTGAATCGATTTGCGATTTGAGTATTTTAAAAGAAAGCCGTCCAATTTTATCACTATAACGTGCAACGTGAAGTTATGGAAAAAAGGCTGACCCGCTAACCACCCATATCAATTGAAACTCTATACCAATACCATTCATATTTTCTCCTTTAAAAAATATTGTACAAAATTATGAAAAAATGATTATTTGCGAACGTATTAAATTTAAACCGGTTACATTTTGATATAGGTACTACCAAAAATTTGCACTACGGATGTCGGGATGTACCACAGATTAATATTATACCGTGTGTTTGACTGTCTTTATACCTAACTAAAACGCATCAAAATAATTTTTGCACAATTTCATACTTTGTTATACTGCCGCTCGGAATAATTTATCGGTTGTCAATGTTATCACACATCGTTGCTTTCGAAATATAAAACACACGCGTACTGACCACGTCAGTGGCCCACAATTCGTTTTTGTGTCTCGTCGAAAAACTTTGTGATATTGTGTACTATTTCACTCCAAGCGTGTAATTCAGAAACCCTTTTCGAACAAACGTTGATTTATCACGGTGCTTACGAGACCCTACGAAAATACAATTTACCATCACCCGCCATCCCGTAGAATCACACTATTAATCATGTATCTCGTGGCAGACATCTTCATTCTCTCCTTGAGCAATGTAATCCTGAATAAACACTTGTTAATAACAACGAAATAAAACTGCGTTTTGAAATTTAATATTAATATATAATAAATAAATATTATTATCTTTAATTTTTCGTATAGTTTTCTAACTTTTTTTTTTTTTGTTATTCCCCATGGCGTATTCTTCCTTATTTTTAATGAAAATTTATTGCAGCAGAATAAAACGGATGATGTTATACCAATACAAATATATTGTATAGTTTTGAACATTTTTTGTATCTTATTGGACTGTATATAAAGTTTTTTTTACTCTCGTGGAAAAATTAAATTGGTAACGCAAAAATGTTAAAAACTAATGTAAATATTATTTGGTATGCAGTTGTGCAGATAAATCTCAATATATTTGTATAAGCTCATTACATCGTCTATTCAAATTTATACTTTGAGTGGAGTAGGTGAACTACCAATTTTTATCTATATAGTATATTATATTACCGTGTATTTTTTATAACCATAGACATAAAAATTGATTGGTTCATAAAGTGATTCATTGGTTGTATAATACAATGTTTATGTTACCTGATTACTGCAGTGTAGTTACAAATTTATATTATTCCTCATACTATTTAATCTAAATTGTCTTATAATATTATGAAATAAGATATAGCTTCCGCAAATACACAATGCACTATAATATACTATTTATACTCCTTTTATTAAATCATTCATTATTTGATATGTAAATAAACGGTATTTTAATATATGGCTAACTAATATGATTAATAATACCTATACAACATATTAATAGATCCTTAGCTTAAAGTTATTTCAAAATGCATAGTTTGTATACACTCTTGCCAATCCTGTATTTTGAATAAATATGATTTCGATTTTTGATTCATGTACGATTCAGCATATCTATTAACTAGTAAGGTTATGTATTTACAGATAATGTTCATACAATACCTAGATTCCTTTTTTAACTTTATAACATTTTGTTTAGTCTACTCTAAAAATTTCATGTACTATATTGTATTATACCCAATATAAGATATATATATATATATCTTATTTATATTGCAAATAAGAAAATTTCTGCTTTAAAGAGAAAGTTTTCAGATTTATTACGTTTTCTTAAAAAAATTGTAAATTTCATTAAATCATCCAAAAAGTTTACTTTTATATTTTTTTGATGAATTAAGTAATTTTGTATTTTTTATGACTTAACAGTTCAATCCAAGACTATTTATACATCTATCAATGAAGAAAATAGTTAAAAAATCAAAGATTTGACTAGATCAATAGTTTGATGTCGATTTAAAAATTTTGAATTTTTTCATAATTATTTAATAATTTTTTTTATAATTTTTTTTTTTTATGCATAAGAACACATTAAAAACGTAACCAACATTTTTAATAAATTAAATTAAAATCGAAATACGTTTCTTTAAATTTAATATATTAAATTCGAATGTTTGGAACCTTTTTAACAATGAATAGGTAACGCATTGTGTCATTTGTGTAACGTTAAAATAATAATACGCGTCAACTATGTGTATTATTATGTATAATAAATGTACTCGAATCAAACACGTTTTTCGCTATTTTACTGATTGGATATTGTTTTCGTTTTGTTTTTTTACAGTAGTTGCACGATACACCGGCGTGAAACCATGATGAAATGACCAGGCGGAATCATGGTACTGTCACTTCATATTGCCATTTACATGAGTTTTTTCGTCTTCAACAAGTTCTGCGGGTGTAAAACCCCTATTGAAACCGAGACGGACTTACTGGCGACCAACGTTAAGTTGTCAATGCTCATCGACGAGTCCCAGACCATGAAATGGCACGGAAATCAGGTGTCGAACTTGACGCGCCGCGACTGCTGCCCCGGGTCGAAATTTCGTGTTGACGACGGCGGCGGTAGCGGCAGCGGTGGCGGGGGCCCGGCGAACTTGTACCGCGTGACGACGACCGCGGCGGAAAATAAGTTTGCGAAACATTCCGCGGACGGGAAATGGCGAAATGTGACCGGCAGCAGCACGACCACCGCGAAGCCGAACGCTCAAAAGCCCAACGGCTTCGGCACCGGTAAAACGACCCAACGCCCCAAGGTGATGGACGCGAAATGGGCGAAATCCCTGCGGAACGTCACGTCGCAGAAGTCGCGCAACACCACCGCGGTCTGGCCCAAACCGGGCAAGAGGTTGAGCGGCGGCGGTGCTCGCAAACCGTTGCCGCCGCCGACAAAGCTGAAGCCGATGCCGCCGTCACCCACCACCGTGAAAACCACTACGAATCACACGGACGAGGGCATAGTGATGACCGACTTCAAGACCATGTACCCCGTGGACCTTTGGAAGGACCACGGGTTCTACACGGACGATTACATGAAGCTGATCAACGCGCATTGGTTCACGTTCACGCCTCCGAACGCCGCGTCGCACTACGTGCTGGGATTCCTGTACACCGTCATCATGGTGTTCGGATGCTTCGGCAACTCTCTGGTGATCTTCATGTACATCAAGTTAGTATACCCACGTATACATGGTATTATGGGAGAAGGTAACTGAGACGTTTTCCACCCTTGCCCACCAAGACGCTTTTCATTATTTCCAAAGCAAATATTCACTATTTTTGATTGTAATATACCAACATGTTTTCAACAATATGATCCGTACGGATGTTCAGCACGATTTTTTTTTCCATATTTACCTACCTAACTAAAGTGTATTTTGCAGTAATTACGGGCCCCAGTATTCTTCCATAAACCTACAAACAGTATTTGATTACGTCTCTGCGATATTGCCATATTGATGAACATTGACGTCGACAACATACACTTTGTAGGTATCATAAAAATACATACAAATGACGTATACTAATGAGTGGCATAAAAAAAAATATCAATTTTAATGAATGAGCGATCGGGTATGACGTCGTCCCGGTCTGCTCCGGGGGTGGTTTTAAAAATTCAGGGTTGAATTTTATCATTAAAATGACGTACGGACAAACTGCATAAAATAATTTCAATTTTGAGAGGTGGGTGACATCACCCCAGCCCGACCCTTTTATTTTTGTTATAACTCGATTCCGGATTTCATACAAATGGTGGGGTTGATCAAACAAATGCATACAAATGACATACTCAGGAATGCATACAAATGACATACTCAGGAATGCATACAAATGACATACTCAGGAATGCATACAAGAAACTATCAAATTTCGAGGTGAGGTGGGCTGGTGTGACGTACGTTTTAAGCCTTTAAGGTATATATTATAACTTATCAACTTACTAATATCATAAGGATGACATCAACAACTATTTTATCGATCAAAGTGCGGATTGGTATCAATAATCGTTATCGACGAGTAGTGACATACTTACTACGGTGTTACATGTTAATATGTTGTAATATGTTAGGGTTGGGGCTTGTATGCGCTGAACTGCACTTTGCGCATTGTTTTCCAAAAGCTTTCAGTGCGACGATAATCATAAATCGTCACGAATTCGTTTCGTGTAGACAGCCGTACTTTTGATGATGATAAAATACAAAATTGTTCATCTTAAATATTTGATTTGATGATTTTTCAGAACTTACGGTTTTAAAGATCAATTTTTTCAATTTTGTAGACCATTTTCAAGTCTATATTCGAATTTAATGAGGATTTTTACTAGCCTACATGATTATTTATGTAAATACAACAAACGCTTCATTTATTAGGCAATTTTTAGGACGCTGAATTCCAACCGTGGTATTATTATATGTAAATATGTTTCGCATAATAAAACGTGAGTCTAATTTGCGGCTTTTTTCCAGATGCAAGTCGCTGCAGACGCCAGCGAACGTGTTGATAATGAACCTGGCCGTTAGCGATTTCATTATGTTGGCGAAAACGCCGGTGTTCATTTACAACAGTTATTACCAGGGTCCAGCGCTGGGAAAACTGGGTAAGTCGACGGTAACGGTATGATTATTGATTATTACTATTTCTCCGTTATTTCGGCACGAATAAGCTATTTGTGATCCATATACATCCTGCAACTTTTTCCAACTTGAGCCAGTTCAGCGTAGATTCCTTAATTTCGCTTCTTTTTAGTCTTAATATAGAACATCGACCACACGGTTAGTTCCCTCCGTCTTACACCACTTAAGATTTGGCAATTATTTCGATACAACACTCATAGCCATTAACCTTGACCTTTTCGATAAATTGGTCAACGGTCCCATATTAATGCACCTGAGCTTCTTGCAGAGGTGAATTTAAGAATTTCTAGCAGATCCTCCGAGCTATATGCACCTTGCTACGTTTCTCGATATACGTAACAAGAATTATGGCGGAAACCACTCTATATCTATTGAATGATGCGACTAGCTAACGAGTACCTCTCCACTCTTAAAATTTTCAAGTGTAAGAATGGGTACTTAAATATAATTCAAATTTGTCTATTATGCATACAATATATTGTACAATATTTTTTCGATACTATACCTTATATGGGCAGCCAGTGGCGTACGCAATATTCGTTTATGGAGGAGGAGTTACCATAAGTATAATTGAAACATTTTTATACAATTTGATTCTTACATTAAAATTATAAACGCAAAACTAACTTTGAAAGTCATACCTAAACGGATCTGGAATTCGTTGAGGAAAGGGGCGAATTGATATCATAGAATTATAACTAATAAGGTCGTAACTAAAAACACATTTCCGAGGGAGGATACAACATACTACACATTTATATTTTTTTACGTTTAAAGTTTTCTTTTAGAGAGTGCTGGTTGTTCTGGACCACTGGACACGTCCCAGTACAATAATCCTTTACAAATCAACATTTTTAGGGATAAAAGTTTTCAAAAATTTAAAGTTTTTAATAAATTAGTTTATTTAGTGCTAATACGATTAGATTTTAAAAAATAAATATTTTATAGCCTATATAACAATAATTTACAACTCGATATTTATTTTTCTTGATTATTTTGACAATATTCATAGAGTAGGTATACAACGTCTATTGGGATTTCAATATATCTCTTTTAATAATTTTTTCCGTGGGAAGTGGGTTACACTCCTAATCTAACCATCGGTCAGTATACACCACTGTGGGCAGCAGCACGTATTTTATTAATTCATTGATTTGTTCGCTGACAATGAATATGTGATGATTTAAAATGACGTACACAATACAGGGTTGGTCAACTCACTATCGCCTATTTATGTGGTGCGACAGTAAGAGTTCATGATAACGAAAAACAAACTACAAATGATTACACGAAACAACAGTAATAATAATAATAGTGACGGACAATGTGGTTTTTGTGCCCGCAGGGTGTCAGATCTACGGGTTTTTCGGCGGCCTGACCGGCACCGTGTCCATCATGACGCTGGCCGCCATATCGCTGGACCGTTACTACGTGATCGTGCACCCACTGAACGCGGCCGTCAAGACCAGCAAGCAGCGGGCCCGCGTGTGGATCGGCCTGATATGGACGTACGGGTTCTCGTTCTCGGCGGTGCCGGCGCTGGACGTGGGCTACAACCGGTACGTGCCGGAGGGCTACCTGACCAGCTGCAGCTTCGACTATCTGACGGACGCGGGCCCGGAGAAATGGTTCATCGTGGCGTTCTTCGCGGCCGCGTGGTGCGTGCCGTTCACCGCGATATCGTACTGCTACGTGCGGATACTGCGCGCGGTGTGGGCGACCGGCGAGATGGCGGCCAGCCGGTTCGGCCAGGAGGAGGAGAAGCGCAAGACGGAGGTGCGGCTCGGCTACGTGGTGGTGGGCGTGATCGCGCTGTGGTTCGTGTCGTGGACGCCGTACGCGGTGGTCGCGCTCCTGGGCGTGTTCGGCCGCAAGCACCTCATCACGCCGCTCGGCTCCATGGTACCGGCGCTGTTCTGCAAGGCGGCCAGCTGCATGGATCCGTGGATATACGCCATCACGCATCCGCGGTTCAAGCGCGAGCTGGCCAAGCTGGTGTTCAGGAAGAAGGCGCGCAAGCTGGAACGCGACTACGGCGTGCGCAAGGGATGGAGCCATTCCAACAACTGCAGGGACGACGGCGGCGGCGGCGGCGGCACTAGGGACGGCGGCACCAGGTTCGGCAACCAGTCGAGCACAGAGGACGAGGACGTGGAGGAGGTGATCGTGCAGATGATGGTCGACCCCAACGACGACGGTAAGATGCGCCGGCACGGGTCCACGTACAGCCACAAGACCGACGAGACCCGAGCTCTGGAGACTAAGTTCCCGCCCACCAGACAAGAGAGTCTCAAGTATATGCCGCCCAGCTGGTACAAAATGCCCAGGACCTCGTCCAAGAGCAGCATCAAGTCGGACGCGGCCGCAAGATCCTGCATCGCTACGAGCGACAACCCTACCACCATCACTGCTACCACCACCGCGACCACCGCCGCCATCAACACCGCGGCCACCACCGCCATCAACACCACTACCACCACTACCACCACCACTAATAAGTGATAGTTATTTCAATTGTAGTTATGTATAGAGTATATTATATTATAATAAATAGTAGATAGTTATTGTCGATCTTGCCCCCGGTCGAGTCCACCGCGATTGGCGATTTTGATGATTTCTACTAAAGGGGTAAACGCTGTGATTTAAAAAAAAAAATAAAAACCGCTAGTCTATGTTGATAACTTGATCTCGCACACTGTGTTAAGGACGATAACTACGAATATTACTGTTGTACATTGTCGTTTTGATTGTACCTACGTGTTTTTTCCTTTTTTTTTTTTTTTAGATGCTTATTCGTATGTGCTTTTGATTAGAATAATAAAATACAATATGACTACACTCGTGGCCGCTCACTCGTATTGACGTGCCGCTTCCATAAAAATATTATGTCTAGTACGAAAAAATGTTACGTGAATGCTATTCATTTTATATTCCTTCTTAAACCGTGTACACCAGAAATTATTTTTATTTTATTTTTCATTTCGTTTTATTATTTTTTTTTTCTTTTTGTGTGCCTTTTATGTACATCTACTTAAACGTGAGTTAAAAACAAAGCTGCCTTAACATTATGTTTGTTTAATTAATTTGTTAAGTATTTGCATGCACGCGTTGGTCTAAGCCATTCATTCATTATGTATTTTGACTTATTTCATTTTGGAAACGTATAATGATTTTCTTTCACACCAATTGTAAATTTATTATCTTCTCAATTTCCACTTAAAAATGCGAAACATCTGCTTAATCATTACGAACTATTAATGAGTATCTACGCGTTTTGTTGTACGCAATAGTGTTTTTTTTTCTTTCTATTGCATATCGAAAATGTTGCATATTAGTTTTCACCAAACGAAAAAAAAAGCAAAAATATGTGTTCTAAATCACGTTTTCTACGACGTTGTAAAACGCACACATTTCATACGACCATAGAAATCACGTATTATACAATATAAAAATGTAAATTTATACACCACATAACATATCCATGAAAACCACACTTACTGTAAATGCATGTTTTTCACGTTATTTTTCATTCCATCATTATATGGCACTTGATGTCAAAACACCCGAAATTCTTATAACCAACCAGACAATCTATACTTACCTATAGACATAGTGTTAATGTTGTAATACTTTTATTTTTAAAAACTATAAAAATATAATAAATACAATTATATAATATGTATATTATTATATACAATGTTATTATGCATAATACAAACATTCACATTTACACTGTATTAGCAATAAAAGAATATTTTATTAATGAATAATAATATGCAAACATATAACATACACATTATTAATTAAGTTAGTACGTTATAAGGATCATATCGAATAATCAAAATATCTTGCGGCCGGCGGGTTACTTTCCCTCTAAAAGGAGAGTTATATATTAAATATATATATCATTATATGGTTATCAGTTTACCACACTTAGTAATACTATACCAATAATTTTACGTCCATCTTATTATTATTATAATCAATTTATTATTTCTATGTTTAAAATAATTTTACTTTTTATCTTTAAAATTGATTTTAATTCAGACTAACTAAGATCGTTACCGTCATTACAGCATCACGAATAATAAAACCTCCAGCTTCTATAAATTAGAAAAAAGAAGATTTTAAATAGCCTTAATAGTGGGCACTAAAAATAATTAAACATTTAAAAATTAAAGCATTAAGATAAGTTATAAAGACAATTTTAACAAAATAGTTTATCTTAGATAATACAATTAAGACACATTATAAAGAGTTTTTAACAACGTGAAATCTAAATAGACATAATAATAATTACTCATGATATATTATATCTATATGCCTACACGGTGTTAGAATTTTTATATCAAATATATAAAATAATTAATTGTTCAATCTGTAAGTTACTTCCAAATAAAACGCATTGTCTAATAAAACTATTGCATTTAAAATGACACTCTGGTTCTACAGCAACTTCGTACTACTATTTACCAAACCAGATAGTACCAAGGAAATGCAATTAAGTTTACTGTTTTTAACGCTACTTAAATGGTTATTTTGTAAATAACATTGTATTAGTCAGTTTTCCATCAATAAACCATTATTAAATTTTCAGAAACAAAATAACTCAACTTTTAAAATGTCTACTTAAATTCTTTTATTCTTATATAAGTTATGAAAACAACAGCGTGATGTTTAAATGATAATATAATAAGTATAATAACCATGTTTTTTCTTAATTTGATTTTCCCGTTGGCAACCAGTGATGCTACATGTTTTGTGACGTTATAGGTACGGCATTTTTTTTTTTTTTTTTATCTCGAAAAAATGTGATCTTATACAATATATTATATTATAACTTATAATACATATTATAATATTGTAGTTCTATGATGATTATAATAAAGTGAGATTTGTGCACATTCTTTCTAGATGTGCATAGAATTAATTTCTACGTTCATAATTTAAACCAAGGACAGGGTGATTATAAATTCTCAATTCGTTTTATAGTACTTAAACAATTATTTTTATATTAATATTAAATATACATTTATAAATTAATACGTGCGAATACCGGCTTTAAGTTCGAGTATGCGATGTACATAAGTTTGGCGTTTCCGAAAAACATGAAACCCCTACATCACGACAGCTTCACGTGGAGAAATTCACTATGAAAGTGGGACGCGGGCATGCACGCAGCTGTGTATATTTCTCGTGGTTATATAATAATATATATAAACGTGTTGGACTATCAGCGCGCGCTCTTATGATTTTAAACAATCCGCTTGTACTTCATGTACAATGATTTATAAAAAAAAAAGAAAATATACTCCAACGAAGAGTGGATGAAATCCATAAATAAACTTGACGCCAAACAACATTTTACTATCTTGGGTGCGTTGTATGCCTGTAACGTATCCAATATTATATTTTATTAACAACCTTTTACTGCAGTTATTGTATAGTCGTATAGATATTTCTGTAATTTTTTATTTCACTTATGTATTTATTTTTTACTTGCATTAATTAATTAAACATTCACTATCGTAACAATATGTATTAACGTCATTAACGAACGAAAAAAAAGATGTATTTACCTACTTCTTTAAATCATAATTTTTCATTGAAACTCATATACTTCACCATACATTTTATGCACATCTATAAATTAGTATGATTATATTATAAACTAATCATTTTTAAGGATAAATTAGTTTAATATTGATTGTTTAGATAAAATGATAAATAAATCGATAAATTCGAGCACTTATAATAATACACGAAGAATACTTTGAATACGTCAGTCACCTTATATGTATTTTTACCTATAAATTAAAATAATCATAATATTATATTAGTTAGAAACTAATCTTAATTTTATAATGTGACCAATCATCGGATTTATTAGTTTACCTGATTGACTAGGTATATTGATAGAAATACATTGATATCAAAAAATGTTTGTGTATTATAAAAGCGAAATCAGTGATTTAACATTTAACATTTAACCAACTCAAAATAACAAAAATTAAAAAAAATTAGATGAAATATGAAAGAATAATTTAAAAAAAGTATAATTTTACTAGCTATTCTACTAAAATGTTATTCATTCATAAACTTTAAATAGATGTAGTATAAATGTAGTATATACTATAATATTTACAATCATATTATTTGTTATGAATTTTTAAAATTATAAATTCACAAGTTGATATAAATTTCATGAAGAAAAAAAATAAACATTTGTTATCTATTTAATATTATCTTAAAAATGAGGTACTTAGCATATGTTACAAAACGTAATAATAATTTATATTTATAAAAAAAAAATTGATTTTAACAGTTTGTACCCTGTGCTTTGAAAATCAAGTATACATACACGTCACATAATAATTTATATTTTATAGTAAAATATATTTAATTGCACATAAATGTATTTTAATTTGTTGTACAATTTAAGCACGATACCACATGTACAATTTAGAATTTTAAATGTTTCGATTAAAATGAGCATGACAATAGACCACACTAGTCTATGATGACAAATTTATATTCTTTAAATCAATTCCTCGCAATAAATTACATGATCATACAATCCTTTAATAACTAGTTAAAACATATATTATATATTAATTACTATTTGCAATAAATAAAAATTGTGCAAGCCATTTAGAATCAAACTGTAAAATTCTATTTTGTATTCACGTAAGTGCGATTTAATAACCATAGATAATAAAAAAAAATAGGCACATACAATTATTTTAATTGTCCAATAGTAATAAGTAGTTTTAAAATAAATAGCAGTCGAAATAGTAAAATGATAAACCATCTGACTTATTCGTAGTGGAAAAATACTTAATAGCAATAATACTAAAATTTGGTATTAACATCTCGGTTTGCATCACCATTTTTTTCTGAATCCTTTAAAAGCACTTGCTCGTATTTCCTAGAAAAAAGAAACATTAATCTATATCTTATCCAAAATATTATATATATATATATATCATTATATTTTGACTATGGATAACATTTTTCAGTAAAATCAGTCTATTGTAATTGGTGTAAAAATAAATAAAATGTACCATGAATAAAATTAATACACGTATCAACTATTGTGTTATTGATGTTTTTTTCTCCTTTATTATATTCAATAATATTAGATAAGTATATGATTTAGCATTAAAGTTGATTAAATTCTATAGTCGATTGCAGAAAAATGTTTATTTAACTACTTTACTTTCACTAAGAATTAAGTCTAGAATTTTCCGAAAATAAAGATATTTCATTCGAGAATCTAAGCTTGGAATTCTGTGAAAACAAATAATCTATGATCAGAATTCAAATATTCCTATGTCTATAGTGTTTACCAAACTATAAACGGTTAAATGAAAACATAGAAGCCGTAATAACAATCAAGTAAGTAAACAATAAAAACTAACGGCGTAACCAGAGGGAGTTAACAAGTTAACCCCCCCCCCAAAAAAAAAAAATTCTAGCTATACCATGGATCAAAACACATAAAAACAAAATGTTCAGATAGGAATGAAAAATATTATAGGCAACCAAAAATATTCGTAATTTGTAAAAAAATATTTTATGATAGATATATAGTTATATATATTACAAAAATTTAATATGTATAAAATACAATTACAAAATGTATATATATACATGCAATGACGTACCTATTTTAATTTTATTATTGATAGTTAAATAATGTTCAATGAATATAAAGGTGTGATGTAATATATCTTATCGAGTTTTCACGCAGTAAGGTCAATTTAAATTATACCTGATAAGGAGAATATACAAATTACTATTAAATTCGTAATGTTTGCAATAAATAGGCCTACGAGTATTACCTATTTTAAAAAAATAATAATATATAGGTAGTTAGAATCGGTTGTTTATTTTCAATTGCCCTGGGGCTTTATTATTTAAACGAACCAAAGGTCTTTTATAAATAGGTTTAATAATTAAATATATTTACATACTAATTAGTAGAGTAAACAGATAACTATTATGTAGGTATTGTAAAATGTACGCACTTATTCTACGTTTTAATATTTGATATTTATATGCACCACATTAAATAATGGGTATACCTAGTTATAGAAATAGCTCACACTTCACACACTAAAAACTCGCAAAAGATTAAAATACGAACACGTGAATAGAAATTTTTTAGATAATTTTCAAATGAAAATAATGATATTTATTATTTTTATCCATCGGGAAAATAGTGTTTAACGACTGATTTGAGATGTCAATACAATATTTCTGTTTGTGGAAGTGTTAATTTTATTAAAAAAAATAATTTATCCACTTCATGTATTACTATTTACAGCAGATAACCTAGATCACAGCACGGACGATATAATGGCATAATATTATATGACATTTGAAGTTCAATAAATTGAACTATCAATAACATGGTATATGTTAATATAGACATTACTTATTCATACCTCAATACATTTGACTAGTGACCCGAAAGATCTCATAATTTAACATAGTTCAATGAATCAGATACGTTGAATAATCAATCAATGTGTGTTGAATACGATGTGGTTATCAGAATATAATTTACCTACTCGGCATATAATGTACCTACGGAAAACGAATGATTCACTTTTATAATATTTTGAACAGTACCTACGAATCGCTCACGTTATTTCTGGCGTTCTTTTAAATAACTATCATTTTACCGTGTGCGTAATTATAAACGGGTTTTAAGGAATATCGTACTCTAAAGTGTTATACCTGTACGTACTATGTAAAATGATCAAGTTTGACATTCTTAGGGACTCCGATACGTCTTTAAGTATGCCCATAGATCGATGTTGGGAAATACATGTATGTATGTATGTATGTATGTAAATACATGTATTCATGTATGTATGATTCATATACTCACTTTTCAGGCTTGCCAATGAGATCTTCGATAGTGTCGGGCATTTTTTTGTTCAGCGTCTCCGGTAACACGAGCGACAACAGTCCGATCGTCAACGCCAGACCGCCGTACACGATCAGCGGCATGCTAATCCAAATTTCACTCTGAAAACAATAATCGTGAACGTTTTATAACGAACTGGCGACGTGCTGCAATACGTAAATGTTGCGAGTATTCTCTTCGCGCGTAAATAGGCGTATAGTTCGCTGTACATACCGTGTTGTTGATGTACGGAGCTACGATCCCGCCGATTCTGGCGAAAAACGATCCTATTCCCAAGCCCATGTTCCGTATGACGGTCGGGAACTGTTCCGCGGTGTAGACGTACACGGCACCGTACGACGCAGTTATGGCCATTTTGGCTATCAGAGCACAGAAGATTACCGACCACGTGTAACCTAGAATGAAACGCCACATTTTGTCAGTCAGGCATGTTCAGATTTATTTGCAAACAAAATAATCATGTGCAGTTTAGGAAGAAAATTGAACGAATGGAACCGATATGGCATGTTAAAAAGTTGGCGTTACAAATTGGTAAATAAACTTAGATGTATGTATGTATACGTACTATACGTACACGAACGTAGCGTAGTCGATTCATGCACAGTTATTAGAATGAAATAAAATAATATAAATAATTAAAAAGTGTACCACCCTATCTAGAAAATGAGACACTGCAGTAATATACAATATATAATGTCAAGTCGAAGGTAATTCCGCGGCTCACAAAAGCATACTAAAATCTAAACAAATGATTTCATAATAAAAAGTTTCTAATTCCGTGTAATGAATATGGTAAGAGAATTATTCATTAAATTGATTCTATGTATATTCACAGGTAAATTAAACTGTTAATGATTACCTATGTTATTGTTCTACAAACAACAAGCATCACCACTATGGATTGAAAACTTATTATAAAGACTTTTCCCTATAAGACAGTCCCTATAAGTTTTTTTTTTAAACGATGAAATAATAATACATATAAACTTTTTCTTTTTTTTTTTCAAAAGGATCTTTTTGTTTTTTGCAAACTAATTTTTTTAATCAGGCTTACCTTTAAATTATTATCACATATAGTATCACTAAATATCATGATAAAAAAACTAAAATAGATCTCGAAAACAAAATAAATATTCAAACAATTATTTTGTATGTAAATATGATGAAAAAAATTAGTCATTTAAATACCTAGCTATTATTTATTATTATACATTTTGACCATTTAAATCTTTACTATAATCCTTAAACAATTTTTCATATACACACTAGTCACTAAAATATAATTTAATAATGAAATTTATTTACTTTTAGGTATGATTAGCGTTGTTGTAAGTGCCAATCCGGCTAATATAAGGAATCCAGATAAATTTATCTTTCTGCCCCATCGGTTCATGGTCAATAACAAAAATGTATAAGCCGGGAATTCGACTAACCCAATTAAATTGAACACCAACATCTTATTTCCACCTAAAGTTGAAGTACTCCAAGATAGACCATAATACGCAGTACTGTTAACAAACCTGAAAAAAAAAACAGAAAAATAGATGTAATTATATCATTAGTAATTTTCAGGCATATATAATTTTCAGCATATTTTATAATCACAAACAAAATATTGTTAGTGATATTATTTAATTAAAAATGATTGCTAATAGTTTCTTTTTTAATTTCAAAGTTTAAACTAAAATATGTATATGCAATTAAATCTACAAAAGTAAGACATAAATAATTACTATCTCTTTGTATTACAGAAAATTAAACTGTAAACTTCAGCCTGAATGAATTGATGTAACAATGATAGTGAAACGTGAAACGTATGCTTAATACATATTTTTACGAATTTTATGATGACAATTAGGTGTGATAATAATTTATAAGTGACATTTACATGAACTATTTTAATTTTAAATTCAATAATAAAAATAATTGGTCAACTAATGTTAGTTCTTAAACATTTTTATTGGTATTCAAATTAAATTTATACCTTGATTATCTTTTATTCTTAGATAATGATTCAACCCATTAGTTTATACCTTGTAGTTATTTAAAAGAGATTTTTAATTTAATCTCATGATCACTTGCTATTACTAAATGTACCTACATGTAATATAAATGTTCAAAAACTTTAGTTTTAATTGACTTGAATGATTAATAATAGTTGATTAGTTAATACAGAATACCAGTATGTTTTTATAGTTAACTGGTAACTACCATAAGAGCATAATGATGATGGATCTCTTCAAGATTACTGGGTATTTGAATAGATCGAAAAACGAAGCCTTTGGCAAGTTATCATTTTTTACGATAGGCTTGTCTTCAAAATCACATTCCAATATTTCTATTATGTCTCTGTTTGACAAGTTCACACCGTTCACTTGACATACTTTCTGGATTATTTTTACCGCTTCTTCCTGTTTTCCGTTAGTCAACAGCCATCGAATCGATTCAGGCATAAACCTAAACAATTACCAGTATGAATTATTGATAAGTCTTAGTGTCAAAAACATACGTTCGTTACACACCAGTAATAAGTCGTATAACATAGAAAGGGAGCAGTGATTGCCAACTGGAAGTATCTCCAATTGGTAAAGACTAACCCTATTGCGGACGTCAAAAAGAAACCGACGGAGAAGAACATTTGTATTACCACGCCGACTACCATCCGATAACTTGGACTAACGAATTCCAAACCTATGAAAAGACATATTTAGACATAAATAACCATTTTACCTATCGTGTTCTAAAATTCTTAATAGTAAATACAAATATGTAGATCCAAAAACAACCGTGAAAGATGAGAAGATCGTATTTTGAAATTTGAGTCCTGCTACGGTATACAGAGAGTTTCAGTTTTGAAACATAATCGATTCATTGCAATGTATTATAATGAATGGACAATGGTACCAGCCTACCACCATTGATAAAAATTTAGTAAATCGATTTTACTACGAATCACGTATCAGTTGATAATAGGTAATAACATTGATTATAAATATTAGTGCCTATTTATAGCCTATCTTAATGTAATAAATAATTATTAATGAAATACATGATATTTCGATATTCGGAACACGAAATAATAATTTAAATTAGCTTTATTCAAACACAATTTTCGCATAATAAGATAAGAATATTACACCAAACGGATTTGATAAATGGTTTATCATCACATCTAAATTACTTTAATGATCTACCTAATTAGTAAAAACCGAAATAATTTTTTTTTCAACTTGTTATCTAAAAATGTAATTAGTTATATTAGTTTACCAATAACTATGGATATTATTTACCAATAACGTAAGCTGCTAGATATAGTCCAGAAGTGGATGCTCCTACCAATATCCTCAGAAACGTAAAACTCCAATATTCTTGAGCAAATGCCATACCAAAACCCGATATTCCCTGTAGCCAAACAGAAATGGTAAAAACTTTTTTTCTTCCGATCCTAACAAAAAATAATAAAAACAACTTTATACAATAATCTCATAGAATTGTATGGCAATCAAAAGAGGTACTCTTCTAAAATATTTAATAAATATATTGGGTACATTATACTAAATAATATTCTATTATTTTTACAATATTAAGCACATTCAACAAAAGTACATATGTAAATCCCATGTTTTTACATAGTATACGCTATATATAATATAGACTTGTCAATTTGACGATTTCATACATGCATGATATTATATTATAAACAAGTATTTGGATCTTATGACTATTTTTATACTGTTTATTTAAAAGATAAATACATAATTTTTCAAAATAATTTCATAACATATTGCAGCAATTTGGCACTCTGTCATTGGATTCGAGTAACCTTATACTATTACGTGTCATCATTGACAGATTAGGCATTAAATATTAAAATAAAATGTAGGATAACCTCATTAATGCTTATGTCACTGAAAAAATCTAAAAATAATTAATATAACATTACGATTTAAATACACGATTTAGGCATTTAAAATATTTAAGAATAAAAATAATCGAAAAAATAACAAATTTAAGATCGGAATGCTAATAGTTAGATAGCAATAATAACTCTCATAGTAAAACGAATTTATTACGTGCATGCCAACAATATGAAAATGAATCTTATCGAAATATTTTAGCATATCTGGTATACACATGGCGTGATGTTTGGAATTACATAATATTCTTACGCGTTAAGTGCAATATACTTAATTTATTTATGATATATAACAATACTCGATTTATTAAGAACCATGAATGTTTATGTATGAGAATAAGTGAGTGCACTATGCAAGCGAATTCGAATAAAATTTATCAAATATTACCTCCATTGCACTCTTTAACAAGTGCGTATAAGGATGAGTGCGGACTAAAAACCACGCAACAGGATTAGATCATATAGGTACACTTGCATACCTATGTAATGTATACGAGTGCAATAAGTAATTTATTTTTGTTTGCACATAAAATTATGCTGCATTGAGTACCATATATTGTCATTTGCAGTGACTTACTTATCCGATAGGTATCCAAATATTATAGACCCCAGCATAACACCAACCATCAGCATAGAGTCCGATGTACCCTTGTACCAGGCTTTGTCGCACACCAGATTGAACTGGAAAAAAATTTACAAAAACCTTCACGTAATCATAGCTACGGAATTACCAGAGTAAATTTTTAATCCTCACGTCCGTGACAACGGTATTTTGGAATTCCGACTTATCGTATATCCACTTGTTGCAATGTCTGATCCGTTTAGCTGTCGTATTTAAATAATTATTGTACCTTGCGTCCGTGAAATTCGTATCGTACTCATACAAAGTGCACGTGGAGAAATTTCCCGTTTTTACGTCGTAAGGATATGACTTCTTCATGATTTCATATGGTAGATAAAAGGACGCATTGTCCAGTTCACCTGGTAGTTGGCACCTTCGGGTGAAAAATATAAAATTAACTTTCAACATATATAAGTATTATTATGTATTATGTACAACGTAACGTTCATCGCACATCATATTATGTAAATATCTAATAGCACGATATACCAACGAAAAAAACGAAGGATAATAATAATAATAGTAATAATAATAAGTATAGTATTAACACAAGCTGTGTAGGTATACCTGTAATTGGGTTTGTCTAGGATAACAACGCCGGCGAGCTTATGAAGAGCGCACGATATCGCGGGCAAACACAAAAAAAAGTAGATCCTTTTTTGATACGTTCCAAAGTCACCGACTTTGTTCAAAAGGTCGTCGTAAGTCATCTTTTAGATTGCGATGTGAAAACGATGACGCAAGTTCTTTTTCTACCGATTGTATTCTCTAAACATTACAAATGTACAACACAAGAAATTATAATTTATAAAGTAATAAGTTTTGCACACACCCAACACGGCAACATTTCAATCCTATATACTGATATTTATGAAAAAAAGATTAACGAACCGTATTGTTTAATGTTAAGTACTACGAATATATATTTAAATTAATATTAATAATCCCAATTTTTTGGTTAGTCCGAATAATTTCATAGATCTATAAAATATTGATGACGAACAGATATGGTTCAAAAATACAACTGTCGGACTAGTCTGTTTGTAATCATTTTCATGGTAACAAAGTTAGTTAGGTCTCAATTAAACCTTTTTTGTTAAAAATAAATTCATTATTGTTTAATACAACACTTATATTAAATGTTCGATTTTAATTAGCCTTAAAAAATCTATAAACATTAAAACAGAGTTGCGCGTACACCAGAAGCATTCTAATCAAATTCGAGTGACCCGTGATTTAAGTTTTAAGTTTTGAACATAAATTTAAACTAGAAATATCTTAAAATACAATATTCTCATGTATCGATTGGAGGGGAAAAAATATCAATATATTTAAGCGCATAAAACCTTAAAATTTAATATAAACAAGTAGGTAAGGATAGCACGCTCACTTGAAATTCTCAGTTTCTAAACGTGTTCTAAACAATATGCTATAATTCCCTATATAATTTAAAAAGAATTCGATAACTTGTACATGTGCGTAGAAACTTAAATAAAGTATTGATTTATTGATTTTTGATATTGACTAGTATGATTGATAGACGGACGGACACAATGTGGATATAAGGTCTTCTAAACATATATACTTACAAACTTAATTGCGTAGATACAATAACGAAATGTCTTGGTGATGTAAATATAACGTTATAATATATGCGTTGTACTATATAGTATATTTGCTCATTGATATGCCTAATATTGGGTGTCCTATTATTGTACAGTTTTTGTTCTACTGTCCCATATATTACGTGTTACAAAGTTGATATTTTAAAATACTCATAAAATCAATGGCGACATTCGATCGCCACGTGCCAACGTGTAGTCAAACAAGCAATACATATCATATATGCAATATACATCATACAATATAGTATTTATATGTGTCGTGTATAAGTATATTAAATACGTATACGTGTAAGACTCAAATGATAAATTCGGTTTAAATGTGCAATGATAATATTCTCGGTAAGTATACTGACGACAAAAGCACTTATGAATGCTGCTGAAGGTCTTTCGGTCCGATTACAAACGTTATGCGTTATAGCGATTATAAATTATTATTCCTGACATTTGTAATTATTCCTATATTCATAATTCACTTATGTATATACAACACACCATCCACCAACGAAAATAAACGGTACGGTTTTATTTATAACTGTAGGAAGTCGACCATTGTAAAGACGGACGTTTTATTATATATAATACGTGCAAGGGGGGCTCTTTACGAATTGTTACTTAGTCGCTACATTGTATAGTACTATAGTACATACGACATACCTATACGTTAACACCATATTTGTGTATCTCTTTGTCGTTGTTATGTCGCAAATCTTTCCCCTATAACACGCACTATGCACCATGCAATCACCAGCAATATCATAGTATTTGAATGCATACAATACGATTTCGGTGTAATCCGCGCGATCGTCCGAAACGTAGGTATTTTCTGCTCTTTGTCAACATATAGTTCAAGAACGGCGATTTGAGAGTTAATCTTAATCATATGCAGTAAACGCGGCGTATTTTTTAACAATTTCAACAAGATAGATCATTTTCTGCTAGTCGCAGTGCATTTTGTTAAATATATTCGATTTTTTCAATATTTTTCCAATAATCATCTAGATTTTATACTATATACGTAAGATTGTAGCAATTAAAATTGTCTTGCAACGCTGAATATGCCTATGTTATAGGATTCGTTATCTTCGGGGGCACGTTCTACAAACAAATATTCCAATATTAACGGGAGTGAGGAGGCAATTATTTCATTAAAAAGGGTATAATATACCTAATTTTCGTTCGTCAACTATCTATATAATTACCATTTATCACACAGCTAAATAAATTATAATTTGTAATCCCTAAAAATATATGATGCATTTTGAATGATTGTTTATTATTCACATGGTTTCCTCATTAGTGTGATTACGAATTCATGACCACATCAACCTGGTTGATTTTTCTTATGGTTCAATATTTTTACTTTGGAACTCCGTTGATATTTTTTAAACAGTATTCGCATGTACTCATGAATTATAATCAATCAATTTAATACGGAACTACGAGATGGCAATACGACCATAGGGGGCAACTTCCCGAGGCTCGAAATAAAGGAATCGAAAGTAAAAATATTAAAAATATTTAAATTATAATCAATATTTTTTTTTTTTTTATCAAATTTTCATTATATATTCATACATTTTTTTTTTTTGTAAAAGACATTTAGTAATAATTTATATTAGGTATGTGTAGTGGTAGGCATATGATAGTGCGAAATTTAATTATGTAGTAAATACCATATACCGATATATCTACTTGCTGGATTACCCTACTTCGTACGGAAGGGTCTTGATTTTAACGGACTACATTATGAGTTACATTATTTAAAGCCTATAGTCATGTTTGGGTAGCCTTAGGGTGTTATTTTTGGTTATTCATTCGCCACGCCGAACAATACGAGTTGGCGGTGAAATCCACTTAAATATACAAAATTAATCGTATTAAACACAAGCAATTTTAAAATCCAGAACACGCAGAGCATTAGAGGAACCACTATTTTTCAAGTTGATATATTTTGTTGTTATGATGTAACTATCAGTGAGCGAGTGATATATAAATTTTATTCATATTATTATGGAACTTGATGTATAGATACAACTGTATACAACACGAAACATATTTACTGAAATATTCAATAACAATTGTAAGACAATTTTAAAATTCAAAATTTTAACAACTCTGGAACCCAAAACATACATGTAAATATATATAATAATATTTCTGTCTTGAGGCTATAAACGTTGTATAGTTTATATAGGTGAGTAATACTTTGCTAACGCATTTGGAACATGCATTGCGGGCTGTGATCCGAACAAGTGCAGTGGCGAAAACTTTTCCCATATTATAGAAATTATAAGTGTTACAAGTTTATAACTAAAGAACGGATTTAAATGCTATAAAAAATAAGAAAAATACCTTAAAAAATATGATTTAATGAACTCACAAGACTTTTTTTTTAATAAAATGTTATTAAAATTATTTTTAACATTGAAAAAATTTGTTTTTTTCATTATATAAATTCTTATTTTGTGCAATACGAGATTATGATTTAGATAAGTAGCATATCTTTAGCCTTTAGCTAGTTGCTTGTATATACATGTTGTATGTAATACCTAAATGGCTATATTATAGCTAAAGTCACATATATCTGATCAGTAAAATGTAAAAACATAATAAATAATATATATTATATTTAGAAAGTATGACGCCGGGGCAAAATAAATAATATTTAGTTTTATTATTTTAAAATGAATTTCAACTAAATTTTTATCAAATTTTATCCATTTTTTTTAAAAAGATGACTGAAAAACATAAAAATGCACAAAAGATGTCACATAAAATTCTCTAGAAAGTAAAAAAGTCTTAGAAATGCAGAAAAATGCAAAATAAAAGTTACACTTTTTAATATCCTTTATGTGTGAAATGAACTTTGTGCTTAGAAAGCAATGTTTTCGGAAATTCAGATAAAAAATTTCAGTTTTTGCATTCAAATCCTTTCCCTATAGTTATGAGTTTATGACCGTTGCCAATACGGACGCATCACGACGTTGCGCACACCCACGTGGTCGCCTGAAGCACGCTGCATCGCGCAAGTGCACCAAGGGAGAACGGCCGGCGGCGTTCGTATAATATTTTTATCGAACGAAACGCGAACGCCTGCGCACACACGTCATGTTATATTTTATACGGTACCTATACGCACGTGTCGGGCCGGCTACGCGCGAGCACGTAAAACGATTGCACTACGAGAAACGCGACTGGGACGAAATAAAAGATATAATGAAAAAGGTCGGTTTCGAGTGAGGTTTATTTTATATTATTATAATATTTTTTTCACCCGATTGTATGATATATTATATTATAATATTATTATCGTGCCGGGGAGGAAGCGATGGGACGGCACGCACGCACGATCGTGACTTTTGTAAACGCGCATAATAACGACACATCATGACAATAGCGAACACGACGATGTTTGTAAAACGAAAAAGAAACAAACGGCGTGAAGGGTTTTTTGGTGTTAAAAATATTATAATTGCATAAATACGAGACGCACGGGACGACAAGGCGGTTTTTTTCATTTTTTCTTCTCGTATATTTAGGTACCTATTGCAACAACAGACGTGGTTTGTAGAACAACGAAATGGTTTGTTTAATTTTTTCCCATAATATTTTATATTTACCTACGAGACGATGCTGCTGCTTGAGCCGCGCGACCGTAGTCGTCGTTTCCATGAACCGTTACCGGCACGTTTGGATACGAAAGACCACCTTTGCAAACGGCACCGGTGCAATGTTTCTGTCCACTAGCAATTTCCCCCTGCAGGACACGGCGAAGAAATGAATATTAATATTCCTATTCCTCTTCTCCTCCTGTACAGGACCCGCGATCGGAAGGGAAAAGGACACGGTATAATACGGTATAGGCCGTGCGAACGACAACGGTGAATCGCGCGCGACCGGTCGCGGAGCAATGAACAATATTGAATGGCACACCGGATTTCAGACCCAACGGCACCGGACCCTCTACCGGTAACGTCCGCCCGCGACTACAACAACAACAACTACTACTACTACTTACAACTACTACTACTACTTACAACTACTACTACTTGTACTCTACTTTTTATCATTATTTATTTATTTTTTGTTATCATTATCGTAATCGCCGAGCCCGTGGGAGAACTGCCTTTGCTCTACTTTTTCGCTGAGTCACCATAGTTTATTAATCTTTATAACAATAATCTAATGGATCTAACCAATGGACTCAATAACAACAACAAACAATACAGCTTACATAATAACAACGATTTATTATTTAATCAACTACTACTAATTACTACTACTGCTACTACTACAGTACTACTACTTACTACTACTACTACCACTACTTTTTTCATCGTGGATCACTGAACCTGTGTGTACTATTTACTACTAATACTTTTTATTTTTTTTAATCCTAATCGCCGAGACCGTGGACGTTCTTGCCTTGAAATGCCTTGGGTTCGGCGATTAGGTAAAAAAAAAAAAATTTCTACTCTAACTAGTCTTACTACTAGGTAGGTACTATTATTATTACTACACTACAACTGTCTACTATTATTGCGCTAAAACGCCAGCCAAGAGTTGAGTCCTACGCACAACCGTCGCTTCCCCCCGCGTCACACACTGCTCATGTAGAACGCGCGTTACGTCTGGCCGTAGAACCACAGAACAGATTAAAAACTATTTGAACTATATTCTGTGGTAGAACTATATAATATTATATGGTCCGGTAGTAGCGCGATAAAAATACGCGACGTCGTCCCACGTGTTTTTCTTGTTCGCTTTGTTGTTGAAGCTGCTCAGCGAGTGCGATGTATTTATTATTTTTTATTTTTTATTTTTATTTTTTTCAACGTGACGGACCGCCAAACTCGTTTTTACGCGTTCCGGTTTTTTTTTTTGGGATTTTTTCATTCTTCTTCGAATTTCTTCGACGCGTCTGAGATGTATTTAATTACAACTATTTACTTTTCTTTCAACGCATGCACTTTTCGCCTGCGTGTGAGGAATAAATATACAGCTGCGGTGGCTTCGAAAAATAAGTCGTTGTGAACATTATAACGAACGCTTTTCGCGGCATTATATTGATCAAGATGGCAAAAAAATACAACCCGATGTTTTAAAATAACGCAGAGAGTAAAAAGTATAAAAATTATGGATATCTATACGTATATGTTATAACGTCTCAATTAATTTACTTATTTCCGTTTGAAAAACAACGATTTTCATTGTACTACTTCCCCCCCTCCCCATTCTCTATTTAACTCTCTCACTGTGATCGTCTTCATATCTTGTGGATTATTATAAAAAATTAAATATAATATTTTTATTGATATCGAAATAATTATATAGTGAATACTCATACTTCCCTTAGTTCTTGCATCGTTATAGGTAACCTTCATCGATATGAATAAGACAGAAAACATATTTTATATAATATGCAGGTATGAATTCTAGGGCACCAGAAGTGGATAGGCTAAATTAATGTTACCGGTAAAATATGAAAATGACCAAAAGACGAGTCCTAGTACCTATCTACGTATCTATAGGACCTGTCCATGAAATGTTCTACGTTGAACTTCTTCCTTTTTACTTCGCACAAAATGTTTTACTATTTTTCTTACCGTGCAAATTTTAATTTGAACACTTGGGTCGTAAGCAACACTAAATTGGTATATCTCAGCAATATTTGAGAAAATGTGAAATACAACATAATTGTTGCTTACGATACATTTTTCCGTGTGACTATATTTTATATTGTTTTATTTCATTTTATTGACAAAATCTAACTTAACAGTATGGCGTTAGCATCTTTTTCAGACTATTTTTAAAATAGGACTTCATAGAGACTAAAAAAATCTAACTTAATAGTACTTAGCGTTAGCTATTTTTTATTTTAAATGTTTTTAAAATAGGTCGAAAGCGACAAAACTTAGGTTAAAACTTCAAAAAACCCGTTTGTACAATGAACAAAAATATATAATACTTAATATTAGTTGGTATGGTTGTATATAAAATGATGGTAGAACAATTTAAATCATACAGGAAACTTGATAAATGGTTTTCGGACTCTGATTGACAATTTGATTATCAGAGTTTACTGCTTATGCCTAGTAGCCAATCTAACTGTTATTACAATATATTTAATAAAAAATTATATTTATTTTAATACGAATCCACATAACGCACGGATGTGAAACAAGTAATAATTAACTACAAATATATACAAGTAACTATTTAGTATGTTATAATTTATAACTTTTTTTTTTTTTAATGAGAAATTTATAATCTGTATAATAATATAACAAGTAAATATATGAATATAATTGCCATGAGTAACATGGTTGAGGAAAAAATCCTATCCCACGTAGCCTCATATAATTTGTTATTCAATTAACATTTAATTGATTAATGAGAAGATTTTATTTTTATTGTAAACGAGACCAATTCCCATGTAATATGTTATAACTTATAGATAATTCCATAAATTTAGTGTAAAAACGCGCGTTTTTTGATTGGAATATTGAAGAATGCATAAAATGTTCAATTTACCTTAATGGTTCAAGTATCATGTCACTATACCCTACTATACACTGAACAATATTAACCTGTGTACGATGTGAGAATTCAATCGAACAATTAAAATTATAAATCATAAAATGATTTACTCACCCGAAAACACGAAATAGGAAGCTGAAGTGAATGATATTATAATTATTATTAATTACATTTATTTTCAAAAAGCCTGTATGTTGTTCTAACAACGAAACGAGAAGAAATGCGTGTTGTTTTATCATAGTATATAAAATGATTTATTCTAGTTGCATTATTATTAGTAAAATATAAAAAAAATTACCGATAAATGCTAATTAATTCTTATCAGATAAGACTTATAGCCGATGCAAGGATGTAGACACGCGGGACAATATTATGTGCTATTATGGTTCATTTTATTTTTTTATAGTTTATATTGTTCTTTTTCTTACGAATTATTACATATATCAGGAGATACCACTATTACCTATACTTTCCTGTTATATGGTCCCTGTATATACTTATTAAACTTTTTGAGTAACAAACACTGTTGAAGTATGTAAATAATAATAAAAAAAACTGGCTACATAATTCGGCATTTGCCCAATAACTTGATGGGCTAATCTGCTCAGGGCCTGGAGGAGGCGCCCCCAAATAAAATGATGATTTTGTAAAGATATTATTATATTAGGTGCCACTTTTTTTATAAACCACAGTAAAAGGATGTTATATTTACTGATGAAAATGAAAAATAAAAAGACATTAATTCCTAATCAATTTCATACGATATCCACTGGTTAATATTAATAATAATAATAAAATTCAATTTTTTTAAAGAGAGAACAACTTTTATTTAAGAAAAATACAAAACGGACTGCCTGTCGAATAACAGGTTGCTTAGAGTGATCATAAAGATCATAAATACTTATTGAACTTTACATTACGTTTGTATTATAATATGTAGGATTTGAGTGTAAATAGTTACATATATTATACATAGGTAGGTATATTATTATATATTATATTATATATAATATATATAAAGTGTAAAATAATAAACAGTGTGCAATATTAATCCTGTATCGTACCTATACTAATCTGACTAAAAACAATAGTTGTTAATTTTTTAAATAATTATGAATTATTATTTAAATATATTGTGGAAGAGACCAGTAAAACCAACTACGTAAGAACTACCAAGTACATAAATTATAATTTAATATTTTTCAGTAAATTATAATTCAACTATGTTCATCAGGTTCTACTGCCACTTCAAAATTATTTTTGAAAAAAATTAGAAACTTTTCTAATTGTACTAAAATTTTAAAAGTTACTTAATCTTTAAATTATCCGAAAATTATTTGCATGATTAATTAATTTTATTTACTTATGATATTTTATGTTTCTTTACTGCAATAAATAATGCTCTTAAATCATACATCTAAAATACTATGTAGGTAATTTATTAAGATCTTAATTAACCGATTACAATGAAGAATAAAATAAATCAACATCTTATATTATATAATACATCTTAACGCTGTATAACAATCAGTTTTAATGATGAATGTTGATAAATGATAAACGATTTTCTTTAGAATCGATTATACAAAAAAGACACTACTAGTACAAGATACGCCACAATCGAACCACATACCTGTAAGCACAAACAATAATCATTTAAAATATTTCGAAACATCATGAACACTATTATAATGCTCAACATTTCGTCGGTGGTCCAATAATACATGATATATATTATATTACACTTAATATATTAGGTGATGGCAAATATTTAAATATTATTAATTTTATGTATTTAGTAGGTAACAAAAAGAACATTGATATTTGTAATAGATTAAATATGATGATAACTTACGGAGTATAAAAACTTCTTATCGATATCATAACAATGATTCGCTGTTATAGTTACTTCGGTTGCATTGAGTTCGTTTAAAAATAAATAAAGCTAAAATACAATTAATAATTTTGTTTGTATATACTTATCAAAGTTCAAAATATAATAGTAAGCAATACTATAGAAGTCAGTAGGTACTACCTACAGGCTACAGTTAATTTTTAAACGTATACCTACCTATTTAAATATATTTTTTCAAACTAAAGAATAAGATTATTGCATAATATGCAAAACATCACGCGTCGCACCAAAAATATTAAATATTTTAAATATTTAAATTCAAATTGATAAGTATATATATACCGTGAGTACACATGTGTGTAATTTAAAATTTACTATCATTAATTTATGTTTAACGGATAGAGCATTCCAGAGATGAATTTACACAAATGAAAACTAAACACTATTTATTATAACAATAGTCAAATTATTTTTTTTTCCATCCCTTATAAAAGACGGCTAGTTAAATATAAACTGATTTTAACCAAAAACTAGATATAATAGCCGCAAAGGTAATCTTATCAACGATAAACAAACGAATATAATATCAAAATACAGTTAATAATATAATCGTCTTACTTAATATTATAAAATCTTGATGAAACTAATTTTCTCATTATATATTTTAAATATAGATATTAATAAAGTATTATAAGTCAACAAGATCATTATCAAAGTACATATTAAAATACGAACAAAATAATACACATTCGTAATAATAATATTCACATTATATAATAGTATTTAGTAATATACTAATATGTTATTTTTTATTATTATTTAGTAATTAAAAAAAACAATTACCTGTTCTTTTGTTTGAAGTTTTAAGTAATTCATTCTACTTCGTAAAATATTATAAAATGTAAAAACGCTCTGCAATAAAAAGATAAAATAAAAATTAGATAATATTATTTATTCAACTGTCAGAGTAAATAATTTAAGAAAATGTGTACCTTACGATGTAAATAAGAACATGACTCGATAAGGTAAATGAAAACTATAAATAATCTTATCATACGTATGAATCGAATAATAATTTTTAAGTTCATGAAACTGTAAAAAAAACTAAAACACACAATTTATTTAAAACAAATATTAAGCTATTCTGCCACCTGAAATTTAAACGTTTCATACAGGGTGTAAAATGTAAATGTACAAGACAAATACAGTATAATAAAGATTAAAGTGTACCTATATAACCTACGTATAAATTATAATTATCAAAACTTCTAAATAGATAAACAAAAGTCCTGAACTTGAACAAACTAAACTAAATTGTCAAATTAGTTTTACAGTGTATTTTAAAAATTTTAACCTAACAATTCACAAATTACTCGAAGTGTTAAAGAAGCTGCGGTTAATACAAAAATTAAATCACTAAAACTCGTACAACTTATGGAAGTCAAAAATACCAAAGTACTAGAGAAACAAAGCTCTAAAATGTTTGTTGAATTTGATAAAATAATGGTAAAAGGAATTTAGAGTGCAAAGCAATAAGCATTTGACATTATGAATAATTTTAAGGAAATCATAATTTTTTTAGGAATCTTACTAATTTAATTTTTCAAATTCGAGCATTGTACATATATATATAGATATTTACACTAGTATTTAAATGGCATTATTTACTTGTCGGTTTCAATACTCATGGACAGATTCTTCACAAATTTAAACAACACCAACAGCACGTACAGCTGATAGCACGACAAATGGATGATTAAATCCATACTATAGTGCGAGTTGATTTTTTTGCAAAACACGTACAACGCGAGATTCCGTTGCCGGGCATGATGGATTCGTTCCAAATCGTCGATCAGACCAGACTCAACGTAAGCATTTAAATCACCGTACAACTGACCGATAATATGGAACGTATGTATCAGTTGCAATTCGAATCCAATAAATGCATAAGTCGGCAGGATGTCCAAGTTCATTTCTTTGTTACTCATCCATCTGAATTTTATAATTTATGAAATTTAATTATTTCCAATTGAATACGAATTTGATTTAAATCACGGTCTAGTAAAAAAATATATATATATATTTACAATTCAGATATTTTTTTATAACCACTAACTTTCCTATAAACTTTTTTTACGTCATGAATAGTGTGTACCTAGTCAAGATAACTCAATCGATTATTTTGATATATAAATAATCGCAAAGGATCCCGTAAAACGTTCCACCAACACCGACATCAAGAAATCCTGAGAATACTATCTACTACATATTTGCATCAGAGCATCTTAAATATAAGAAATAATACAGACCATAGACCATAGGTTACCTATTAGAGTATATTACTTAAAGTGAAATAATTTCAACTTTTAAGATTATAAAATTTTAATAATAAGTTCAAACCCCAAGAAAAGGTAAGATGCGACATCTTTCCCACTCTAGAATTTTAAAATTTTAACTCCAGACATGACACATATTGTCGTGTCTGATCGTGTCTGATCGTGTCAAATATTAAACTATACAAAAATGTTAAAATATTAGCCATTAATATTTTAATTGTTATTCTATTTATTTCTCTCTTGGAAATAAAGCAAAACGAACTTAGCTAAATCTAAAATTCAAATTATTTTGCTGAAATTATATCGCTAAATAAACAAATTCATAGAGTAAATGTATCAGTTAATTGTACCAAAAATTACATTGAAATAATTATTTGTATTCATTATCTGAACTCATTAGTGTCATCCTTAAAAAATTGTTTTTCAGAGGAGAATTTAATATTATACTATTATCATAATATAAAATATAAAGTATATATTATTTAAGGTATTGTATTGTCTTTATTTCAATAATCACCAGAAAACATAATAAAGTTCAACGTACAGCAATAATGCAATATTATATGTTAGCTAGCATATTATAATATGTACCAATTAAAAACATTAATGTTTTCTTGATATTTTTTCAGCAGAATCTATAAGCATTTTTATGGTTTATTAATGTTATTATCATAAAAGACAAACGGGCATATTTTAAATAAATATTAAAAAAAGCCAAAATATTTTATTTTTCAATATTTACGGAAATGTGTACATGCCTTACCATACTAGCCAGTATAGCCGGTAGACTGTTGAACAATATAAGCAGTGGCTATACCAGCCACTGCTTATATTGTTCAACAGTCATTTAGCATATTTTGTGGATGGTGAAAAATTAAAAACCTTATTACAATCAATTTTAAGTAACAATGGTATCAGCAAGTACCAGTAGTTAGCCAGTGGGTCAGAATGTCTGATACGACTCGTACCTATATGGCTGCTCGGGATTATCATTATTGCGATAGGTATATGCAACTGCACAACCGTGACGGCAAAAAAAGTATACGAGATGTAATAGTTCTCCCGTCCTCATTCGCCATGACAATCCGTTCTTTCGGGCCAAAAATTGTACCTAATGAGATTTCTTATTTTTTTTATAATATTATCGATGTTTTTGTATTTATTTTAATGATGTATTGTTTAATGTAAATTATATAACTTGGGTGAATTATCTATCATTTTTATTATGTACTACAGTCGAATTTGGTTAACTCGAAATCGTCTATATCTCGAACGGCTCGAACTTTTTCTCCGGTCCCTAGAATATCCTGTCGTATAAATGTATAATCGTATAGTAATTGCTTAATATACAACTATAATTTTAATTATTAATTCATTTTATTATGCATTGTTTTATATTGATAAAAAATCATTAAGTTGTGAAATTACTGAAATATATAACTGTACCATACAGTTAAAACCAAATTTTGGTTTAGAAGAATTAAAAAAAAAAAAATTTCAAAAAAAGTGTATCCTAATATTCATTCTTTACTTAAAGTAGCCATGAGTAAGTACCAATCAGTTCTACATCTTATGAAGGATTCTTCTCAGCAATGTGCCGTATCAAAAACTGGACTTGAACATTTATTATGACACAAGATCGTTTCAATACCTAATCTTATTGCACATCGAAAGAGATACAGTTAATAATCATGATCTTGATATTATACTTGACGAATACTCGAAGGAAGAGACCATCGTATGGATTTAATATTATAATAGATAATTTGAATGAAAAATATTTTGTCATCAAAGATAATTGAGTTACAAAATAACCTGGTCTTTAGGCAAGCACTCCCTTGTTAAAATGTCTGGTTGCACCTACATCCAGGTCTTATCCGTCTGTGCATCATCAACACATTGTTTATTTAAAATAATATGGGTAGGATAAGTAGTGACGGTCCGGCCAGGTCGGCGAGACTGCGATCGCCGACTGGGTCCCCTGCTTCAAACGAAGCCCCTTGAATATTATGCTATTTCATGGGAAAAAATTATTAATAATTGCAAATCGGAGTAAATAATATGAACAACGAAAATGTGTTACATTTTATAAAATTATCAAACCAGGCGGTACCTATTTGCTTACTTACCTATTATTTATTAGTTATTAGGAACTTATGTTGGCATTGAAAGTGACAAAATTCCTAATTTAAAATAATACAATAGATAAGTTGATATGCATTCATCAATAGAATTTAAAAAATTGCCTTTACGAGTATATTAATTATCATTCGTCAATAACATATATAATTTGTGTGTTATTTAGATTAATAAATTGTTGTGTGTTGAAATATCATAAATGTATTTTAATTATTTGCCTTGTTACTATCCAAGCACACAATCCTTGTATACCTTAAATACCTACATATATTGAAAATATATGTGGAAGACTCTATGATGTCCTCCTAATTGTATATTTGTACCTACCAACATGGAGGGGCTCTTTTTTAATCAGCCGACCAAGTAATTAAGTCCCAGGTCACCACTGATAGGCGGGTAAATGTAAATATACCCAAGGGCGGGGATCTAGCATCTATTTACGGGTAAGGCGCTTACCATAAAAGACACAATTAGACTGCTTCCCCCCTTTAAAACTCAACATTTTATTTATTTTTTTACTTTATCCTTCTTAAACTTTTGTCTTTGGTTCTGCTTATGAAATTATACTTCAAACATTATCGAATATACTAAATTATAATCTATAATAGTATTTGACATAAAAATGTAATCTAAAAATTATTTTTTTACTATCAATAAAAATCAATAAAAAAATTAGAGATTAATTTAGAATTAAGATGTTGGATCAATTATGTTGTATACATTTCAGAAATCTAAATTGTTTTTTTTTATTTCGTGTATTGCGGAACTTGTTATCGATCGATTACGAGTTGGTACCTATAATAAAATAATATAATTAGGTATCTACCAATGCGGCCAGCGGGAATAACGCTGTGCGCGAGTATTGAATCTACTCGAAGATTAGAATATATTGTTCATTCAGTCGTTCTAATAACAATTATTTGTTTTCTTTTTACTACCTATGGTAAATAAACCATGTATTATTTCATTTTTATCATATTAAATGTACGTAATATGTATATACTATATAGTATATCTATGTACAATTGGGTACTTTGTTTTCATATCAAATGATCAAACACTCAAACATTTATAATATTTTAGACGTATAGTACCTACCTACATAATACATTAAAATTTTAAGACCATAAGGTACTTTTGTTGGCAGTGGCGGATTTTCAACATTTTCTTGTGGAGGGTCCTAAAAAATTATATGTATTTCTAACGCATGATTTATGTTACACAAATTGGGGGGGGGAGATCCAGGCGCCATGGACCTTCCTCGTAAATCCGCCACTGTTTGTTGGTCACGGCCGTTATACGGGGGTGGCGCTTGCCCCCTCCCCCTGGATCCGCTCTTGAATGTACCTTTCCACGTTGTCTCCGACGAATTCGAACAACACCGCCCCGGTGCTGAAGTAGACGATTATCGCGAACGACGTGCGTGCCGAGACATTATTCGGCCATCCGGGCAAGCCGTTGTAGCACCTGACCGTGTCGTTGACCAGTGCGATTCGCCTCAGCAACACGACCAGCAGTCCAACGCCGTTCGTGCTCAACACGATGGCGGAGACCGCGGACGTTTTCTTGATGGCGCCGAAAAACAGCATGGCCATGTACCTGTGCGTCTTGATCCCGACGAGCACGACGTGCACAAAAGCGATCAACAGGCCGCGTCTGGACGTCGAGAACGTTTTCGTCTTCTGGTCGTACGCGACGGGAAACGCGCCCAGCCAGTTGAACAGCGAGAACGGGGACCTGCGGCACAAACGCAAACACAATGTTAACAATGACGGCCACCGTAGCACACGTTGTCATAGGTATACATCATTTCGCGATGCCCGAGGAGGCGTACACGCCGATGCATGGCGAAATCGGTCAACCGTCCGAGAATCGTATAATATAATGACCACAGGTTTATGTTTCCGAACAACTGTTCAAAATCACATACGACAATACCCACCGTGGAGCAATGATTGAGAACACTGAAGCGCAATCTCATTACACAAGGGGAGAGAGAAGAAAACAAATAACTGTAATGCATGGGTACGGTTTATTTCAATATTTCAAAAACATTGGTATTTTAATGCCGAACATAACAATACACGGATAAAGAACAGTATTTTTTTATTCAATAATAACAGGTACATTAACACATTGTGAATAATTTAACAGTTAAAAAGTAATAGATTCATGGGCGGTAACTATTGTCTATTGAACCAAAAATTTAACAAATACATTTTTGACAACACACTATTATAACGTTACAAAATAATAAAAACCTATTATTAAGTACTGAAGGGAACTGTAAATAATTTGGGCCTAGTACTAAATAAATTATGGCTAATAATAAATACTCAAATACTACATACAATGACAGTATACATAGGTAGTTTTGAACAAAGCTACTACAAGGTTCAAAATGGCAACTTAATATAATATACAACCACACCTCATTACCATAAGAAATAATTATACATTTAAATTAGACAGTCTTTTAATTTTAACCCTTAATTTAGTAATAAATCCCACACAATAATTTACAGAATGTGTTACTAAATATAAGGACACAATGAATATTATAATATTAACATTACAGACAATAAAAAAGTGAAAAAAATCAGTTCAATCAATTCAGGGTCGCTTTTTCACATTTAGGCTAAAATAAGTCCCTGTTTTAACACATTTGACACAAATAATCAAAAACAAGTTTACAATAAATAAAACAAACTTTGCCACCCTGAATTTTACAATACAATACACGTTTTATAATTGAATTGTAATAGACTAGAAAAATCCTAAATGTCTCTGATGTAATACACAATGATACACTACATTAAGCATTTAAAAATAATAATAATGATTCTCAACATTTGGAAAATTGTAGAACAAATTTCGACCAATACAAATAACATAAATGTGAATATTGAAAGAAACATTAACATACTATATAAATAACAAATATTTAACTAAGGAAAGCACTACACAACAAAATAAAAAATTATAATTATAATAATAAATAAAATAATTGATCTGACTTTATTTTTAAAAGTAAATAAATGTTTACAAATGTTAATAAAATGATTGAATTTAAGAACCTTAACATGGATGTTTTTCTTAAACAAATGTACAATATCAATAAACTATAATAAATGCTTAGCAAATATTAAAAAATATATGATCAAGGTTCTTTCATTCTAGTCTTAAATAAATTAAATAAATAAATAAAATAACATGAACACAATAAACAAAACATTATTCAATTTTAAACCATATTTTATAAAATAATCAACCAGATACTAGCAATAGCAACATATTTTAACTGTTCAAACAAAATTTGACAAAAAATTATTTTTTTTATTGTAAAATTAACTTCATACATTTGACAAATTTTCTCTTAAATGTATAATGTAGAACTTTGATTTAAAATATAACTTAGTAAATAAAACAATCTGACTAGGCAATTCACAAAAAAAAAAAAAAATAAATAAAAATCAAAGACTTACAACTAAATTCATAATTAAATACACAACAGATACGTTTATTTAAAAAAATTACATACCTCGTAAAATTTGATTAAAATTAAATTAATGGATTTAATAAAATTAATTTAAAATTTTTCAAAAGTATTTAATAATGCAATATAATACTTATGTATATCACCAATCTATTTATTTTAAGTAATTAACTGGTGCGGATTGGTATATTGAGAAATATCCAAATGGGCCACTGTATTTATATAATAAATTACTATATTTTGAGTAAAATTGCAATTTCTTTTAAAAAAAGTGTTTTTGTTGACCAGCCATTTTGATTACTTTGCATTCTACAAACAAAACCAATCCGCCCCTGGTAATTGATATAGATTTGTTTACAGTATTGTTTTAACAAACAAATTAAAAATAATTGTAACATGGGATCAAATAAAAAATTTAATTTACTAATTGTGCTATCTGCAAAAGTGCAAAAACAAATTTACCATTTAAGAAAATTAAATATTCATTAATTTAAAAAATAAAATTAAAAAACAATAATAATTAATTATAAAATAACAGGAAACATTTATGACTTAAATTTTTTTACATTTAATTTTTTTTTTCATCCATTTTAAAAAAAGAATGTTTCAAAGCAACATCTGCCGTTATTCGAGTCACTGGATTCAAACATAACAGTTTTTTCAAGAGATCATATGCAGGATAAGGAAAATCATCAACAGCATTTAAATAACAACTACAACTCTCTGAAAATACTTCACACCCAGATAATTTAATTGGTTTCATACAAGTATGACAGGTTTCTAAACCATCACTCGATGAAACAGCAGTTGGATTTGAAGCTTTTACACTAGATCGATGGCATAAAAGACGACAGATTGCTCGGAGGTCTAGAGGAGGTTTTTGAACTTCGCAAATAACATTACGACCTAATACAAAAATAACATATTAAATAATTGTAAAAAATAAAATCTAACAAACACAACATTTACCTAACATTTTAGCTACATTTTTAATAGCCCTATCTCCAAAAACTGTTATCATTTCAGCTAAACACGTAGAATCATTTTCTGCACTGAAAAATGGATAACAGCGAGACATGGCTTCCAACATAATGACTCCAACAGACCAGATATCAAGAGCTGAAAAAGTTAAAAACAAGTATTTTTAAACTAATGTATTTTCATTAATTGTGTTTAACATTTTAAAGATAGTTACTTCAATTAACTTATTTTTTACATACTTTAATTTTAGTTTTAATATTTAGTTTTAATTTTAGTACCTGTGTTTTGATACTTGTATTTTAAAAGTACTTCAGGAGCCCGAAATCCTGGTGTTCCTGCACGAGGAGCTTTCATTTCAGGCCTCTTAATACAAATATTACACACTTTCAATTTTCCTACACAATCACATGTTAAACGTGGCACTTTTGGAACAGCAAAACTATTTTTGTCCTATTTATCATAATAAAACTAGTTAAAACTATGAACAAAATACAAATGTTTAAATAATTAAATCAACAATAAACATACATTGAATACATTACTCATAGCACTTGAATTGCACGGATTATTATTATTAGGAACTTCAATTTGTTTTTTTATGGGTGAATTCTCCTTAGATAATGGCACTTTAGGCATCATTAGTTTAGTTCTTTTCCTCAAATTGCATCCCTGAGATGTGGAATTTGTGCCATCAGCTATGTGTTGTAAAATACGCTTTTGACATGAATTCAAACGTATACTTCCAACTGAACTTGATCGTTTATAATTAACCTAAAATAGTTGCAAAAATGAATTTTTAAATGCCATGATTGGTAAAAAAAAATAAACAAATATCTTACATTGAGGTCACAACTAGTACTTTTTGGTTTATAAGGTGTGTCAGACTTATTGTCAGACAGGCTTTTGATTTGCTTATGTCTAGTAGGGTTTATACTAGGATGAGCAAGTCCAAAATCAGTGAGCATAAATCTACAATATAAAAATAAAATAAAACTTATTATTAGTCAAATTATAAAATAAAATCAGTTACTTACGTCGAAGTTAAACGATTGTACAGAAAATTACTAGGTTTGACATCTCTATGGACAATATCAAATGAATGTATCCTTTTCAATGCAATCAGTAAATGTTTGATGTACAATCGTAACTCATTAACGTCCATTGAACAAAGATAGGTCTAAAAAATCACAAATCATTTATTTAATATAAAACAAACAAGATAAGCTATTTACCTATATAGAACAATAAATAAAGCAACCTTATATAAAATTTATTTTGAAAACAGTAATTACCAATGGATGATCATGTTTGATGTAAGGCATAATGAGGCAAACAGAACTTCCTATTCGGAATGATGTTACTAATCCCATAACATTATCTTGTCCACTGAAAAAAACCATTGAATGTTAATTATATGAATTTATAAAAATTGGCCATCAAATGTATCTAATCAAAAATGGGACCAAGCCTGACCAAAAATCTACAAGCCAACAGGTTAATGTGAAAATTGTTACTCGAGTGGTGACAAAGAATTAATATTAAAACGTACACAAGCAAATCGCTTGACAGCTGAGTCAGGTGGAAAACACTAGCTAGGCCACTAGGGCTTGTTGAATCATTCAGAAAACATTTTGGGTACACCACTGCCCGCTCGGTTTACTCACCCGATTTTCAGTAGACAAAATAATTCAAGGCGCAACTTCTCGGGATGCGTCGTCTGCTTAATATGCTTGACGGCGTATCGCTTCTTCTCCGCGTCTCGCCTCGCGTAGGCCAGATACACCTTACTGAACGTGCCGGCACCAATTTTGCGTTGAATGACAAACGTCTCGCGCAACCTCCTGAATGACTCATCCTCCAACATTGGGGTCTCTTCTGCAAACCAAAGTGGTCAACGGGGGGCACTAATGAGATGGGGAA
Organism: Chaitophorus viminalis; assembly: GCA_025469195.1. NCBI lineage: Eukaryota > Metazoa > Arthropoda > Insecta > Hemiptera > Aphididae > Chaitophorus > Chaitophorus viminalis. The sequence continues at coordinate 51,239 of JAIPRK010000133.1, forward strand.
ATAAATTCGCCTATACGCACTTGGTTTGGACGACGTCTGGACGGACGAACTCGCAGTATTACTGCTGCAGGACACCGCTTGCATCTCGGAAACCGTTGCCATTTCTTTGGTATTCGGTGTTTGTTTACGTTCGAGTGTGCGGGCAGAATGTTATAGTGCTCGGCGCGGATAATATCAATCAGTCGATAACGGAAAGCGTAGCCGGGAAGGACGGGCGCGCGAAATTCACCGAACGACCGAAAAGTTATGTTTGTAGCGCGAAAATAAAAGCACGTCCTCACGAGAAACTGATAAACCAAGAGTTTTGGCTCCGAAAAATATTCCGACGAAAAGGCGGCCAAGAAAATGTATGGTTAACTCGCTGTGCTGTTGTTGTTTACGCCGGGAAACAGTGCTGCCACGAGTACACGACCAAACGTCCGTAACGAGCACGGCCGTCAAGGCGCGCCCTGATTCAAACTCGCTCGGCGGACGATAAAACAATTTTTTTATTAATAAAAAAACTAAAAAAACAACAGCTAGTAAACATTTTAATATAATCGGAACCAAAGTATATAACAAAATACCATCCTATATTATAATTTATAACAAACCTTCCACTTCATTTATTCAAAACAGCATTCTGTAGTGGCTATTGGATTATCCCAAAAAATGAATTATAAAAGCATATTTTTGTATTTATTTTTATAGTGTTACCGTTGTAAGAAAATCGAATTGAAAAATTGAATCAATTATGTAACTACCTGTTTATTTTTAATATTCCAATTAATTTTATTGTCATTTTATCATGAAAAAAATAGTTTACGCAATAAAAGTGGACAACAAAAAGGGTCCAAACATAGAAAAAAAGTATAATAAATTATTATAGTGGCTCGTCAAAGGACTATAAATAATTATATAGTAGTTTAATATTTAACTTCTGGTGGATGGGGGGAGGGGTGGTTTGGTTTGTCCCAGGGTGCCGTTGATTTACGCCCGCGGCCCCGATGACGGGCAGCATCCTTGTCACATGCGCTCAACGAATTATCACAAGTTAAAACAACAAAATGCTTTAATCAAATGTTAACAAAAATTAATTTATTAAAATAATATTTTTATTAATTTTACAAATGTTTAATCAAATTAATAATAAATTTAATTAAAATAACAAATTAATTGGGTTCTGTTTATAAAATAAACAACTTTTAATTTGATAAAACAGATGTAAAACTAATACAATTTTCTTATATCTTACTACAATAAAATATATTATTAAATTGATAAAATACTTTATTTAAAATAATTATAGCATGTCTACAAATACCAAAGATGGGTTTTTTGATGAATTCTGTCTACGATATCCGCGCGTACGTACGACGCTCGCACACACGACACGTCATTCATTTCACATATTTTGCCCAATGCCCATGACGACTACTGGCACTAAGCACCGGCTCGCGAATTGTTATTTATTACCTATTTTGTAATCTTGTGTTTGTGTAAGACGTTTATTAATATAAAGTTAATCACGTTTTTGACGAGTTCAAGTTTTTAGTTAAGTTTAAGTATCTATTTCGGATCCCTTATAAACACACTCTTTACTAACTATTAACACCGTTTTTTCAATTTTCTCGCTTCCCTTTTCCGAAATCGCGTTTTCAGATTCTATATCGCTGTTCCGTATTACACCGACATAGCAACATTATCGCATTTAAATAACCCGTATTTTGCAATGATTCTCGCCTGATTAGGTAGATAGGATCATAGACCTATTAAGTTATTTAATAAGTCTACGGATAGGATACAATGTGATAGGTACTCGGGTTCGAGACCCATTGATTAATAATAATGCCCGCATCTTTGAATGCCATTAGAATCATTAGATTAAAGAGTGCTTCACGCCAGTGAAAGCGGTTGGTATCCGTGTTAATGCGCATGCGCTGGGACTTGAAAATTATCCGTGACTCGGATCGCGCGCAATCATATTTATCACATAATTTTATTATTCAACTATTTACTCTGCCCTGTAACCCTCTTATCTATCTGACGTGGTTTTTCATAACAAATCGGGGGATTTTTTCGATTTAAGTTCCCCAGTGAGCTCGCGTAGCGAGCGAACGAGAAGGCCGAACTGCCGAAGGCCCATTCTGGTAATTATTTACTCTGTCCTGTTACCTATAATATCCGACGTGGTTTTTCATAACAAATCGGAGGTTTTTAAACACTTAAACAAATTTAATTCAAATTTGTTTAATCATTACCATTATCTCATATCACATAATCTCAACATTTTTATCACATTATTTTATTATTCAAATTTAATTCAAATGTGTTTAAATAATAAACATTATTTTATTGTCAAGTGGTTATTATGGATAATAATTTAAAGTGTAAGGAATGTAATAAATCATTTACAAAAATGATAGTAGTTATGATATATAGTTTGAAAAAGAGCTTATATGCTCCAGGAAGTCACAGTATTGAATTTGTAAAATAAAAGATTTAAATAAAATTCATTTCGGATCAAGTGGTTAGTTTGAAGGAAATTTCACAGTAGGTATTGAACTTGTTGCACCAAAGTTAATATATGAATATGGGTTTCTTACTTTGAAAATTAGATACAAATTAATTCAATACTCACACATCATTTTAGTGGCTAAATGAAAAATTATATTAATATTATGTTTACCTGTTTTAAGCCATATAATATATAAATCTATTACAATATACATATAAGTACAGTGACGTGCAAATCCCTTTTTCCATGTGGGGCAGTTAATTTTTTATACCCACCACCCACCCAAAACTAAAAGTTACAAATTATATATGTTTTATTATAATAACATTTACAAATTTAATTTTTAATAACTAGTATAATTCCTAACAAAAAATACCACCTACACCCATGCCCCCATTTTCAAGTATGGCCTAGGCCCCAAGTGTGTCTTGTCTGCACACCATTGTATAAGTAAATTAGTTTAGTTTTAATTATGTGTACTTATTAATTATGCTTAATTAAAAGTTTTCCATTTGTATTTTGCAACTCCTATGTCATCTAAGGAAAGTTTGAAATATGTATGAAATAAATTAAAATCAGTTTTATTATAATACCCCATTATTTATTAACTATTGATGTATAACCAAAATAATTGTACATGGTAACTGACCAAAATTTTATTGTTGATCATAAGTATGATCAAATACACCATGAATGTTAACAGCATGAATGTCATCATCGAGCCCTTCTCAGAATGCATTTACTTCATGGAGTGAGGGCTTTTGGAGTTAATTTTTTTCAATTCTTCTTTTCTTTGTTAAATAAAATCTGAGTTGAGGATCAATATTTTTTCTAATATTTACTTTTTCTTTAGTCTTAAAATGGATTTTATCTGTCTTATTCAAAATTGTTAGTATATCATCCATTTTCTTTTCAACTAAATGTTCATCTTCTTTACTAATCTGTCTAGTAACACACAGTCTTTGGATGAGTCCTAGTTTGGAGATAATGTTTTCGTTTGTATCAGGTTTGGACTCTTGAGAGACTTGTATAAATGACAGTAAATCTTCTTTCTCTTCTCTAATATTATCTTCTAAAATATGGTCCCCCGTGACCCCTTGTTGTAATTTGCCTAGTGATAAAGAAAAATTAATATAAAATGAAATTCTTTAAATTTAAGAAATCATATATTAGAAACAAACATATATAGGTGAACTATAGGTGTTTTTAAAATCAAAATATTTTGATTTAATCTACATAGGTGTACATATTAATCAAAAAGATGAACTAATTTTCTTTTTTTTACATTATCTATATACTGTATGAACAATTAGTATAACAATTTTATTACTTAAATGAATATATTTTATTTAAATTTTAAATACAATTTACAAGTTACAATAAGTATAGAATTATTTTAATTTCTGGGTTTTCAAACACTTCTTCTAATTAATATTTCAACTTTAACATCTTACTTTAAATATAATCATCAACAGGAGTCGTGATTATATAAAACCTTATTTTAATTAATTATTGATGTATGATTTTTATTATAATATACTAGAAAAAAAATATGGAAATATAGTTAGATTGTTATATACTGATACAGACTCGTTAATAATAGAAATAAAAACTGATGATTTCTATCAGGATATGAAAATTAATTTAAATCATTTTAATACATCTGATTATCCAAAAGATAATATTTATGGTCTACCTTTAGTTAACAAAAATGTTTTAGGTAAGTTTAAAGATGAGTTTAATGGGAAAATTATGACAGAATTTATAGGCTTAAGATCTAAATTATATTCACATAAAATTTTATAATAAAGAAATTAAAAAATCTAAAGGTGTTAAAAAAATGTAGTGGAAAATAAAATATGTTTTAATGATTTTCAAAATTGTTTAATTGATAAAACCCCAAAATATGTAAAACAAATTTTATTTAGAACAAAGAAACATGATATTTTTACTATAGAACAAAATAAAAAAGCTTAAAGTGCTTATAATGATAAAAGATTAAGATATTTTGTGATTATATATTGCATTTCAATATTAGAAAATATTGAAATATTTATTTTTTTTCTCTAATTCTTACTTGCAATCATTGCTTTTGTTTCTTTATCCAATCGTATACGCCCAATATCATGTTCATGACCACAATGAGTACTCCAAAACTTGACTTTTATAGTTGAGACTCCGTCAGACTCCAAAGTCGTAATTTCAATTTTCGATGGACAAGCTCTATTTATTTTATTTGTCCCCAGAGATTTGGTCATTCTTAAATCTTTTCCTTTCTTACGATAATGCCATGAACGATGACAGAAGAGATGTTTTTTAGTACTACCATCGGGTAAATCTCTTTCAGCACTATCGAGTACATACATAGATACGGTTTTTTGTTCCATATCATGCTTCCATGCTTCAAAATCTGTTGATATATTAGACTCGAATTTAATGACTCAATATAATGGTAATTTATATACCTATATAATAACAAAAAAATTAGTGTATATACCAGAGATTGAATCAAAAGTGTGTTCCTCAAGCTCCACATCAATTTGATGAATTTCAGATAAATGACTTCTCAGTTTCACAAATGAGTACAAATGTTCCTCACATGTATCATAAGGACAAATGATTCTAGTCGATTTTTTTGAAGTTCTGGTACCATGAATGTTTCGGAGATGTTCAGATAAATATCGTTCTTTTGAATACTTCTTACTGCAATATTGACATTTGTAATTTTGAAACTTTGGTGCAACAAGTTCAATACTGTGAAACTTCCTGGAGTGAGCATATAAACTCTTTTTCAAACTAAATGATTTATTACATTCCTTACACTTATTATCCATAATAACTACAAAAATTTAAAATATAAACACATTTGAAATTTGAATATAATTAAATAAAATTAAAAATAATGTGATTATGTGATATGAGATAATGATAATGATTGCACGTGATCCATCCCAGCACATGCGCATTAATGCGGATGCCAACCGCATTCACTGGCGAACAATAAAGATATTTTTATACTTATTTCATATCTTAAAAGTGATTTCAACAAATAATTTGCCCTGGTAATAAGGTAATATTGTGGTAATATTTATTAAGCTTCAAGTTTATAATATTTTTTTCCGGGGGGAGAGCAAGTGCCCTGTCTTGCCCCTCCCCAATGGGCGCCCATTGATGGAGTGCACCTCGTTCATAGGATAGGTCATTACAATGGATTTGTTAAATATGAATGCAATGGTAAGTAATAAGTATCATAGTATATGAATAACGATTCTGAACGGAGATGATATGTTGATATAGAATAGGTATATTATAATATATTATGTTATATTTAAATTGAAATATAATGTCAATATTTGCTTTTCAAACGCTTATAAAAAATAATTAGACTTATGGATTTGAATAATTTTGAAATTATAGTAAAAACAACTAATGCGGAATCTTCTATTAAATTTTCAAGTTTTTTGTAATAGCCAAATTATTTTTATAATCAATTAAAAAAAAAAAAATTGAATATTTCAAATGCTTAAATAGCTTAAAAATCAATATATCAATTTGAAAAAATATGTCTTAAAGGAAATGCCAATCTTAATAGCTGGTAAAAATTTCAAGTTGCTGCGACTTATACTTTTTGAATAATCGAAAATATTTAAAATCATCTGAGGATAAATCATTATTTTATGCTATTTCATAAAAATTTAAATTTCAGACGGTCCTAATATTCTGAACAGAGTGATGGAATTTATTGGTTGTACAATATGTTTTTTTTTTAATATTTTATTTTTTCGTGTCTGTCATCACGTTTTGGGGCACTAAAAATGCTTCGATTTTCTTAAACAGCAACTTTGCTGAAAGGAAAGTAAATGAAGATGGTACTTGGGCAAACCAAAAATCAAACTTTTTCAATACTTTTTGAAAGCATTGAAAAAAACCATAAAAAAATTACGAATAAACGAGAATTTTTACGCAAAACCACGTTTTGGGAAAATACATTTTTTTTAAAAATACTCTAACTCAAAAACGAAAAACCGCATACTCTTGAAATTTTCATCAAATATTTAAATTAGCGTTTTCTTTACATGAAGTATTTTGAAATTTTTTGACTTATTTATAGACAATTTCAATTTTTAATTTTTCTACGTTTTTTTTTTTTGAAATATCTATAAAAAAAATTTGGCTGTATAAAAACTCTTGAAAATTTAAGTTATAATTATAGCAACTAAAATTGAATATCGTAATTTAATGAATTTATACTTATTTCTTAATAAAATAGCTATAGTTATAATTTAATACCCAATCCAACTGAAATATAAAACTTGTAAATATAATCTACTATATTATAGTTTTGCTCTTTGTGAAGGTTAATGTTTTTTTAGAAGTGATATAAAGTTAACAAATAATTACAAAAAATATGAATCCCCCCCAAGGCAAATTCCTAATTACACCACTGGTAAGGGCGGAGTGCACCTCGTTCATAGGATAGGTCATTACTTATTACATAAGATTTGTTAAATTTGAATGCAATGATAGGTATAATTGTATACGAAAAACGATTCTGAACGGAGATGATGTGTTGGTCTAGAATAGGTATATTATAATATATTATGTTATATTTAAATTGAAATATAATGTCAATATTTGTATTTCAAACGCTTCTAAAAAATAAGGACAATAGATTAGAATAATTTAGAAATGACAGCAAACATTTTCTGTGGAATCTTCTATTAAATTTGCAATTTTTTTTTCCAGCCAAATATTTTTTATGAACAAATATGAAAAAAAATCAAATATTTCAAATGCCTATAGACTATTAAATGCTGAAAAATCAGTACAAAATTTTGAAAAAAATTACTTAAAGAAAATGCCAATCTAAACAATTGATGAAACTTTCACCAATTGTTATTATAAATAAATAATAACAAATATTTAAAATCGTTATTTAATGCAATTTTATAAAAATTATAGTTTAATATTTATTGACAAAATAAAATATTCATACATTCATACATTATATAATATATTAATATTAGTACCTAAATAATATAATACTCACCATTGGCTTCATTAAACATTTGTCATTAAATAATACATTTTCACCTCAAATAATGAAGGTATTTTTTTTTAATTGGGTACACAACTAGAACATATATATATATATATTAATATACATAGGATATAGAACATTAGTTATAAGGACTATATTAATTTTCTCAAATAGTTCTATCAACTTTTTCTCCTAAATTATAATAACTAAAAAGTAAAAGGTATCATATTATTAGAATATAATAAAATTGTGAATTGAAAATTATAAGAAATGTAGGTATATTTATTTCACAATAGTTATATTTTTTATTTTATAATTTATATGCAATGCATCTACATCTTTGGTAAGATATTCTTTGTAGACTTAACTCATAGGGGTTAAAATATGTTATTCAAGTTAAAAGAAGGCTAAATCTTCTATACAGCCTATACCAGGAGAAACAAAAATAGTTTACGAACACATAATATCTCTAAAAGTAATAAGTAAAATTGATAATTAAATTGTAATCCTGAACTCACCAAAATCAATGTCACTTTGTGAGTAAAGTTATTGTGTAGGTTATTATTTTTATTCTAGCTTACAAACCTAACACTGAAAAGTTGATTGACCCATAATTAAATTACTTTGCGTTACATTAAAATGCCAACATAATAATTTTGTTGTACTTTGCATAATTCATAAATAATTAACATATAACTATATAGGTACATAAATTAATTGTTACTAATTTCTTTTTATAACTAAATAATTCATTGTTTGATAAAACGTACAAGTATAATATTTGAATTTAGTACACATACTTTGATATGATGAAATTAAGATTGTTACACTTAAATATCAAGTTGTATGTCGGTAAATAAGTTTTATATTTTCTTTTTAAATTAAATTTTATTTAAGGATACATAATATACATTTGTGTTTCAGAAATGAAGACTCATCAATGACTAAATTTCACAATGCAATACATTATAAAGTAATGATTAAATCCAAAATTGTAAAATTAAAATAATTATCTATATACTCTTTTATAGTTTATAATTGTATAAAATTATTAACATTTTATCAAAGCCATATTTTAACATTTAAAGATTTGCAAAATTGGGTTTAAAATAATGTTTAAGAGAATGATCAATAACAAAACTTGCCTTATCAATTAATAAATAAAAATCTAGTCAGGAGTAACTGGAAAATTAAGATTCTATCATTTTACTTAAATTATAGATTGAATTTAGTAGATTAAAAAAAATAATCAATATGTTCATTTAACATTTTTTTCACTTTCTCACTTAACTGTATTTCGACTATTCATCAAGACTTTACTCCGTGAAAAACGGATAATCAAAATTCTATAACTAGGGAACTTGGAATTTGGAAATTAATGATACCATTATTATAAAATTAAACGCCTAAATCACAGATAAAGATCTTAACCTTAATTTGTGGCTTGAAATAATAAAACCATCGATAACCAAGGGACAAAATTATTTGTGTGTCAGTGCATCTCTATTATTTTTGTTACTTTTCAAAAATGAATGTAAATCTCCTCGATTTGTTTATAATACATCCATGATATACATATAAACTAATTCATGTTGACAAATCTTCAAATAGGTAAGCTAATTCAATAATATATAATGATATATCATTAATATCATCAAAACACTATAAATAAATACTTATTTAAACAAAGTAAAAAGGATAAATGTATATTGAATTTGTTTTAAATATATTGTTAGACAATTTCTTTATAGAGTTACTACAACTTGGATTTGTATTTATTGAACTACAACTGATTTATGTACTATTAAATAAACAAATATAAAAATAATAAAAATTACAATTTAATATTTTTATTTTTTTCTGATTAATAATAATCATATGATGTATAAAATTAAATTATTTAAATGAGGTTTAGGTTTTTATTATTTAATACAACTTTATATATATATTTTTTTTTCTGAAAATACAAACAATAACACTACATTTTAAGAATCAACTCAATTCTACCACGGTCTAATCAATCTATTTACTTTTATGTGTGCCATGTCAAATCAATACTTAAGTTTAATATTTTCTAAATTAAACAAACTTAGTTTTGTGGATGTTTTGAAGGTAACATTGTGTAAATAGTAAACACAGAGTGGAATGTAGTTTAATTGATGGTCGTTGATAAAATACACAATGGGGATTTAAAGACAATATTTGTAAGTTAAATCAGAGTTTTGGTTGACAATAATAACTTAATATTATATTTAAATAACTTTGACCCTTTATGAAGTGATAAAGTATCGGTAAACGAAGATGGCAAGCACTCCCAGCGTCAAAGGCAGCAACCATGATTTCCAAATGCTAAAAAAATAATAAACTTATAAAAAAATTGTTATTTTACACAATAATATATTTATTATTTATGTCATATTATAGTAAACAGTATATTAAAAATTAAATACAATAAAAATATATTTATTATTTTAATAATACTTTTGTTTAACTATTAAATTATTTTATTCAATCATCACTATTTATATGATTCTAAATTTAAATTAATTTATGACATAAAAAAAATGATCTAAGAATAAATAAAATAAATTATATAAAATGCTATATACAATATAATATTATGTATTGAGAAATCTATAGACTTTAAAAATAAAAAATAATATCATGTACTTATGTAATATAATATATTTCTGAGTATGTATAATGATATTAATTAAATATTAGTAAGTTTTTCATACTTTCATAATTATGAAATTATTATTATATATATTATTATTCAAATTTATATTTGAAGCAGAACAAAGAATATATTAGTTCAGAAATTAGTATAATATTAAATCAAAAATAGACATAGTTAACAGTTAAATTTTTATATTTTACTAAGTAAGTTTAATCTTACAATAATTATTTTAATTAAATAAGTAGTTTTAAAGATAACAAAATTGGTATATCGTAAATAAACTAAATATAGAAAAAAAACTTAAGTTTTTTTAAGTATTATTTAAATTTTGAAATAAAACTGTTTCCAAAATTAAAATAGGGATTATTTATTTTTATAATTAAATATATAACAATTCAAATTCTGAATTTTATAACAAGCTCATTCATATACTAAATTGATTAAAATTTAGTATTTAACAGAAGGAACTATGCATAAAAAATTAAATCTACACAAGGTTTAAAATATACCCTATGTCTTTTGCTAATATCCTGTTAAAAAAAAAGGTAATGGAAGACTCAGCAAATTACTTATTATAACATAAATAATTATAAATGAAGGGTAAGCTATTTGAATAATTTAAGAGGTCAGTTGATAAAGCATTTCTTTTGAAAATATTATTTTATTACATGGATAAATGTGTAACACATTTATCCGTATAATTCTGTTACAGTGTAAAAAGACATATTACATTTAAGTTGGAAGATCTTTCAATTTATTGTTAGGTACCAAAGTAATAAATTGATAAAGGTGGTACATGATAGCTTTAAGAACAAAGTGCAATAATGGATTTTTAATATCAATATTTGTGTAAAAATGTTAGTCTTAGTATGGTGTAATGTAAGACATGATAAATTATAATAATTATTTATGATATGTTCTAACCACGGTCATAGAGAACCTTTTGAAATATTGATTTTAATTTGTCATCGGTTAATTTGTTGTCAACTAAAGTGAGAATGTATTTGTTTGGGACCTGGATCAATCAACTGACAATAAAAATACTGTCATTTAGCCGACAATAAACATACACTGAATTACCATTATGTATTTATACATTAAAATGTATGTAAAATGTAAATATATAAATAATTTATGATTAAAATCCAAGAACAATATGAGGAACGTTTGAAAATAGCATTTAATTATCGTGAGGATAAAGCTTTTTTATAATATCTAAATAATTATATTGTATTGCTCCTAAAGTCTCAATTTAATAATTATTCACATTTTATTTTTTTATTTATTTATCTATTTTACAATTTTTTTGGTATTCTATTATTTATATTATTTTTATTGATTATTGGTCAAATGGTTGTCAGTTGATTGTCTATATATTCCATTTATTTATATTATCACCTACTGGCTCATACAATATTTCATACAATTATTTTATGAATAAAGATGTAAATAACATTTTTTAATAACTTGGTGAAAATATCATATTCAAGTTATAGCATATTATAAAGCAGCGGTTCCCAAACTTTTTTGGATCAAGCATACTCAAATATAAAAAACAAATCAATTGGTGCTCCCATGAATAAATAAAACAACATTTCTAATTATTTAAAATAAATATAACATTTTTATTTTATAAATACTAAATAAAAATAAAAATAGTTCATATTTAATTGAATATGTCCAATGCGTTTGTTTTGTGTGTATTAATGCCTCAAAATTCGGAATCAATGTTGCAACTGCTACACTCATTTCTTTCAACATTAAATTTGAAATGGTATTAATACATGTAAAGCTTTTAATAGTCATCTAGAACTACAATAAAACCGTATACTCTGCTCCTATTTCTTCACACAACTTTTAAAAAAACTATGGTTAGGTTATAGTCTTATTTTAATAATTAATATAGTTAACTGTTTTGAGTACATTATTTAATGATGGACTCATATTTTTTGAAGCTAAAATAAATATAAATTATTATAGCATAGTATTATAGTACACAATATCAATATTTATATCCAGCCTCGCCCTATAAATATTTATGACTCCCAAGGGAGGCGCACTTCATAGTTTGGAAACCGCTGTTACAGAGCATACTTAAATAAAAATATTTTTCCTCTCATAAGTCATTTTAAATACTGAAATCAAAATAGTTCCATAGCTTTTTGATATTGAGTTACAAAAGTAGCATTCCTAAACAATTTTATGAATATCAGTTAACACCTTTATTCATTGACTCCTTCAATTACTAAGCTGCTAGTAACAACTATCACAGGAAATGTTTTTATTAACAATTATGTTAGAGTTATATATTTTAACTTTAAATTAATCAATGTTCAATATTAGACAAGACTGATATATTTTAATTTAATTCATACATTTATAACATAAAATATGTAACTCAGTAATAAATTATAATAGATTGGTAAATAGTTAGCATAAACATCACAAAACTGGCTTTTAAAGTTTTAGTTTAAAGGTTTAATATAAATGTAAAAACAAATAGTTTAAAGTTCATGATTTATATTTTATATTTAAATTGAAAATGTTTAATAGGAATAAGCGAAAATGTGTAATTCATTAAGTAATAAATCAAAGTTGATAGATTAATGTCTAGAAACAGATTAAATGTTAGTATAAAATATCTAAAATAATAAATTTAATTAATAAAATATTAAAATAATTGTTTAAACAATAATTAAATCAATACATTCCTTGTTTTGTTTAAAATCTAAAATAATACTTAATTATGTATTTTTTTAATATTACTTTTAATTTTTATAAATATATATAAATATATATATATATATATATTTATTTATCTATAAATATCAAACATTTTTAAAAATACAAAACGATATGCTAATAAAAATTAATAAAATAATGACTATACGTAAGTTTGATTTGTTTACATATCTTACTAACCTAAATTCATCACCAGGTTCGCTTGAAGATGCAGGTTTTGGTTTGTTCACAGGTTTTTTATTTTGTTTTTTGTCTTCCTATAATCAAATACCAAGTTTGAGATAGGTGTAAAATATTATAATTAATTATATAACGCACAAAAATAACATTTAAGCCTTAGATGGCTAGTTTTAGTTTTTTTTTTTTTTAAACGACTGTTTTTATAATTAATTAAGTATACTATAACAAGTAGTACTATAACTAATGAATATGAATAAACTTTAATGTTTATAACCTATAAAGTTAAAGCAAAACTAACAGAAAATGTAAATAATAATACATAGATACACATAAATATTAACGTTTTGCTTTGAATATTTAATTCTAAAACAATATGATAATAGTAAACTTTTGAAATAAATATAGGTATCATATTAATCACATTTGTACTTAGGATATAATCAAAATATTAAAACTCTTGATTTAGTTTCATAATCATAAATCAAATTTATAGTAATAATATATTAGGTAGTATTAATCAATAAAAATATAAAATAAAACAATTTTTTCATTTAATTAAGTATGCCGTAAAAAAACATACTCAACAACCTAAATATCAGCGGAAAATGACAGAAATGTCTTATGAAAAACAATCAGATTATTATTATTAATTGAAGCCATTGAAGTATGGACGATGAAATTTAATTTTCTATCAGCCAATATATACATTAAGTTTTTTCTGAATTAGTAATTTTTAGATAAAAAAAAAAAAAAAAAAAGACTACCCAAAAGTAATAGGTAATAGTTACATAACCTAAAATTTCAAGACATTACGAAATAACTATGAAAAAAGTATTAGCATAGATAAGATCTAAGTTCATCTTCCATACTAATATTAACCACACAATACATGAATTCTATACAATAATATTAATTTGCCATAAAACAGAGTAATCCAATAGTTGAATACAACTTTAACTTAAAACAGTCTTTGATTACTATAATTGCATTGCAAATATATGTCAAAATGTCATGAATATTGTACTACAATGTACATTTATCCTTGAAGTTAATATGTGTAAGATATGGAAAATAAACATCATATACTGCATTTGATACACTGGCTGAAATATCATTACTCATTTCAATCTAGCTTTCCACACTTACTTCAACGAGTTCTCCGATCTTGTATTTTTGCATGAGTTCGCGCGCATCGCTCGAGTGTCCTACGTCCTCGAATTCTTCGGATGCATCTTTGCCGGCTTGTTCCAACAGGACTTCTTCGCCACCGGGATGCTGAAAATGCAAGAGAAAAAAAAATCAGAAACAGTTAAATCAACAGTTACAGAAGATCACGCCCAAAGTGGACGGCGTCCGGTTAATGACGGTCATACGTCGTTTAGAAATTCGGTAACATCGTATATGCTGTCGTTGATCACCATCCACGGCTTGTTCGCGTCCGCCCGTTCCCGGACCTCGGCCATCGAGTACTTTTTCACTTCTTTTTCGCTCATGGTGAACGGATATTTTTCTCACGCGGATGTACAAACGTTTCGGAAAAATCGGAACGAGAAAAAATACTATGACCGCAATCGATGTTACCGCGATGTAGGTAGGTTTGATGACAGAAAAACGGATCGGCCGACAAAGTGACACACGAGCGGTCGACCGGTTATAAGTTGATTGCCTGTGTTATTGTAATATATTCAATGCGAAATTATGGACGAACGTAATCAACGGAAATAGACACGACGACCAACCAGTGTGTTCGATTCGAAGAGTGGGGGGGTGGGAAGGGAAACCGCAAGGAATAATTATTACGGACGTCGGGACGTGAAGTAGTCGACGATACGCGGTGCACGGTTGTCTGCAAACTCTACCAGTGTCCAGTTGGCAGTTGCCACTCTTGGGCTTGGGTCTTAATGGCTGGTCGTCGGTCCGCGATCCGGAATGACTGCCGAGTCCTGAATGTTAGCGATAGCGAATGTTTACTTGATAATGATATTATCATGGAAATTGATAAAAAAAAAATTAATGTGTATGCACATTGCACGGTGACACGACTGTACAGAATATTATATTATTATATCTTCTTCACATCGTGTGTAGACGGAAAAATAACATTTCGATGCCATTGTCAAATATTTTGTCGGAAAAGATAACAATCGTGTATATTCATCGCATAGATCTATGAATTATGATGCACCTACTACGCGGCACGCACTACGCAGACGCAACACGGGTGACGGGTGTACAAAAAATAAAGAATATATATACGAACGAATTTAGAACACGTTTACGCATCGCTAAATCACTTTTTAGTTTTTGATCATTGGTCTATATGTCATCTGTGATAGTGTCGCAGCAAAGAGACACATGATGTTTGATATTACCATTGATTATAAATATATAATATATTGTTAATTATTATATAAATGTAATATATATTTATAATTAATGATATTACGTAGTAAATGTTTGTTAAATAAAACAGTGTACGGTACTACACTACTACGTAGTACGTAATACATAATTAAATTTAAATATAATAACTACAATTAAGATAACGATTATCGGGTGAAAAAAAATGTGTACGTTATTCTGTTTGTACTACCGAGCGCGTAGGTAATGCTTGTATAATGTGTAGCATGAATCTTCCACTTCGTAAGTTAGTAGAACGTGAACAGAGATGACTGATAAATATTTCAAAGTTGTAAACGTCGACGAGTGTGTTCAGCGCTGTATTTCGTATTTTAATGAGTTTTTTGCTACGTTATCCATTGAGCGATTCATATAGGTTCTCGAAAACACATTCGTGTACAATGTATACAACGTCCACATGGATTAAATTCTAATGATCGAATGAATTATATCGTATACTACAGTTCAATAAACATGACGAATAACGAATACCTACTCACCGATATACTTGATAGTGTGCATTAAATGTGGTATAAAATATAAATGAATAAATGATTAATTTATTGTAAATAGTAAATCATAGTGAATACGAATACGATATTAATAGTATGAAATGTACCGTAATATCCATAATTATATCTATGCATGGAATACAATAATAATTATTATCAACAATGCATTGAACATATAAGACTGCACACGCTAGATAAGTCATGGCTCGTTGGCCTTGACTTTCTAGTTGCATATTTACAGTTCCGCTGTTCCACGATGTAAATATTTACTATTATAACAGTTTAACTGTTTAGTCAAGTTTGAATTTGACGTCGACACTCGACATAAAAGTAAATATGAAATTATATATATATATATATATATATATATATATACCATATTAATTATTAATTATTATATATTTTATTATATATTTCAAGTACAACTAGAGTGTAAAACAGTAGAACACTAGAACGTTGACGACCGTGATAAACGATAATTATGTCAACAAAATTGCTGTTTTTACGCAAGTTACGAAATATGTTTTGATAATATGATATCATTGATAATAATTATAAATAGTATATTTTATAATCAAACTGTATAGGTTATAGGTATAATTATTCCCTATATTGCATTTCGGGCCCGAGACGTCAAGATACGTTGTATAAGCATAGAGTATTCTGTGTGTATAACATTGTATGATAAAGTTTTTTTTCTAATCAAATTAGATTTGTTTTTTTTTTTAAGTTAGACGACAGTTATTAAAACATATATTTACCTACATGGCTACATCATAATATTACTTATAACTTATAAGTTATAACATAACTTAATATTTCGGATTAAAAAGGTCTGATCGAAGAGATGGTGGTCGAAATGACAAGAATTTATTTTTAATGTGTCATGTTAATCTTAGATACCTATTGGCTATTGGCTATTTGTAATAGAGATTTATATATAGAGTCGAATTCATTGCTGATTACTAATTAGCTACTTTCTGCAATTCATACCAAATTACCAACCTGTTTCAATTTCATCGATGCAACGGCAACGCTCAGATAATATAAAATCGATATTTTTGTATAGAAAATGCTGAAAATGTATTAGGTTGTAGGCAATGACCGTATAAACTATAGATAACTACTAACATCGGTTAAAATTATAATATGATACATATATATACATATAATATATATTATATTATATATCAGTGCCATAGCCGGGGGGCACGTCCCCCCCCCGAAATCCTTTTTTTTTTGTACATTTTTTTTATTAGTTAGTTACTGTTACTACTTTTACTATAATATATTAAAGAATAATTTTTTATTTTTAATAATATTTACAATTGTTTAACCCATTTGTTAAATAATATTACCTATAAAATAAAGAAATATTTTGTTAAGATTATAATCATTTAGATTTGTTTAATTGCTCCATCATAATCTCCTTTAGTCTTAACTATCCCATTTGTAATTTGTGTAAGGTCAGCTATAACTTGTTTTCTATTGTATGTTTAATAAAAGTTAAAAGTTATGATCTTTTATTCTTGTTAGTAAATAGTAATAATATTTGAATGAAAAATGAAATGTTGTGTTTACAACATATATTTATAATATTGATAAAATGATATTAATTAATACATTATTCTATCAATATATGTTTTAACATAATATTAATACTTTATTATTTTTTAATTTTCAGTTTTTAAAAATATTATTGAAGAAATAATAATAATACATTGTTATGTTAAATATATGGGTACCTACCATAGTTTTTAGCATATAATGGTAGCCATAAAAATAATAGGCCTGTAGTTAACACTTTATAAACAAAGGGGCTATAAAGCAATAGGTGATGATTAGGTATTCTAGCATTGCAAAATATGAGAAAAAAATTAAGTGCCCCCCCAAAACAATTTTCTGGCTACGGCACTGTTATATATGTATATGTATAAATCAATGGTACTAACTACCATACCTAGTATAGTTAAGTATACCTAAAACGGCTAAAACGACGAGTCTATCAAGGCGAATTTAGGGGGCCAACGATCCCTAGGTGCAAATTTTTAGGGACGGCAGTTTTAAAACTGCCTTTTCGTGTATTATATTATAAGTGTATAACATATACTTATAGGTTGGAGAGAATGGCTTAATTTTGTTGTCTCAGGGAAACAAAATTCTAAATACGGCCCTGGAGTCTATATCCACAGGCAATAAACCGTGATGTAGTCATGAGTACTGATTACATTATAATTTTTTACAACCTGATAAGGATGGCTGAATTGTTCTAGATCTCAAAATTATGTTAAGAGTTCCTAACCCCGTATAAGCAATTAGTTTTAAAAATTTATAGTTAGTAATTACTATTAATTAATAATTATTGATATGTTTCGATTTCTAATTCATTATTCAAGTCTATACGTCAGCATCAGAAATAAATATCACAATAAGTGGTTGCCGGATAAAAAGGATACATAGATAATCTACAAATATATTTAAATACTTCAATCATTATACTATTATAATATTTTATAATACTAGTATTAGTTGAATAATAAGATACCAAGTGACGAAGTCGCACTAAGAACTATTTCTATGAAATTGAAATAATAATCTTGTTTCAACAAGCATCTTACATGACATAAACTAGTTTTTAGAATGTATTTAGTATGATATTCTATAGATGCAAATAAAATAAACAAGTCCATACGTCTTGACCTAGAATTTAAAAATATCGACAAGAGAAACGTCGACTTAAGGGGCCTCACTACGACTAATATTTAAGGGGCAACATTTAGGCAATATCTAATAACGTAATAGCTGCCCGAGGGCCGAGATCTATGTGTTAGTTGTAAATGATTATTACTTATTAGTGTAAGTGAAATCCAATGCGGGTACCACTCACGTACGCGCATGCACTTGTCAATAACTCGATAACATTATAAAATTCACAATATGAATTTTATGCCAACTTACGTTTTGTTTTGACAAAATTAAAGTAAGTTAACGTTGTCTGATTTTGATTCTGAAAAATTATTTGAATTCAGCAGAAATGTGTCTATAGATCGTACGAGACATTTTCCGTTTTTAATTTTAATCATGATTTGAAAAAACTCATATTTTCTAATTTTCAATAACAGTTTACAATAGTATAAGACTTAACTTTTACAATGTGTTCTGTACATTCTATAGACAATTTTCTGTCGTGTTCAAATTTTTTTTTCAGAATCAAAATAGGACAACGTTAACTAACTTTAACTTTGTCAAAATTTAAGGTCTTTTGAGCTAAAATTGACGGCAGTAACGAGGCCCCTTAAGCTATAGCTTACAAAAATTTAAAAATTTGAATATTATAATATATATTAATTAATTAAAATGATTAATATTAGTTTATTTATACTATATATATTTTCAATTAATATTTATTGGATATAAACTAGGTAAAACAGTGACTGCAGCTTTGAAATTTCATACAATTTTAAGTTTTAAAAATTAATCTTAGATTAAATAACGAGGTTTGACCTTAATTTTTTAGGTTTTAGATTTAATTACTAACTATTAATTGTGCTGTTGAGTGTTGGTTTTACAAAATGTAACCATTTTTGTTTTAAATTGTGTCACCGGGTCACCTATTCGTGTTATCCAATTTAGGAAGCAATATAAACTTTTAAATGTTTACTGTGATTAGACCTTTTTGACTTAGATTTTTCTAGATGGTGAATTTCGCGTTTGAAATTAAAATATTAATTTAATTTATTTCAAGCACTTATAGTACCTATCTTATTTAAATTGTATTTCAAATGACAATAAATATTAAGATTAACTTAAATAATCAATTTAAGACATTTAAGTATAGGTAATGACTTAATGAGTATAGATATGTTTATTGCTTATTTTATTATAAATTAATCAAATGTAAATAATTATCATTGAAATATAAATTGTAAAAACAATGTAAGTACATATATTATATGCACAGGTATATTATATGCTCGTTGTGTAGGAAATTATAATTACCTACTTGAAGGTTATAAATTGTAATATAGCTAGTACAATTGGTAATAATTAATCATAAATAATTATCTATACGTACTTTACCATAGTATTGGAATACTTCAATACTATGACCTTAAGAACTTGTGTTTGAGGTGTTAAGATGACCCGGTGTGCTACAACGGGTCCTATCCAGAAAAATGTTTAAACACTATAACTAAGTTGACTGGTATCGACCATTAAAAAGTAGTTTTTGAACTACAAAGTTTGCAAATATTTATGAAAATGTTGTGGACTTGTTTAATAAGAAAACAGAAAACATAATTATAAAGTTCTAGAAGTAAATATTAAAAATAATGAATGATTACTATAGTATTGATGAAAATCATTTTGGTTCTAATAAAAACGGTGATGATCAACAAACTTCAAAAACATGTAAAAATAATCTTTGACTATCAGGAAAATTTAATTTTTCATTTTTTATACAAATTATTATAAGATAATATATTACTGCCTTAGCTCCTAGGAGTTGGGGGCTTTCCTCACAAATTACGTGCCCGCAATCGGGCCAAATCGTTGTGTAATATAATAATCGTTATATAATTATACCTATATATTGTTTTGTGATTAATTTATACTTAGTTTGATTAGTAGATGTATAGTTATTTAATACAATAATACATTGGCGTAATTATGGAGTAGGAGTTAGAAGGAAATTTCACGTCCTTCCTCGGTCCTCCTATGACTTAGTTCGTATACATAATTATTTTTAAGTTGTATTTTGTTGAATATATATGCATTTTTAAGTTATATAGAGTTGATATTTTGATAATAAGTCTTCTGAATGTCATTCGTTTACTATTATACTATTTTTCTATTTTAAGTTTGAATTGTATAATTCTATACCAAAACAAATATTATTAACATACTGCATGTGAATAGCAATAAACAAATATAAATGTATAATAAATTAAATAATTTAATCACATATTAAATAATAAGGTAGAATTTAAAAGATTATTTTCAAGACTTTAAGTAAAATAATGCTTTATGGAGTCCATAAAATAAAACTACTGCCTAAATTTTATACCCATAGTTTCAGCGGTATCAGCTAGGCAATTATTTTCATTTTTACACTTTTTGAGCCCTTTAGAAACTGAATCGGGAAAAATCTAATCTTAATGGACCTCTAATCTCTATTATTTCGAAAAATCCTTTCTAATTTTACGCCTAGACTATGATCCAAATATATACTACACATTTCAAGTAGCTATAAGCTATCATACTATCATAGTTTATGAATCAGACTATTAGACAATCAGGTATTCTTCTTTTACATTTACAGATATAGGTAGGTAACTAATTCATTTTCAATTTTATCGGATTAAATTTATACCTAAGCCGGGCTAAGCCCTACTTTATAATGTCCTCTTTAATTTAAAAAATCCTTATGACAATTAGATAAGTATAGTTTCGGAGCCAACCCATAGGCCGTAACAAAGATTTCCGTTTTCGCTCTTTTTCAGTTTTAGATATTAAATATGAAACTAAGCCTATAACAAATTAGGCATTTAAAAAATACTGTTGACGTGGTCCCGTACATAATTAGGGTAACTATATCTAAAAATATTTTATATATTTTATACTAATAAATTTCAAAAATTAAAAATTAGAAAATTGGTATTTTTAAATATGAATATTACTTAATAACATTTTGTATCTATTATTAATATTTTATGACATTCATATTCACTTTTATTACAATGATATATATTATTATTAATAATATTAATAAGAAAATTAAACATATTTAATTAATATAGGGTAATCTGATAAAAAGATACTTTTAATTTCTAAACAGCTAAATGCTGAATCTATTTTCTTTTTAATTATTACAATATTTATATTAAAATTTCAAATTGTATAAATTTTACCATTATACAATAAGTGTAAAATATTATACATGAATGTATTATATATAATATGTCTTTTAACCTTGTTAAGAACATAATGATTGATAAATATAATAGGTATATGTACATAGGAATAATATGAATATTTACTTCATCTTTTGACGATAGTTTTCCAATTTTCAAATCATTCATCAGCTTGAATGCTTCATCTGAGTGTCCTATGCTATCGAAACATTCTGTGGCATCCGTTCCAGCTGCTTCAATGAGAACGTCTTCGCCTCCAGGGTGCTAAAATAGTAACTTAATTAATACATTTTTATTTAATTCAGTCAATTGAAGTGGTTTGATAATTACATACATCAAGTATGTAAATATATGAGGCACTTTTTCAATAAGAAATTGATCCCCTTTTATTGAGTATACTCTAATTAAGATGATTTAAAATAAATATTCTATATACTGTTATAGTCGTATAGGAATTATAAGAGGAAATTTATTTTATATACCATTATAAATTTTTTGATTGTTCATGTAACCTCATACTTAAATTTTCCTTAAAATTACTTTGGCGTTGAAGTACAACTATAGGGAATTAAAAATTTCAAGTTCTAGAAAGTAAATTTTATTTTTTGGTGTAATATGACAATGGCTTCAGCATTTTACATGGCCTTTTAAGCCTATAAGGTTGACAGTTTAATACATTTGTCATTCAAAATATTTTAAGAATTTTTTTCTAATCCTCTTGTAATTTTCTCCAGAATCAAATACAAATACCTAATTTTATTTACTGCATGTTTCCACAGTTAGAAATTATAGTTTT
Organism: Chaitophorus viminalis; assembly: GCA_025469195.1. Taxonomy (NCBI): domain Eukaryota; kingdom Metazoa; phylum Arthropoda; class Insecta; order Hemiptera; family Aphididae; genus Chaitophorus; species Chaitophorus viminalis. The sequence continues at coordinate 73,999 of JAIPRK010000133.1, forward strand.
TTTTACAATTTTAATATTTTTCACTAATAACACTTACCACAGTAATGAAATTAGTAACATCGTATACGTTTCCATGAATACTGATCCAAGCATCGCAATCTTTTTTATGTTTAGATACTGTAGTAGCAGAGTAACAATGAATAGACATGTTGTATAATTTTAATTTTAATTATGAACTATAGTGCTGAAACATAAATAAAATTAAATATTTAAACGACGTAATGACTATGTTAGTACGTTTTATAATTAAAATATAATTTACATTATGAACAACCGTTGCATTTTCTATGCGTCGCACTATTATTCTGTATTCATTAGGTAACGAGTACGTTGTCCGCATTGAATCATTTAAATACAATGTATAATTTTAGGAAGTGTCGATCCCATACAGTGTACATTTTACATATACATAGTCCTATGATGTTATTATGTAATATTATAATGAAATAAAGACGTAGAATACTATAATCGAGGTTATATTCTGTTAATTAATATTGTGTTGTTATTCGTTACTTATACCTAGTAATATTAAAAACTATATGGTTTATTAATTGAATTATAATGATTATATAGCCTAAATAAATTTAAAAATACGTAAGCCACATAAGGCTGTGAAATTGAAATAATAATAATTTACCTATAACATTATACATTCGGAAAAAACATCACGAAACTTAAAAATAAATTCTAAACTTCTATAAAAAAACCATATAATCAAATAATTATTTGCAAAACGCAGAATAAAAAAGAACCGGAAGGGCCTCGCTTACAGCCAGTTGGGGTGGAGTGCATCTCGTTCATAGGATAGGTCATTACAATGGATTTGTTAAATTTGAATGCAATGATAGGTATCATTGTATACGAATAACGATTCTGAACGGAGATGATATGTTGGTCTAAAATGGGTATATAATAATATAGTATTTTATATTCAAATTGAAATATAATGCAATAATATGCAATTTCGTAAAAATTTAAATTTCAAACGGTCATAAAATTTTTTCTTAAAGTCCAGTAGAAATTGTTTTATAGAATTTTGAAGAGTAACTTATTGGTAACCCAGTATTAAAATTTTGAACCTTAAGTATAAACAGAAAAAAATTTTATGAATTTTCAACTACAAAATAACTTGCAAATCATCGCGATTTTAACATATTTTATACAAATTTGAACTTTATGGGCTTATAAAAAAAATTTGAGTGAAACGATCTCTGATAATAAACCTTATGAATAAATTTTATAGATATTTCAAAAAAAAAAACTTACATAAATCGAAAATTTAAATCGTCTATAAATAAGTCAAAATATGTCAAAATACTTTGAAAACTTAACCACTTATAGATAACGTCATATAAACATTTGGTGAAAATTTCAAGTGTTTGCCTTATTTGGTTTTTGAATTAGAGCAAATTTCAAAAACCGATATCATTTGTCAGTCTAGAATATTATATACATTATATTATATTTTACATGTAATTTTATGTCAATATTCGCTGTTTAAACGCTTATAAAAAAAATTGTGACTATGGATTTTAATAATTTTTGAATGAAAATAATAAATACTTCTGCAAAATCTTCTATTAAATTTTCAAGTATTTTGTATTAGTCAATTTTTTTTTATCAACAGTTATAAAAAAAAAAAAATGTAAAAAATTCGAATATTTCAAATGCCTATAAGTAGCTTAAAAATCATTATAATATTTTGAAAAATATATGACATAAAGGAAATATCAATCTTACCAGTTGGTAAAAATTTCAAGTTTCTGCGACTATATTTTTTGAATTATAACAAATATTTAAAATCGTCTGAGGAAAAAATCACTATTTTATGCAATTTTGTAAAAATTAAAATTTCAAACGGTCCTGATAACCTGTAGAAGACAATATAAAATAGAACATAATATTATTATGTTTTTAGATATTCTATGGCAGTAGAGCATATTATAATATATGTTGTCGACGATAAACGATTATCACGTTATAATTACATAGAACATAGGTAATGCATAGATTAATATACAAAATATATTGAGTACGTATAAGTACTTGCATAAAGTACACTTAATCTATGGATAATATTACTATACTATAATAACTTTAACGTATGTTTAGTTGTCGGTTCAGAAATAATAAGGAAACCAATGCATTCACTAATAATAATATAATACACACAAATGCAAGAATATAATATCCAATATCTATACATGTTTATATATCTATGTATACAACATATATATTATCTGTATAGGTACTTGTTAATATTTGCATACTTTCTGGATCGTTGAAAGTTAATACAATAATACGCCGTAGTCCGTACGGAATTCTCGACCAGTAAAATATGAATAATTTCAAAAGAAATCGAATTATTTGGCACCTGTCAACATTCCCATAATAGTCTTATAAATAAAAATGATTCGTCATAATTATGTGTTTTAAACAGACACATCGTATGTAGGCATATGAACATACTTAAAGATTTCATTTTTTTTAACAACATTTTTTAGTAGTTTTGAAATTTAATTAATGTTTTGTAGAAAATATATATATTGTACGGAATTTGTTTAAATACTTCTGCATTGAAATACAAACATGTTGTGAGATTCTGAGGGAAACAAGATATTTTATTTTCATTTTTTCAATTATTATAAAATATAATATGTTCGTATTTTTGGTACAAGCAAGAATAATTAGTTAATTACAATTTATTTTATAGTTTTATACATTACGCTATTACGCACATTATTTGTTTACTTTTTGGATTTTAGTCACTGAGGTTAGATAGTGGATCTTGTACTACAGTGTTCACCAATTACCGTAGTGGATTACGTACCAAAGAGGTTATAGAGATACAAGATCACAAAGTGGATGACGTCACCGGGGTCAGAAAACAACTGATTGCTACTCGCTAGGCAAATATATAATAAAACAAATTGTGTTGAAAACAGAAAGAAATTTCTGATACATATATTTAATTTTTTTTAAATAATCCGCCTACTGGACAACCATTCACAATAAACAAAACAACCAACATTCAACAATTTAAGCGACCGAACGTCAACTATGATGTGGCTGTGATGTTTAAAAAAATTTTAGCATAAAAAGTACAAAACAAATTTTTTATCTCCTATTCTTCTGCTGTTGAATTACCGGAGGTAGCTGTTGCAATGGATTCGGATGAAGATGCATTAAACGATATAGACTCTGGCAATGAATCTAGTGGAGATGATGTGGATTTTGCCATGGAGGTCGATGTGCGCCACGAGCGAGAAAAGAATCAGGACATTGATGATTTCCCTTTTGAAGTTTTATCCACCGATAATATTGTTCAACATATGATTGACTGTATCAAGGAAGTTAACACTGTGCTTCAAGTAAGCACAAAATCCTTAATTTCCATTCTCGTTAAGAAACATAACACATGACCTTGTTATATTACTGAACATTATTATGTATAGACAAGATAACCTTAATGTCTTAAATTCAATATTTATTTAAAAAATGTTGAAGATTCAATGTATAAAATACTTTTGGTAATTTTAGATGCCAGCTACAACTACTCGTATTTTATTGAATCATTTTAAATGGGACAAAGAAAAATTAATGGAGCGATTTTACGATGGAGACCAGGAAAAATTATTCTTAGAAGCTAGAGTAATAAATCCATTTAAAAGAACTCAACCAATTATACACAGGGTAATGATTTTTACCTAATTTAAATAATTTACTCTTTATTATTTAAACATATGAAGTGTTGCTTAATATTGTATTATTGTTTATGAACACTACTTAGTTTTGATAAAACATTTGATATATTAGTATTAAAATTAGTTTCATCATGATATTAATTGTGGTTTTAAAGTTTTAATAATAGCAACCATTATTTTTCTTTTTTTCTTTTAGCCAACATCCACACGTAGTAAAAGTATTTCTGGAATGGAAGATTGTGCTATATGTTTTACGAGGCTTCCAACCAGTGTAAGTTAAACTTTTATTTAGTTACTTATTTAACAATATACACCTTACTAAGATATAGTTTTAAAAATAATGATCTATTATTTATCAAATGTTACCACATACTTTAGATCCTGTTAAAGCATTTGTAATTGATGAATTTTGAATCAGTACTTATTGTAGATGTAAAGGTATATTTGATTCATATACCCCCCATATGAATGGTCATTATTTTTATCCATTAGATGATTACAATATAAAACCATGAAATTAAAGAAATTCAATTACTTTATTTAATTAAAACAATAGGTATATAATATTAAAGTTGTAAATAACAATGGTTTTACAATAAATTATGCTCTAACAATTATTTTAAATTAAAATTGGCATTTTTAAATCATCCTAAAGTAATTTATAAAATATAAACTATTTTAATTACATGTTCTATACCGTAACATTTTTATCTCTATCACCTTAAGTTAAAACTAATAAGTATTATGTTTTATTTCTAGTTGATGACTGGATTAGAATGTACTCATCGATTCTGCACACAGTGTTGGACAGAATATTTAACTACTAAAATTATTGAAGAAGGTGTTGGTCAAACAATTGCATGTGCAGCTAGTGGCTGTGATATATTAGTGGATGATGCCACTGTTATGCGATTAGTCAAGGACCCTAAAGTCCGAATGAAATACCAACATCTAATTACAAATAGTTTTGTTGAAGTGTGTTGTTTTATATCAATGAATTTATAAATAGAAAATAATTTTGATTTAATTATTTTTAAATAGTGTAATAGATTATTACGTTGGTGTCCATCACCCGACTGCAACAATGTCATTAAAGCCCAATATATTGACTCTAAACCAGTTATCTGTCGATGTTTACATGTGTTTTGCTTTGTGTGTGGAGAAAATTGGCATGATCCAGTTAAATGCAATTTATTAAGGAAATGGATTAAGAAATGTGATGATGATTCTGAAACTTCAAACTGGATAGCAGCTAATACTAAAGTATGTAATAGAATAAGTATTAAAATTAAAAGATTAAAATCATAAATTTTATGTGTTCATTATTCATACCAATGAAAATTATTTTTTTTATTGCTTAGATTCAGGATTTAGCTTATTTTTTTGGATTGATATAAAATCTAGCAAAATGTTTTAAAATGTTGAAATTAATTTATTTTTCTTATTTTAATTATTTTAATGATTTAGAGTGCTGGAAGTTCTGAACCTAATTATTATTATTATTTATTAATTTATTAATGTTTGTAAAGTCAAAAAAATCCTTTTATTTTCTTATTTTTGTAGGTGTGGACTTGACTACACTAGTTAGCATGATTATTTTTTATTGACAAACATAGTAGTTGCTCAAATATTAATTATAATCAATCTGCAATATTTTGAGTGGGTTTTGAAACTTTTAAAATATACCCCATGTGTTAAAATTATTACAATAAAAATAAATATCATGTTGTATTTATTATGTTAAACTGAAATTCCAAATTTTTTAATTACATTTAACTCACTAATTCTTGTCAGATTATTAATTTCCTATTAAATCAATATTAAATATGATTTTTTCCTGTAATTTTAGGAATGTCCTAAGTGTAATGTCACTATAGAAAAAGATGGTGGTTGCAACCATATGGTCTGTAAAAACCAAAATTGCAAAACCGACTTTTGTTGGGTTTGTCTTGGACCTTGGGAACCTCATGGATCTTCATGGTAAAACATACCATAAGAAGTTATTATTATGATTAGTATTCCTATATTAGTTTTCATATTATGTAGGTATAATTGTAACCGATATGATGAAGAAGAAGCCAAAGCAGCAAGAGATGCTCAAGAAAGATCTAGAGCTGCATTACAGAGGTACCTTTTCTACTGCAACCGTTACATGAATCATATGCAATCACTTAAATTTGAGCATAAGCTTTATGCTAGTGTTAAAGAAAAAATGGAAGAAATGCAACAACATAACATGTCATGGATTGAGGTAATTGAATATGATAATTATTTTACAACTTGTCATATAACAAATCATTTTTGAGGGCTGACTGGCTAAGTAAAATATATACCATACATTTTTATTTTCTGTAGCAGTGTAGTATGATATTTTCTTCTTTGGTTTTTAAAGGCCATTAAGGTCCATTACTGCAACACAAACTTGCTTCCATCTTTTTCTATCCTGTACTGTTTTTTCTCCATCTCGTATTCCAATCTCTTCTAAATTTTTCTCCACTTTGTCAATCCACCTTTGTTTCGGCCTGCCAAGTAGTATTTCCCCTGGGGTTTTCATTTTAAAACCGCTTTTATAAGACTACATGACCATTGACTGGCCCATGCTATTCTCCTATATTTTAATACTGCTACTATGTCAGGCTCTTTATGTAACTGTTGTATTTCTATATTACTTCTTTTTTCATATTGTTTTGTGATATTATTTATTTTTGGCCCAAATATACTTCTTAATATTCTTCTTTCAAGTATTGCTAATTTGTATTCGTCTACTTTAGTTGTTGGCCATGTTTTGAGTATACTCGTTACTCCGTAATAACTTTTATTTGCTGCAGTTACTATTATTTTAATTTCATTGTGATTATTATTTTTGCTATTTATTGTAATGCCCAGGTATTTAAAACTATGTATTCTTTCAAATTTATAATTCTCAACTTCTAAATTTTCCTCATACCATATATTACCATATATTTGGTCTTTGTTTTGTTTATTTGTAATCCAATGTCTTTGCTGTTTATCATTAATTCTTTGGTGCCTGCTTTAACTTCTCAACTATCTGATCCCAATATAATAATATCATCTGCATATGCTAGTATTCCGCATTATCTTCTGTTTTCTTCCAAGTTTAACCCACTATATTTGTTCTGAGTTTTTCTAACTATCATTTCTAATGCTATATTAAATAGTATTGGGAATAGGGCGTTTCCTTGTCAAAGTCCAGTCTTAACTTCAAATTCATCTGATTTATGTTGATCGAATCTAACCTTACAACTACTTTTATTCATACATATTTTGATCATTTTCACTATTTTAGCTGGTATCCCATAGGTTATAAGTGTCCCATAGAACTTCTCTATTAATTGAATCATATACTTATTTATAGTCAATAAGTGAAATATAAGTCATTGTCAAATTCATAATGTGATCTATAGTGAATCTACCACTCAAAACCACATTGGTAGTCTTCAATGAGTAGTATGATATAGATTTGAAAAATGGTATTTACCGATTTACAGTTTTATATTGTTTGTATTAATTTCCCAAACCAATGAACAATAAACATAATAAATCTGACCTGTATTATATAAAAGATATTATAAGTATATACTTGAAAAATTAAAATTGTAAAGTGATCTACTCTTTCAAAAAAAAAAAATATATATATTTATCTTAAAAATATATTGATTACCACAATTCTTAATTACCTAAATTATCAATTAAACATGCTTATATTTTCCATGATATTTAATAGTTTGAGTTAGACCTTTGTTTCTGTGTTTATCAAGTTATTTTTATCATTAACAATTTCGTGCTTATAGATTGATTTAAGTAATTTAAATTATTGTAAACTTTTCAAAATTATTATTATTATTATTATTTAAATCTATATATAAAAGTTACAAACAAATAAACATCTAACAAGTACTAGTGTACAATGCTTTGAAGATACTTATATCATATTTTCTAATATTATGATTAGTTTTAATGTAATAAGTATTAAATTAATCATATATACGATTCTGTTGAAAATTCTAATTTAAATATTTTTGATATGTATTATCAACTCTAGGTTATAATTATAAATTTATTATCAATGGTGGTACTGTGCTAGGATATTTATAAAATGTTTCTATTAACAAAATAATATGTGCATTTACCAAAAGGCACTGATTTACTTAAATCTTTAAATTCAATTTTTTGAACTCATGATAAGACCTTATTGATAGTAAATGTAATTTTTATTTGATTTTAACCATGATTAATTAAAGGATATCCATAGTCTTATGCTACAGACTTCTATAGCAATACAGTTACATTAAAATAATAAATATTAAATACTTTTATTTCTAAAAATATACCTATTCATTCTATTTATGTTATAATAAATAGTTATATTGTTATTTGCAAAGAAAGTTGAATACAATTTATTAATTAATATTTTGAAAAATATATTGATATTTTGTTTAAAGTTAAGCCATCTATATTCTATATAAGTTCAAAGACATGTTTGTGCAAAGATATATGGCTTCACTACCAGTAGGTGAACAATTAGTGATTTGATGAGGGTGTTGGATGGGTTAATGGGCATCACTTGACAACTGTCAACAAAAAATAATCTCTATGAAATATGTTTCTTAATTTGAATAGGGTATCTGAACAATTTATATTTTTTAAAGATTTTTTTTAAAAAAGTCAATTGAATATTAAAATATTATATAAAATATTTTTTAAAGTTTATAAATTACATTAAAACATTAAAATCATTGATTTTCAAATTCCCATGTTTATTGTTTAGTCGGAAGTATATTATAATTTTAATAAAGCAATTATTAATAATATAAAATAATTATTCATTTTAGGTACAATTTTTAAAAAAGGCTGTTGATATATTATGTCAATGTAGACAAACACTCATGTACACTTACGTATTTGCATACTATTTGAAGAAAAATAATCAATCTGTTCTTTTTGAAGTGAGTTTTCTCAACTATATTGAATATATGTAATCTAGTTCTAACTGTTAAATGTATTTATTCATTATTAATATAGGATAATCAACGAGATTTGGAGAGTGCTACAGAAACTCTGTCTGAATATCTTGAAAGGGATATAACTTCAGAAAATTTAGCTGATATCAAGCAAAAAGTTCAAGATAAATATCGGTAATTCATTTTTATAATTCTTATATACTTTTGTCCTTTATTACTAAATTGTATTTACTTAGGTATTGTGAAAGTCGACGAAAAGTTTTACTTGAGCATGTTCACGAAGGTTATGAGAAAGACTGGTGGGATTATACAGAAAAATTGTGAACTAGTCACATATATCTGTGATATGAAAATAAGTATACATACAAAATACAACACAATATTTACACAAACTCAAAATAAGCTTAATAAAAAAATAAATCTACCATAAAATATTTATGATAAAAATTATGTACTAATAATTTTAAGATGAAAATTAAAAAAAATACTGAACTGTAGCTTTATTTACTATATAATTACGAGTTATAAATAAATTTATATTTTATAAGTAGAATTTCCTCGCTCTGTCTGTATCTTTTATTATTTTTTTTATTTACTATTTTTAATTAATTAAGGTATGGCCTTATTTCCATTATCTCAATAATTTTGACAAAAAAAATATTATCTATATGTATATCTAATCATAAGTATTATCCTTAATAGAGTAATTTACAACTTCAAAAATTGCTCATTTCTTCAAATGTATTTCATTATTATAAAAAGAACAAAAAACTTCTCTAAAATGCAAGAATACTGTAAAATAATCTAGACTCTATAATACTTAATTTTTAATCAAATTAATAAAATTTATTCTCAAAAAAAAAAAAAACAGTTGGAATAAAGATCAAGTATATTTTCAGGGTATTTATTACTGTGATAATATAGGTGCAAAAAATAAAATGAATTTTCATCTGTATTCACTAGAAAACAGGGGTTGCAAATGGTGGCTTGTGGATGAAATTTAAATTGCCCGCAGACTAGGAGGAAATAAACCTAAGTAGCTTTTATTTTTTTTATTAAGAATTATAATAGAATTTTGGCTTATCAGCATTAATATAATAATATTAAATGTTATGAATTTAGTTTTTATGAATGAATTTTGTTGACCTGCGAACATTTTTTCCTGATTCTTAATGTGGTCCTTGAGAATATCAATTGGTGTTCCCTTCTTTAGAATATGTTAAAAAAAATAAGTTGAATTAATATTTTGTTTTCTTTTTTCATTTATTTTATTTAAAAAAATTGATTTAATAAATTATCTAGTGTTGCTTTGTGATTGATCTGATTTTTAAAAAAATTTAAAAGTTTTAATGACTGTATTTACATGATTTATAACTGCGTTGAATATTATATTATGAGGTAAAGAAATATAAATACATTTTTAATACAAGTTTGGTTTAACTTCCAATATCATAAAAATCTTTGTGTAAGTTAACATAATTAAATTCTTAAATATGTAAAGTTTTATATTAATGAGTACAAAATGTAATAATTTAAATAAAAAGTTTTAATTTACATTTCAATGATATATTATTTAATAATATGAACCTTGATTATTTTTTATGGATTGTTTTCTGAAAAGGCTATGTGGGTAATTATTATGTATTGAACATGAGTTATAGTTTTTAACATTGATAGAATTTTAATATTAACTGAAAGTTATTAATTTTACCTGATTTAAGAACCTTTTAAGCCAGTTATTGTGCATTATTTGTTTGATTTTATACATGCTGTTTTTATCAATCTGATTTTTTTTCAATATGACAATGTAAAATATATGATAATAATGATTTATTTTTATTTATATTTTTAAATCATTTAACTATACCTATTTAATATCTAGTGTCTACTAATGTTATTTGTCTATATTTAGCTCTTAATAATATCAGTTTATATTGTTAGCTTTTTTATTTATAAGATGTACATAGAGTGTACGAAAAGATGATTCTCATTCTATATTAGTTAGTTACAAAAATACGTTTTTAAAAATTTTTATTAGTGTATATATTACCAGAGTATTTTTTTATATTCTTTCAATTTATAAATAGTGAACTAAAAATTCTAAAAACATATACAATTTTTAATAGATCAATATTTTAATATTTCAGTTGAAGTATAAAATTATGTTGAGATTAATAGATGGTCTTCCATGTACCCATTAATGTGTATTCAAGTGTTATAATAATTTAATAAAATAAAGATGAATAACTGATATTTTTTTTTTTTACAATTCCAAGAATACAAACAGTTTTTAAAAATAAATTCACATGTAATTTTATAATCAGCAGTATTAAATTGATCTATGTCAAGTAAGCAATTTCCTCTACATTGTGAATATAATAAAAATCAGATATTTGATCGCTGGAGTTACCCCTGTATTCACAGCATGATTATTTAAAATTGTATCAGTGTATTGTATAAGATTAATTTTGTATTAATAATTACAGTTCCACTTATACTTGTAGTTATTTTATACAATTTAAAATGTACCATGTGAGTTAATTAGTTGTTGCAAATTCCTTCTCGACTATGCATAACTATAATAGATGAATCAAAGCAATCAAATAAAGTAATGAGAACACTATACTCGCATACGTTGCTCCGTTTTACAAACATTCAACAAATCTGCATTGGCAGAACCGATTTAGTGTTATTAGCTTTAATATTACAGTAAAATGGCCTAATAGCAAATTCCCTAAAGGGAAGAACATAATCTGTGCGATGACATAGTTATTTGTGATATTTAATTTTTAAAGCGAGCTATGAGTTTTATATAATGTTCTTACCTTTCAGTTTGATTATAGGCCAATATTCAGGGGCGGTTTGACAATTTTAGTTGACCGTGGCAAGCCTTAAATATTCCACCCACCCATCACTGCACGAATTTGATATTTTACCAAAAAAAAAAAAAAATCAGTTTGGCCGAGTTATTTTGACGGGGGCAAAGCTTGTGATATTCAAACCGCTTTTGGGCCAATTAACTCTTAATGTATCGATGCTAACAACACTAAATCGGTTCTGCCCAACGCAGATTTCCTATGCATGTTGTACGTTTGTAAGACGGAGACAACACACCTTGGTATGGGATCCTCTTAAGTATGTACTTACTTCTGCTTCTCAAACCAATTCGGGCCTATAGAAGTAGCCAAATTCGTACACAAACAAAATCGTAACTGACTCGATCTTGATGTTTTCACCGAATAACTGAATCCTGGCTCTATATTTCTTATACCTATTATACTTTCCTCGCTATCCATCGGAAAGCGTTCCATTCGTTCTTTAGCTCGAGAGCCTCTTCGCAGCACTACTCGTTGGGGCTTCGCGCCTAAGCCCAAAGGCAATAAAGATTATCCGCCGAGGACAGATCTTGGTCCTGTTCTGCGTACGGTCAGTGCTTTATGGTGTAAGGGACGTGTAAACACATTCTACGGAGACATTGAACATTTCAAATTTTATTTATTCTATGCTATTACCCATAGATACCTAACCCAATAACACTGTTGCATTCAGACGGATCGGGCTAAAATTTGACGTAGTCATTCGCTCGTTGAAAAATTTAAATTTCTTAATGAAAAATACAAAAAATTCCATCCAACTTGTTTTGTGTAAAATGGATGGTAACGAGCTTGGTTGAATCAGTAAAAAGGAGTCCCATGCCGTGAATCATAAATTAGATATTAGAACAAAATTCTGTCTTGCATGTTTAAATTACATAGGTAAAAGTAATTTATTACATAAAGTAATTTAAACAATTTCAAATAATCTGAATTCAATTTAATTACAGCGAATTTAGCAAACATAATATGTAAATTACTAAACGCTGGGTCAAACGAAGTTGCACGGGATTATCACGTTTTTTTTTTTTTTTTTAAAAAAAGTGTCTAAAGATAAAAAAAAAAATTGTTAATACAGAGCAATCTAATGCGAACATTCCGTCAAAACAATTATTAATTTTGTCTTATTATTTTAATAGGTATGAAATATGAATTATTAATATATTAATATTACTTTATACAATACAAATTAATAAAATATTTTAATCGTTATTCCGGGCAATTATACTTAATAAGGCATTGCATCAAAATGAGCTGAACACTAAATTATTTCCCCGGGTAATTCAGCTTGTATTAATATATAAAAATGATTTGCCCCGTTTATGCAACGGCATCACGTGGGAACGGCTTGACAGATTTGGCTTTTTTTTTTCGTTGTATTCGTAATCACCCGGTCAAGGTTTAGCAGGACGAACATTTTAGAAAAGTCTACGGGATAATTTGGGTTTCTTTTAAAAACCAGCAAATTTTAAATTATAATTGTCATAGTAACGCGTCATTTATTAATATATAATTAAATATAAATACATAATATTTTTAATAAATCTGTTATTTGTCATGTACAACAGCTGTTTTAAGTGTTTCTGTTTGTTCGGCTGCGGGCTGCCCGTCGGCCAATATTTATTATTGTTCCGTGATGATATTATCAATAATTGTTCGGCATGATAAAACAAACATTTTTATCATGTTCAGTTATATCTTAAATAGTGATTTTTCAGTTTTTCACCATAGATAATAAAGAAATTCTTTATTATCAATGTTTTTCACCGTCAATCGATAGCACCGCCACAGAATTACAGAATATTATAGAATATACCCCCGTGCGCCCGTGCCGCAGTCCGCAATATAGCAGATAACTTGGTTCCATAGAACTTGCATTGTCTCAGTTTTTCTGCGTTTTGCGATTCATAAGCCGGCTACCGCTTCAATTGAATCTTAGGGGGTTTTTAGTAACCTTGTCTCCGTCCGACAACGGTCGAACTGTTTGTCAACTACGCCAAGACAGGTACGTTCTTCTGGATTAACCCGCCGGCGTAGATGAAACTGCAACGAAATCAATGTTAAGACATAGTTTTTACTTACCTTGTGTAGGTTGAACCTTACATGACGTCCTCATTTACCTTTAATAGACCCTCGCACCCTGTGTGTGTGATGCGTATTAATAATACGCTTATGAATATGTAATCGAATTTTTGGTTTCTTCCTTGAATAATCAATGATTTTTATCAAATCAAACAGTTTATGCGTTTTATGCAAACAGTTCATTTGCAATTTATAGCCAATGTTGCTGTTTAAGTAAACATGCATGAGAAAATGGAAATATTATGGTTTAGTAGTTTATTTACATGAACCATTATTCTGCGCATAAACTTTATTATTGGTAGCAATTATTGTTCTAGGATAGACTTAATCTCTTTTAGTAAATATTCTTAATTTAAGTGAGTCATTAAGCTAACTGATTTTAAAGTATTTGACATTTTTAATAGTGCTTGTTAATCTTAAAACTAAAGATATTCATTACAATTTATAATTATACAATTCATATGATAGTAATCATAAAAGTAATTAACTGCTGTGTTTTGAATTGAAATAATTCTATGAATGTTCATTAGTTTTGATTTATGTCAAATTATTATTTATTTTACAATTTGAACAACCAAATAACTACGTATTTATTGTTTTAATATTTTCAGATTAATTTTACAATGGAGATATTAGCTTGTAGGCGGCCAGTTTTAGTATGCATATTGAAAAACCGAAAATTGATTAAGAAATATAATATTCTTAGTCACAATCAACAAAGAAGTATGAGTCACATTACACAAAGACGGATGAATAGTAACCCATTACTTAGGTTACATAATCCTCAACTATCAAGAAATTTTGCAGTCATGCGTGTTTTAAGTTCATTGTTGAAAATACGATATTTATTTTTATCTGGTGCCATTGGTGGTGGTGTAGCTGTTTCTAAAGTATAGTTTACACTGCTCATTTTATAACTGCTATTATATGAATTGTATGTTCAATTTTAGAAATATCAAGAAATCATTGATTCATTTCCTGATCTAGAATGGGTTAAAGATATTTTACCAAATGATGAACAACTAAAAATAATTCAAAAATCGTTACATTCAATTTTAAATAATGTGAAAGATATTGATATTGGTAAGATAATAAAATTGATTGTGTTTACAATGGAAGAACTTAAATGTGTTATTAGAGTTTGAGGTATTAAGGTTAGACCGTACAAACATTTCTTGTTGTGTGTTGTAGTCTCTCCAGAATTTGAAAGCCAATGGGATAAATTTAAGATCTGGGTTGAATCTCATATTGATCAGGCAAATAAAGATGCTGAAATACCTGATTCAGAAGAAGAACGTGAGTTTTTACTTGTGAGAGAAAAACCAATTACTATCTTAATTTTCAATTATCTATTATAAATTTTGTTTTTGATCACAATAGAACATTTTTTTTGCTTTTTTAATTATTGTTTGTATTATACTTTAAACTTATTCAATGTATTCAAATTTGTCCAATGTGTAATTTTCATATATCACACTTTAATTTTCATTACTTATTTAGGTTCTTCCATTTTTAGTTTTTACCTAACAAAATATGTTGTTTAAATTAAATTCATTTTTAAATAACATGATTTTTGAATTTCAATATATTTATTCTGAACTCCAAACAAAATAAAAAATGTATTGATTTTAAATCATTCTCTTTTTCTTCTGTGAAAATTTCTTGTTATACTTCTGTGGTTGAAGTATTTTATAAACATTTTGTGTTTATAGACATGGACTTATTTAAGACCTGGTAATTGTTCAGTTGACATTTACCCAAATCTGATGAAAATTTTTTTGATTTAGTTCTGCAAGTCCATTGTTTGTGTTTCTATCTAGATTTAAAAGAGAAGATTTGATTTGATTTGTTTTTTTTTAATAAATGAATATCTGAACTTTGAACCAAGTATCACATTATCTTATTTATTTTTAAAGGTGAAATCATTAGAAATGTTGTTAATATTGAAGTTGAAGCTGCACAGCCATCTTCAGATTCTAGAGAGAATATAGGTAAGTGTCTATTCATGTTCATACATGACTGTCTAAACTAGTAATTTAATTGTAAAATTATTATGTTAGATAAGTTACAACAAGAAATCATTGACATACAGTTAAGGTATCAAAAAGAACTGGAAAAACTAGAGAGAGAGAATAAAGAATTACGAAAGACACTTTTAATTAAAAATAGTCAAAAAATTAATTTAAGAAAAGTTAAAGTAATTAAAAATATTTTATTTAATATATTTGTACTAGCTCTAATACCTAACTTATAAAAAATGATTTAATTTGTTCAGAAATCACTGATAGACATGTATTCAGAACTGCTAGATGAATTAAATGATTATGATTCAAGCTACCAAACTCAAGATCATTTACCTAGAGTCATTGTTATTGGAGATCAAAGTTCCGGAAAAACATCAGTTCTAGAAATGATAGCCCAAGCAAGAATATTTCCTAGGTAGTACAATAAAAACAATAAAAAGTTTAAAATTTGCTGTGAACACTTTACAACTAGGGATTTATAATATATTTGCAGAGGCGCTGGAGAAATGATGACCAGAGCCCCTGTCAAAGTGACACTTAGTGAAGGACCATATCATGTAGCACAATTTAAAGACAGCGGTAGAGAATTTGATTTGACCAAAGAGTCTGAGTTAGCTGAACTTAGAAAAGAAGTAAAAATTATACATATGCATAATTCATTTGAAGTTATCAACATAATTATTTCTATTATTAAATTTAATCCAAAAAAAATTTAATAGGTTGAAATTAGAATGAAAAATAGTGTAAGCCGTGGAAACTCTGTGAGTAATGAAGTTATTTCTATGACGGTTCGTGGCCCAGGTCTTCAAAGAATGGTGCTTGTCGATCTACCAGGCATCATAAGTGTAAATTTTGATGGTCAAATTGCATTAAATTAGTTAGTACTAATAAATGATTATTTTGAATTGTTAGAGCGTGACCCAGGGCATGGCTCCTGACACACGGGATTGTATTCGTCAGATGTCTACATCATATATGTCAAATCCTAATGCAATCATTCTATGTATTCAAGATGGATCTGTTGACGCTGAGAGAAGTAATGTCACAGATTTGGTGTCTCAAATTGATCAACAAGGACGACGTACAATTTTGGTGTTGACTAAAGTTGATATGGCTGAAAAAAATATGGCCAATGCTGACAGAGTATGTGAAGGCGTTGAATATATCATTTTACCTGACATATCTAATTTAAAAAAGATGTACTTTTTATTTTTATTAGATTAACAAAATTCTTAGTGGAAGTCTATTTCCTATGAAAGCATTAGGTTATTTTGCAGTTGTAACTGGTAAAGGTAATCAAGATGATAGTATTGATAGTATCAAACAGTATGAAGAGAAGTTTTTTAGGAATTCAAAACTTTTTAGGTATGTTACTTTTGAACAATCTTTTTTAGGGGTGGGTAATTATTTAGTTCTATAAATTATTCAATTACTTTTTAATTAAACATAAACAGTCACAATAACACAGGATATATTCAATATTATTTTACAAAAATAATTCTCTTATGAATTTTGATTATTTTAAAAATATCAATAATATAATCCCTTACACTTAGTCTCATATTAATTGTTTATAACTACTGTTTTATAGAGAATCTATTGGTATCTCATCTCAATTAACAACACGCAACTTGAGCATGGCTGTTGCGGACTGTTTTTGGAAAATGGTTCGTGAAACTGTTGAACAGCAAGCAGATTCATTTAAAGCCACGAGATATAATTTGGAAACTGAATGGAAGAATAATTTTCCGAGGTTCTTAAAAATTATTTAAAATGTCACTCAATTTGAAATGTGATATTTTTATTATTTTATTTTATTTTTAGAGACCTGGAATTGGATAGAGATGAGTTATTTGAAAAAGCTCGTGGAGAAATTCTAAATGAAGTAGTCAGTCTTAGTCAAGTATCCGTCAAGGATTGGGAAGATAAACTCAGTGCTGAATTATGGAAAGGAATATCCCACTATATATTTGAAAATGTTTATTTACCAGCTGGCTATTCAGTGAATCAAACTAACAATACTGGTAAGAATATTGTTTTACAAATATTTTTTTTCAATTCAGACCAGATTTTAAAAATTTGTCTATGTAAACATTTTTTTTTTAGCAAGTTTCAATACAATGGTTGACATTAAATTGAAGCAATGGGCAGAAGAACAGTTACCCAGAAAATCAATTAATATTGGTTGGAATGTATTAAAAGATATGTTTAAAACAATGTTTGAAGAAAATCAAAAAGCCTCTGATGACATTTTGGACACTTTAAAAATAGCTGTTATTGATGAAGCCATACAAAGACATTCTTGGGAAGATAAGGTGGTTATCAATAATTCATTTGTGTTGATACACGTGAAATTAATACGTTATAATATGATTTTATCAGGCGCTGACAATGTTGAGAGTAATACAATTAAATACCCTGGAAGATAGATGTATAAAAGACAAACATAATTGGGATGAAGCTGCGCAATTTTTTATCAATAGTTTGGAACAAAATCTAACAGTAAATTGATCATAGTTTAGCTATTTATATATATGTTAAAATTGTATGTTTATTTATTTTATTTGTCAAGCTAACTGAAGATTCACTAAGAGCAATGGTCGGTCCTTCAAATTATGAGAAATGGTTTTACTGGCAAAGTCCAACAGCTGACCAAATGAAAAGAAATAATATCAAATATGAACTGGAAAATTTGTTACATTCTAATCCAGTAATTTACTTAAATTAATTATCTATTACTAAATAACCGTAACTATGTGTAATTACTGTATTTAGAGTCATAGCAATTTGTTAACCAAAGATGAACAGATTACCATTAGCAACAACTTGAAACAAAAAACTGGACAGCCATGTGAACTTGATGATATTTGGCAAACATGGTATTTAGTGTACAGGCGTCATTATTTCAAAACAGCCTTAGAAAATGCACAAAATTTAAAAAAACAATTTTACCTCTACAAAGAATCGAGTAGCTCACAGGTAATAATTTAACTATCCTAGTACATCTTGAATTTTGAATAATGATTTAATGATTTATTATGTTTGATTAGGGCGAATATTATGAAATTGAAATGTTTTGGAGAATAACCCGCATGATCAAAGTCACTGCAAATGTCTTGAGACAACAAATCACCAATCGAGAAGGTGATTAATATAAATTTTATTACACTTCTAAAAAAGTAATTTTTATTGTTATTATAGTGAGACGTTTACACCGAGAAATAAAAGAAGTTTTAGATGAATACAGCCAGAATCAAGATATGAAATCCAAACTGTTGACTGGTCGTCGTGTAACTCTTGTTGAAGAACTTAGTGAGTGTTTAATCTAGTACTTAAGGTATTAAATAGAATGACTTTGGTGACTACAAGTGCAGCACACGTTCTTTATATTATAATTTCAAAATATTTAACAAAAAGGCACTTTGCAAAATGTAGTCTTAGGCTTAGGTCCTCGGCGCTAGGTACAACTGTTTAGGAATTAACATTCCTTGTCAATTCGCTAAGCAACTCTTTGGCCACTGGTTTGCAATCAGCTTATGTATTTTATTTGCACATACTTTTTTTTCAATATTTTTACTTGAGTAATTCTTATTTACATAAGTCCTTTTTCGAGTATCCTGGAACTTCATATTTTTCTACTTAAAGAATTTTATTATCTGATCGTTCATTGCAAATTAGTTATTATGTGTTACTTTTAACTATAAATAAATAATATTTATTAATAGAGTAATTACATCATGTAACTAGAATTTCATTGGCAAGCAGTTGCAAAATAGTCGCATTGTGTGCATAGGGGCTTAATGTATTATTATATTATTTATTATTTTTCCAATTGTAATGAAAAAAATAAATTACATAAATACTCAAATCAAAAAAGTAAAAGCTCTACCTAAACAAAACATCAATACAGAACAGATATATTAGTGTACTGTATTTAACTCGCATCTCGTAAAGGAGTAAAATTTTGACGATCAATATTTCTGTACATATGTCATAATTAGGATTCTAATCTACCCCAGTTTAATATCGCTAAAGAATTTGTTTACGAAAATGTATTTTTAACACAATATACTTTTTTATAAATGTGATTTCTGCAAGAGTAATTTCACCGCGATCCAATTAAAATTTATATTGATCAATACATGTTATTCATTTAAGTACATACTCTATACTTCCATAGACATCATTCGTTTTAACTATTGATCTATACATATTTATAATATTTCTAGTTTTTTATTCTTAAATGAAAAAACACCTTATATATTTTGTTTTTATTATTTATTAGTTAAATTACCTATCATTGTCAGGTTACAGTAAAAAAAAAAAAAAGGAAGTAAAATTTAATATAATTATACACCCACATTTTATAATAATAGTGTTACCTAATATAATACTAATATAATAAATAAATAAATAACATTTCCCGCACAGCTTTGTCTGTGCCAGGTCTTTTAGTTTTTGTTATTTTTATTAAGTACTTCTGCATACATAATATTTTGAGTTTTATTTTCTTGTGGTAGAAGAACATACTGATTTTCTCTGCAGCCAATGCTTAAAATTTTGCCCTTGTGCTTTATTGTCTTGGCAAATCATTGGGAATGATCGGGATGTAAGGTATTAGCACTGTGTTACCAACTGCTGAACCAGTCAAAGCTACAGCAATAATCCCATTGTTTCGAAGACATTTAACTTGGAGTCTTGTTCCATAACATAAATTTGATGGTTTAAGGTTTCTGAGCAAAATAATAGGGGTAATAATTTCTCACAGAACATTCTTGGCTGGGACATAGTTTTTAACGGATCGAATATTATAATATATTATAGATTAAAACCTTCTCAGAGACCAACTAAAATAACTATAAAAGTAATAAATACAAAGAAGAAAAAAAATCTGAAAACAGTACAAAAAATTTGGGTTATGGAAACTGGTTCAAACTGCAAACACTCATTAATCCTACAGCAGTACCACTGTTTCATATAATTTTTAATACGCGGCAAAAATTTTACGGCTTTTTAAATAGCAAATTCATAAATAATTTGAAATATCACAAATAGAAATTGTATTAATCAAGTTATACAAATAAATTATACATTAAAACTTTCCCTGAATCCAGACTTATTGATTACTGAAAACTGTACTAAAATCCGTTGAGTACATTTTGAGTTATGCGCGTACATATAAAAAAGGAGGTTCTATTTTAAATAGTATACAGATACAGATAATTATTATTATTTTATAAATCTATATGCATAAGATTAAAATACGACTAATTTAGTGATCTGCAGTATACTGCTGAAATTAACATACCGATTATTTTTTTTATAGTATATTAGTTATAAATTAGTATACTGGTAATTAATTTTTATTTTTTCAGATAAAGTGAAGTTAATTCAAGAAAAATTAGAAGATTTCATTCAAGCACTAAACAAAGAAAAATAATATTTATTACCATTCTGAAATTAGATTTGTTTTCCTTAATGAAGATTTTTACTCTTAACTTTGTAAATATATTTAAAACTTTTGAAATTGTTTAATTTGTTTAATTATTCTTGATCTGTTTTATTTCATTTACATCTTAAGAGTTATTAGTGACATTTAAAATACCTATGATGTTATTTAATAATATTCTTTATAAGACTTTAGTAGTTTATTATTATTATTATTATTATTGAATCAAGCATATTGATTATCAAAAACCAATATATTCATACTATTAATTTAATTGTATGAAGTTAATTATTAATGAGGAAAGTTGGATTAAAATATCTAAAAAATTTCTATTAATTTTTTAAATCATTTCACTTGAGTATTAATAAAAATTTTAATTAATTTTATCATAATAGGTACATCAAATACATTTTTATTTATGGATAATATTGATCATATAGAGTAGTACTGTAGTATAATACTACAAATAGGAAAAAATATATAACTAATTAATGAACGAGGAAAAATATAAATGTAACAAGTTAAAACCATTAAATATGATCTTAATTTAATTTTGTTAATTGTGTGACAATTTTTTTTTTTTAATTCCACACAAGTTAAATAATGGGATAATAATCTAGAAAGCTAAACAATTTGTAGTTCTGGAAGTAAATATTCAAACTCATAATAATATTATAGATAAAAAATAAAGGCCGAAAAACTCATCCTTCTCCTTTTGTGTTTTTGTAACAAATATCAAATAATCGTTAACTCTATGATTTAATGTTTAAAAAATGTAAGTTTTTTAAGTATTTTTTAATAATAAAAAAAAACACTTAACTTGGCTGTAAACAAAGAATACAAATGAAACATAAGTTACAATTATATTTATTTGAGTTTCAAAATATATATTTAATATTTTTTACTTAAGCTTTAATAGAGTTTAACTGTACATATGTTCTATTAAATTTGATTATAATACAATTAACTTAAATTTACTTATGAATAAAAATATTAATTGAAAATACTAAAAAAATCATAAATTAAAATATCGCAGTAACAAATGATCAAAACAATAAAAAACGAATGTGAAAAAAACAATACAATTTTTGATTTACACAGAATTAAAATATGTTAAATAAAATAAATCTGAAAAATCAAATTAATAATTGTATTAATATAATTTAATAAATAATTTTTTGAGTGGAATCAAACCAGCAAGATTTAAAAACTTGCCTTTAAATGATCTATAAAGCATGTATTAGAATACCAATAAAATGATAGAAATGTTAGAAAAAAATTTTGAGTACCTATCCAAATTAAAAATGCACACAGGGCCAGATTTAAGCGTAGGCTATATAGGCTGTAACCTATGGGCCCTCACCACACCATCATATAACTAAAAAAAAAAAAAGCTCCATCTAAATATTTTTTATTCTTTTTCAGTTTTTTAAAATTGGTGTTCTGTAATAAAATATACTATATAAAATATAGTGTGTAGACTGTAATGTGTACATATATATTGGGAATTTCCCATACACCACGTCGCGCGTCGGTACGAGATGCAAACACTATTTTCGTAATGCAGTCGGCAATAGTGGGTAGTATTATAATTATTATGTTGTGAATTTAATTACTAGTTACTACCGTTGTAATATTAATAAAAAGCATTGAATACCTTTTTAACTACTATATGGTAATTGAATTCACACTTTAATATATTATATTTTAAATGTTATTATTTTCGATAAAAAAAACTAGAAGTTAGAAAGTTGCACTACCCTCGATTTTGGATAGAAAATTATTTGAAAATGTTTTAAAGATGGCTTAGTTAATCTATTTGTGTGTATGCCCTTTCTATTTCCTAAAAACTTTCTGGTAGGGCCCACATCAAAATTCAGCTTAGGGGCTTACAAATTTTAAATCCGGCCCTAAATGCACAAACAATTGAAAAATTAATTTAATTAGATTTGGTATATAAAAGTAATGGTACTTTTGTTATCTTGGTGTTAAAATAAAATATTTACCACATCTAAAAACATAATAAAAATGGCACACAATACTTTGTGTTAAGAAATTAGTAAAATATTAAGTTCAATAATATTTTAATATTATGGGAAATTCTCGAATCAGTGTTATAAACTCACAAATTGTATTCAAAGTAAACTAAGGTAAAAAATAAAACATACATCAGCAATCTAACATTACTGCAATTTCTACTCAATATTTTATTTACACAAGACAATTTATTGCAACTCAATAGTATTAATGCATTTTTATTGTAATATGTACATACAAATATATATGTGTGTAAATATACACTAAAAAACCAATGATACTACTTAAATTAAGTATTATGAATGTCTTATTTGTACAACCTAATGACAATGAAGATAATACATTATATATTATGTATCGCATAATATCTTTTAAGAACTGAATCATAGGAAAAACTAAATTTCAAATAGAAGCTAATGAATTTGAAACATTAACACTTTAATATTATACTTTTATGAATGGATGATAAATGTATTTTTATTAAATTTACTCATCTCATAATTAATAAGGTTTTATAAAAAGGTTGAAATTTTTAAGTTGTAAAAAAAAATTTGTTTCTTACATTCTATTATTGAAATATAAATTGTACATTCTTTGTTTTGTTAATGTCAAATCTCTATTAGCAATGTGTCCATTTTCATTGTTCATATACTGAAACAATACAAATACAAAAATATTTATTTAAACTGTGTAAGTAATGTTAAATATTATAGTAAAAGTCAGTCCATTTCATCTAGGCAGTTATTGACTGCCATGCCCACGCCCCTGCCAAGATGAAATAGATGAAATAATGCCGCACATACAATCCCTGAATTTTGCACAAATAAGGTGAAATTTTTGATTTGGTCAGACAAGAAGGCAAATTAATAATAGATAAACAAAAAAATATATTGAGGGAAATTACAACATACTAATGCTGTTGTACATGTATAATAATCAAATCGAGATTTGTGAGCGAAAAAAAAAAATTAATGGTAGGAACATACCTACGGTTGGATATAGTGTTGGGCCGATGTCGATCTGCCAATAGGATAAGAGACCAAAGGCTGCGAGTTAGTCGGCTGCGGCAGGGGCGGCGGGCCGGACCCAGATACAACAGGTGGTATCTGAATCGGAGCCATGGAGACGGTAGCTATGGACACGGGAGTGCCGGCCGCAGCCACCGCCGCCAAGCTGACTGGGACTGTGGTCACGGTGCGTATAGCGCTCACCATTTGCTGGGTGCTGCGCAGGGGCGCTTGTTCATTAATGCGCAGTTGTGCGTTTTGCTCCAACAAGAATTCATTAGTCGCTTGCAGTTCCTCATTGCGCTTTTTCAACTCAGCTACACGCTTACGCAACATTTCCACCTCATCTTGCAACAACCAATATGGCTGTTGATGCGCAGGCCCGGGTGGAGCAGAAAAGTCCATGTCGCGATTGGGGAATGGGCGCCCTAGCGGCATTCTGTTGTCAAAATCGTAGCGCCTACGCTTAGGATCGGGCTCTTCCTCGAAATCAAAGCGCCTGCGGAATAACTCATTACCGAAGTTAGGTGGCATTGCTGGCTGGGGTGCGTTGAAAGGACCATTAGGACCTCTAACAGGTACATCAAGCGGTTGATCTACATGACGGAATTTACAATGAGCTTGACTGCGATGGCAATTGCCTTTTAAATAATCTTTACAAATAGGTATGTCATCAGATGCAGGTGCGCCACTAATTTCTATCGTCCTTAACACCTCTGGTGCCATGTGTCCGGTCCGATTATAATACTCCTCATCCTCACGAGAACAATGAATGAACCGGCAGTCATGACGACTGCACTTGCCATTTTGAAAGTCATGGCAAAATACATATTTGCGCTTATCCTCTTCGACTGGAGGATGAAAAAATTTGCAAGATTTGCCTCTATTGCACACATTCCGCATGAAATCACGACACACATTGTCTGGTGTTTCTGATTCCTGATCCTTTTTCCCCTTCATCCCTGCGATTTCAGACTATTATATAATTATGCATGAATTACAATTCAGCATTTCAAAAATTAAGATTGTGTGTACAATATATTTAAATTATATGCATTATTTTTGTTACTGGTATAAAGAATACCAACAGTTTAAATAATAATTTAAAAAATTTATTAATATTGTGTATAGTTACTTAATAGAATTAGATTTGTTGTTAAATGTTCATCAGAAAGTGTTTGAAATGTGATGTTATATTCATAACACTATTTCAATTTATGTAATTATAATGTTCAAAACTCTCATACAGTTATACACACAACATACACCAATACCTAGTTACCTACCTAACTTCAGTAAATCATCGCTTAATATTATGTTTAATAGACAATATAACGCTGCGAAATATTTCATATTTTGTTGCAAACAACGCGAATATTTATGAAACCCTTAATAGTTAGGTAGTGCGCAATATAAATATGAAATAATTTTAGCTGAAGAATTATTATTAAAATGGTCGGCAGAGTTGAAATTTCTATAATAACTAAAAACGCGATTGCTAGCGATTTAGGCGGCTACGCATAGTATAACATTAGAGCACATCATCGATTGTAATATTGTATAATATAAATTAATAAATCCATACATTACCTTTTGAAAAATATTTACACAAAAACAAAAACTTGAATTAATTACTCAATATGAACACTGCAATATTGATTTAACTTATTATAAATTTAAAAGTAGATATTTAAACTTAAAAGGAATTGAAATTGCCAATAATAATACTGGACATTTATTCCGTAAATCTAAATTTGAAATTTAGTTGTTTACGGACTTACGATACAACTGTACACCAGCATAACATTTATTATAATATACACTTATTAGTTATTACCAATACTAGTTTTTTCCTCTCATAATAGGTACATAGGTAGGTTGTCATATAAAATATTAAAATCAAAATGGAAAATAATCAATGACCTCTGGGGCGTGGCTTAGTGAGATGTAAACATTGGTACTTTTTGTTCCAGGTGGTCTTGGAATAAAAACAAATTATTTTCAAATCCATCACAATATTTTTGAAAATAATATTGTGATATAATAATTGATGAGTAACATTTATTTTATTAAGTATAAGGTCTAAGGAATTTTTATCACTTTTTTAAAAATAATAAATATTTAGTAAAGCATAATAATTTATTAACATAAATTTATAACAATAACTGACATCAATCTAAACCAACATAATATACGGTTTGTTACATTAAAATATACATTTAGGATGTGGAAATTTTCCTCCCACTCAGTGAATTAATTTTTTCTATAGTATTACTCAGCAGAGAGCTTTTTTCTTGTTTGAATTTAAACATGTGTAACAAAATATGTTCTACAATTTCATTGGCGGTTTTGTTTTGTCCAAAGTAATCGATAAATTCTCCCTCAGGATTTACCAAGTACATTATGATTGTATGGTCCACCTGAAAATATAAATGAAACAATAATTATGACGGAGCAAATAGTAATTATAACAGATAAATCAATATTTATATTTTCACGAAACTCACAATATAATCATTATCAACATCTTTTTTTCCAGGACTGTAATATACTCTATATTTTTTGCAAACTTGCTGGATCTGTTCAGAAGTACCACTTAAACCAATGAATTTTGGAGAAAACTCTTTAATATACTTTTCTACTATCTTTGGAGTATCTCTATCTGGATCTACAGTGATGAAAATACCTTGAATACCAGTATTCATTTCATTTTTTTCTAAAAAATGTAATAAATGAATAATTATTAATGAGATGGTTAACAACATATTTTATTTGTCTATACCAAGATCATCAACAACTAATGCCATTTTTTCTAATTCATCTGGACATATGTCAGGACAATGACTGAATCCAAAATAAATGAGCATCCATTTGCCCAAAAATTGTTCACTTTTGACAATGTTATTTGATCCATCAACTAATTCAAATGTACCTCCAATTTTTGCTTTACCTAACTGTCGTTTCCTCTCCTTCCTTTGTTCTGTAAGCATAACATTTCTATTGAATTATACAATTTAAATGGAAATTAAATAATAAAAGCTAAATTGTTTTTCATTTATTTTATAATTGATTGAATGTACTTATGTACCTAACTATTTTTATATGATTTGAATTGTAAACAATATGTTTATATATTAATCAATAAAATGTACGGTATTTAATGTATAGTTATTAAACTTAACATCAAAGTATAAAAATCTTTTTAAACCACAAAAATAGAAGAATGTATTGTAATATTAATATATGTTTTATAAAAAATAGTATTATTATTTATCTTACCCCATCAAGCAAACAGGTAGATAGTGCTAGGACCAGAATTATAATATTAAATAGTGACAGTCTATTAATAACAATTTACAACTTGAAATAATATATACCCACAACATATCCAAAATTTAATCTTAATATAAATAATTCATAAAAACCTTATTATAGTTAGTAAAGTTTATAATATTTTTCATCTTAACAAGTGACCTTATAAAAATGTTATGCATGAATGATTAAAACGTTTACACTCACTTTCTTCTTGTTCTTCTTTAAGGTAATACAAGTATGTAATCATACCAGCACCCAAAACACCAGTTATTCCTAAAGTTTTCCAGGTAATCGGACCATCCTTTCCAATAAATCCTTTTCTACGTTTAGGTAGTTCTATACGTTGATTTGGTTCTCCTGATACATTACTGAAGTTGAGCTTAGAAATTTGATTAATTTGAAACTACAAATAGAATATAATAGTTATTAACACAATTGATGCAATTTTCCATCAATATTATATACAACATTTAATAACTATCATAAATATAATAATGAAAAATTATTTTACTCTGTGAAAAAATCTTCTTAAACAAAATGACATGACTATGAAACAACTCTAAAAGTAAAGTAAAATATATTGTTTAGTCAAATTGAGATATTAAAAATACAAAAAAGTCTTCAGCTAGAACTTCACCAATTTATAACCTAACACGAAACATTAGATAATAAATATTTATTATTTTATAGTTACTGAATAGTGGATACTGGTATACTGCTGATATTATATTATCAGATTGGAATATTCTAAAACCGGGATACTGAATGAGCTTTGCTCATAGAGTACTCTATGGGTTCTGCTAGTTTTCCCAGTGATAACGATTACAGTAATATTTTTTATCATTTTTATGATAACATTCAACAACAATAATAATTTAATCTACGATCTTGGCATACAAAATATATGTATTCAAATATATTTGATGTACTTAATAATATTTTTAGGTTGTCATAAAAAATTAAAAAAAAATCTATTTTGAGTATTTATTATTTGTTAGTTTTTCTTTAAAATAGATGTA
Source organism: Chaitophorus viminalis (assembly GCA_025469195.1). Classification (NCBI taxonomy): domain Eukaryota; kingdom Metazoa; phylum Arthropoda; class Insecta; order Hemiptera; family Aphididae; genus Chaitophorus; species Chaitophorus viminalis. The sequence continues at coordinate 102,491 of JAIPRK010000133.1, forward strand.
ATTCTTAAATAATTAATATGCCTGTAACTTTAAGCGCATATGGGTGTCCTGTGTCCAAATAGATTTGAAAAATACGTCATATTTTCTCTATTAATAATATTTTTCTTTTACATACCTTATTTAACTACTTTCACATCATTTCTATTTTTACAATACTGGTTCATCTTATAAATATTGTGTGCATTGAGATATGAAAATAAGACCAAAGTATATGTTATATCATTATATGTATAATACTGGCAATAGATTTTACAAGATTTTACATTTGAGTTTAAAATTGATATATACAGTGTTTATTATAAACATTTTATTTTAAATTTTTGGTACATATTAGAAAGCAGTATGCTGGTCACATCTTCATTTTTCGGAGTTGTTTTGTTTCATTCCAAGGTAATATCCTAAAAATGACAAAATAAATGCAATTTTAAATTCTGAGAGAAGCAAATAATGTATTTAATATATTTTTATAACAGCCATTAATTATAATTAGATAAATCATAACTTTGTTGTTTCTAAAAATGTATTAAAAAACAAAAAAGGTAAATACTTGGATTTTATTTTGATATTAACAATTTAAGTCATTTATTATTATCCATAATTATATTTTCTTGTGTTTAATTTTAGATAATTTTTAATTATTCAGAAGAAATTATGTAAATATTTTAGAAATATAATACTTAATATTATTTTTGGTTATGTTCATAAATGTAAACCTTGTAATGTAAGTTATGAACAATTAAAATATCTTAGTGATATACCGATATATAGTATATACTATGATATATTATGTATATTTACATAATATACTTACATAGTATATATTTGATATTTTTTTCATAATTAAACTAAAGAATTTATTAGACAATGTAGTGTAAAATAAAAGCTAAAATTTCATTTATACATAGATAATGAAGACTGAAAATTATTTTAATATATACTAATAATTACCATACATTTATGCTCAATATTTATACCAAATACTACAAATAGAAATTTAATATTTACTATTTAGGCATATTTATAATACAAACCAGTATGAAATCCACTCATATAATAGGACATAAGCATTGATGTTAGCGCTTCTCTCTCAGTTTTAGGTAGATTTTTTATACTATCAGGTGGAGGTGGTGGTGGTGGAAAAATGAATGAGGTATCCTGAAATAAATTAAAATAATTAATTATAAACTATTCAATGATTTGTCATACAAGAAGTTAAGGTGATATATTTGACTATTAAGACACATATATCTGACTATTTCTAAAGTAATCATATCAAATAAATAACAAAAATTTCTAGATATGAATTCGATAAATCTTAAAAAACAAAAATGTTTAAATACCTCATCACATTTTGCTGATTCATTTTGATAACTGTGATTGATATTAATCTGTAAAAGTATATTTTTATTAGGTAATCAATTAACAAAAAAATGATTAAAGAAAATAAATAATCTAAAAATGTTCCACTACCATATGATTTTTATGGAAGACCAATATCTATAAATATATTGTTTTAATTATTATTTATTATAAAACTTGTTGGGGAGTTAAGGTTATCAAAACATACTAGGAAGGACATTTTCATTGAATTTGATAATATTATAAAAATTACTATGAACATAACATTTTTTATTGAATTATAAGAATCAATAGAACAAGGTCTGAAATTTTTTTGAAAATTAGTAAATATCTACTGTAAATTAAGCAATATACAGCACACTAATAATTGTTTAAAAATCTGTTTTTGATTTACCATTTGGTAAAGATATTTTATAGCACAGTTTAATACAAATTTAGATACATCTATGACCTAGGGTAAAATTTTTTTTTAATCATACAATTTTAACTATAACTATATTAATAAAAACATTTGTCAATAATTACTACATTTTTGTTGAACTCACTTTTTTTTTTTTTTTGCTTTTAACTGAAGTTTCATAGTTTTCCTGTAATATAAGGTATTAAATGTTTAATTAGCGTTATTTAAAATGCTAGATATCTATTTATTAAAATACTTAAGACTTATTAATTTTCTATTGTCTTAAAATGAATAATATTAATGATGATTAATAAATTATCTATAGCATCAAATTCTTACATTAATTTATTAATAATTTTGTAAAAACACATGTTAGCAATAAGAAAATAGTTAATAATATTTTATTTTTAATTTATATTCTATAGTTAATGTCATAATTAGATAAGAGTATGTACTACTAGTTAATTAATAGTTACATTTAGGTTATATAAAAACTTATTTGCTATGACCGTTAATTTAGATTACAACTTGTAACTATCAAAGGAATTATTTCACTGTTAAACTTTTAAAATTAATGATAAACTGTAAGAATAGTTTGACATTTTGAAGAAAAAACTGATAAATGCAACATTTTAAAAGTTATTTCAATATTGTGGCCAATATAATACTATGATTTTCAGGTAGTAACACATTTCAAGCCACAGCAACTGAGCTAAATTTAATTGAAAATAGTAATTGTAAAAGTTAATTTACAATTAAGATTCTGAAATCTGTGTCATTTAAGTCCTAAAAGTGTACTGAAATATCAAAATAATTATTACCATTTCGGTTATACTTAATTCTGACATTGAATCAATAGGTGGTAGCTTTGCCTTGGCTTTCTTTTTCACTTTTTCATACTGTTTGTCATAATTATTGATGAGCTCAGAGTCGTCAACTTCGCCGGCCTGTAAAAATTATTAAAGTAAATAAACCAGTTTAAATGTTCAAACATGAACTTACAGAATCTCTGTTGAAGAGTAGAGTGGATTGACTGCCAGACATGGTTCAAGGTAAAAGTAATATTGTAATAAGTAATAACAATGGAATAAAATGAGTTATTACTTATAACTACAGCAGATGCCAGACGGTAAATACTTACGATACTTACGTCTTACTTTTCTAATTTTTAGTTTTTATTTCATAATTCATAGGATAAAATCCCATTTTCATACCAACGGTTATAATCAAAATGATAAGGTGGTAACCATTACGGTTCAAAATATACCCGTTCAACATCGCGAGTATTACAAAGGCTGGCCGATCAGTAACGAGAATGACGATTGGCAGTCAAGAAATAATTGGGCGATTTGGATGCAGATTGTCCGAAAAATATCGATTTAATTTATAAGATTGACAAACCACGTTTTAGTGCCATAAACAATTCGCATTTTGTTTTGAAAGAGACTGCAGTCACGGTTCATGAATAAAGATTTGCATACCTACATTTTTTATGCATGGCCATGATTAGTAGAGTTATCGATTTGAATTTCACGATGCCATCGTTGGATTTAAATACAAATTATCATTATTACTGGAGGATTAAAAAAAGTCCAAAATTAAATTTAAAAAATTATACCCAACCTGTGCAGTGTGCCTCCATCACTTTACCGGGTTTTAGCAACCGTGAACTCTCGAATGATCGTACATGGCAAGACGGTGAGAATAATATGGTATCTATTATCTCTATAACCTACAAAAATAATTGATAAACTTTTGATGTCTGCAACACTGTACTCTGTCGACTGTTGAATTCTTGAATAGCTCAGTTCTTTCATACTTCCTACTTGTATTCTAATCTATGCTTTAGTACTTGGTCTTACGAGTTAACGCAATTACAAATTGCAACTGGTTATAGGTTCTAGCCTTTAGGTACTGAATACGACGGACTGTCCGCTGATCAGCCAAGAATTATACGATCCGTATGTATTTGAAAAAAGCAATCGCCCACGGTCGTTACCCGTTTTACTAACCTCATATAACTGATTTACAGTACTTAATAATAATTGTAAAATGGAAAAATTAGTGAAAGCCAAGAAACCTACGGAGGAGGAACAGATTCACAACACTTTTAATACTCTCCGGACTGAACAAAGACAGCTCGCAACCAAATTATCCGAAATTGAGCTCGATCTCAATGAACACAGGTGATTTTGGTCAAGAATTCGTGTTTTGTATTTAACCTATGTAATAACGTGTTTCGTAATCTTGTTGCAGTATCGTTATCGACACTTTAAACAAATTGGACGAAGAAAGAAAATGTTTTCGATTGATTGGTGGAGTATTGGTTGAAAGGAAGATTTGTGATGTACTACCAACACTTATTAAAAACAGAGGAGAAGTAAGTTGAAATTGTTGATGACTTGAGTAGATATTTTTATGGAGCAATGTATATGAAATAATAATAGTATTAATATATATGATTAGGTTTTTCTTCATAATATTAATATCAATGAATTTGAATGAATTGAATAAATTGCATTATCCTTGTTCTACCTTAAAATAGTTTTAAATTAAAACAAACAATGTTTAAATTGTATTTAAAACTTGATTGAAATAATTTTTTTGTGTGGCAGCTGTTTTGAGTTTTAATTATTTTTGAATTGTATCATCAATCATAGATAATATAATGAACATGAATTAAAATAAAATAGTTTAAATATTAAGGTACAAGTGCAATTTATAAGGGAGGGAGGGCTTTGAAATGTAAAATAAAAATATTATTTGTTAATAATAATTTTTTAATTACATTTAAAATTGGATAAAATAAAATTTTTGGTACAACAAATATCCCATATTCACATTAAATGTATAAATTTAAATAAATAAACACAAATTATGAAGTTGTATTTAAGATCGTTTTTATTAATTGAAAAGTTTTGTTACGCTATTTATTTATTTTTTGTTATATGAAGGCCAGAGGTTATTAATTGAATTGTGTAAAAATGTAGTCCCCTCTAATTAAAAATTTGAAATTGTGCCTGTGTAATGTCTTAGTTATATAAAAATCTTATTTTTTTAACACTTAAAAGTATTCTTAGAATTGTTTATTTTTATTTTTTCAGATGGGAAAAATTGTAAAAACGTTAAATGAACAATTAACTAAAAAAGGAACTGAAATCAATGAATTCAAAAATAAACATAACATACAAGTAAAAGGTGGATTCACCCCAATTTCAGAAATGGTTGAAAGTCAAACCGGTGAAAAGAAAGCAGAACATGGTGGTTCAGTTATTGTTAATACCTAATGTTTGATTTTGATTTCAATTTCAATTTTTAAAAATTGTATGTGCTTTTAGTTACATATATCATTATGGGGTGTATATGTTTCAAATGATTACATAACCTTGTGTAACTCTTAAAAAACTCATAATAGTTGATAAGCGATATATTAATTAAAAGGCTAATACCTAATATATAATTTATATATTTTTTTTATTAATAAACCTTAACATATAAACTATTTTAGTTTTGTAATAAATTTTGTTTTTAGAATTTTGAAAAATTAAACTTAATATTAAATAATTGTAATCATTTTTCTTTTATACATTGTTATCAATTATCTTAATTCAAATAAGTTAAAGTAAAATATAAATTGCTCAACATTACAGTATCAACTATCAATAAAGTTAATTTTATTTTATTTTTATTGCTAATTACATTTTTCTGCTTAAAGTTATTGGATTTTATTATACTAGTTGGTGTGAAGGAACTATATATTTTATCTTTTTAAGTTTTTAAACACTAAAAACAATATAATTTATATAGAAATAATATTATGCAAAGAAAGCTAATTTTATTAACTGAAAAACAGTTTCGTAGAATATTTCATTTGACATAAAGCTAAAATACTTACATTTAAAATATCAAAAAATAGTATGCTAATATGTTTAAACTTAACCTTTCATCGTTTCAAATTCACCTTATTGGATTTATTAATTTGAGAAAATTCATAACAGATAAAATAAGAGTACATATAAAAAAAAAAAATCGAAGAAAATACAAATTGTTATATTTACTTAATTATCAAATATCAAAGAGAACAAGAAGAAGGGTTGATCATATTATATTTTAATGTATTATATGTTTAATTATATTATATTAAATACATTATCAACGTCCAATGGGAATAATTAGTAATTACAACATTTAATTTGAAGAATTGAAATTCTAATCATACATAGTTATAATTGAATAATTTAACTATGACATCTGTAGTCTGAAACAATTGAACCTCTAATTAATGAACTTGATGGTTTTTTTTTAAAAAAATTTATTTAAAAGAAATTTTGTTTAACTGAAAAAATATATTTTTTTTTACCTGAGAAATTAATTTTCACTGTATGATATGTTTGCAAATATATAATTTTTAATATTATATATTAATTTGTATTACTATTAGTTAATAAGTTAAAAATAAAAAATAAAAACATGATAATATGTATATTATTTACTTTTACACTTGATCTTTAAAGAATAAAATATGTCTTTTGATACATGTTCAATGTGCTGAAATCCATGACAATAAGTGTCAAATTTGATCATAATTTTGATAATGTTTAGATGAGAGAAATGAAGCTCATCTTTTCTGTTTTCATTATCTTTTATGTGATTTCCATCCTTATCTTGTTTTTAACTGAACAGTGAATACTGAATTTCATCATCTGTTAGATAACAGTAACATTTTTTCAGTCATTTCTAGTTGTGAGTCTTAGTTCTTCATTAACAATATGTCCTACCTGCAACTGATTCAATTATTATTTAATCCATTGTTTCACACTATTCCTGAATTGTACTTTTTGGAAATCTCGTTGTTATGGAACAATTTCTTTCAAATTTTGATATACTGGCTCTGATTTGATGTATAACTTGAAACACAAACTGATGAATGAACAGTGACGAATAGATAAGCATGAATAGATTGTCCTTACTTGCTAATATTGATATTATACTTTACTTTGATTCCTCATTTATTTTTAACCGACCAACAACAAAAGTTTACTAGTATAATTTGTGTATCGAATATTTTTTATAAATGTACTTTTTTTGGTGATTCAACTGATCGGGTTTTAATTTAGGTAAGTCGTAAGTACAGTATTTCAGAACAGCTATGAGTTTATCACTATTATTAATTTCTAGTTGTTGATTTGTCTACGTTTCAAATTATTAAGATTTTTTTTCATGAAAAGTTATTTATCATATCACTTTTCAGTTCATAATATTTCAATGATATTGATTTTATTGTTTTGTTAAATCATTCTTTTCAGTATAATATGATCAAAGTGAAATATGCATTTTGCTTTCTTAATGATAACCACCGCCATAATAGGATATATGTTGAGGATACAACTATTTTATTTAGGTCAAGTTATTACCACAGGTTAATTTTTGAAGTAGGTGATAGGTATCCTAATTAGATAGTAAGTAGGTGGTAAGTACCCTAATTACTTAATGAATATTGAAAAAGGGTAGTTTGTGGTGATAAGGTTACTAGTTCCTAAATTTAAAAGAAATGATGTGTTTCAGCTCTGATGCTCTGAAGTGTCTGTGTTGCTGTGCAATTTTATAACCAAACATACGTGGTAAAAAAGTTATTAATACATATATACATATACATATATATGGGCTAAAGTATATACAGAAATGTTTCGCATTATATTACTGGCATTGCATTTAGTTAGGTATGAAATATTCAAATATATACCATAGCACTTAGCACTATAAGTCCATAACCCTAGGAATGAAATGCAGTGAACCTAGGGTTACCTGCAGATTAGTATTGCTCAAATTCGTATTAAAAAAATACATATAAGAACTCATAAAAAAAAATTTATATATATATATACAACATGCAATATAAATCAACAGTTAATCGGCTTAAACGTTTTGGTGGCATAATAAATAAAAATGAATAAATTATAATAGAATAGACGCAAAATAATTTTAAAAAGAACGGATGGGCCTCGCTTTGCTGTACAGTTGGGGGTGCAGTGCACCTCGTTTATAGGACAGATCATTATTAAAATGGATTTGTTAAATTTGAATGCAATGATAGATATTGTATACAAATAACGATTCTGAATGGAGTTAACATGTTAGTCTAAAATGTGTATATAATAATATAGTATTTTATATTTAAATTTAATTATAATACAATTTCGTAAAAATTTAAATTTCAAACAGTCATAAATTTTTTTCTTGTAAGTCCGGTAGAAACTTTTTATATACTTTTGGAGATTAGCTTATGGACAAACTAGTGTCAACATTTTGAACCTTAAGTATAAACAGAAAAAATTTTATGAATTTTTATTTACAAAATAACTTGCAAATTATAGTGCTTTTGACACATTTTAAATAAATTTGAGCTTTATGAGCTTATAAAAAATATTTGAGTGAAACGATCACCGTTATTTTCTATTGAAGATAAGCTCAGTTTATTATAAATATTGTATTAAATTTTCGAGAGTTTTTGGCCAGCCAATTCAATTTTATAGGTGTTAAAAAAGAAAAACTTACAAAAATCGAAAATTTAAATTGTCTATAAATAAGTCAAAATATGTCAAAATACTTTGAAAACTTATCCATGTATAGAGAACACCAATATAAAGATTTGGTGAAAATTTCAACGCTTATAAAAAAAAATTGTACCTATGGATTTTGATGATTTTTGAATGACAATAAAAACTACTTGTGTGGAATATTCTATTAAATTTTCAAGTATTTTGTATTAGTCAATTTTTTTTTATCACCGATTATAAAAAAAAATGTAAAAAATTCGAATTTTTTAAATTCCTATAAGTGGCTTAAAAATCAATATAATATTTTGAAAAAAATATGATATAAAGGAAATACCTATCTTAACAAATGGTGAAAATTTCAAGTTTCTGCGACTTATACTTTTTGAATTATAAGAAATATTTAAAATCGTTTGACCATAAATCGCTATTTTATGCAATTTCGTAAAAATTTAAATTTCAAACAGTCATAACATTTTTTCCTTTTGGTCCGGTAGAAATTTTTTTATATATTTTTGAAGATTAGCTTATAGACAAACTAGTGTCAAAATTCTGAATCTTAAGTATAAACAGAAAAAATTTTATGAATTTTCAACTACAAAATAACTTGCAAATTATCGCGATTTTAACATATTTTCTACAAATTTGAACTTTATGGGCTTATAAAAAAAATTTGAGTGAAACCATCTCCGATATTTTTTAGTTACAATTAGTATTACTTATATTTAATCCTTTAATTCATTTTCAAGACCTTTCGGTTAGCCAATTAAAATTTATAGATGTTTAAAAAAAAAATTTACAAAAATCGAAAATTTAAATTGTCTATAAATAAGTCAAAATATGTCAAAATACTTTGAAAACTTAACCATGTATAGAGAACATCAATATAAAGATTTGGTGAAAATTTCAAGTTGTTGCGGTATTTAGTTTTTGAGTTAGAGCATTTTAAAAAAATGTAGTTTGTAAAAACGTGATTTTGCGTAAAATTTCCCGTTTTTTCGTAATTTTTTTAATTTTTTTTTCGATTTTTGCAAAAAGTATTAAAAAAGTTGGATTTTTGACTTGCCCAAGTACCATTTAATTCACTTTCCTTTCAGAAATGTTGCTGTTTAAGAAAATTGAAACAATTTTACTGCCCGAAAACGTGATGACAGACACAAGAAAAAAAATACACATCATTGTAAAACCAATAGATTCCATCACTCCGTTGAGAATCTAAAAGTGGGTAATCTGAATTATGTTAACAATCAATATTAAAATATAATAGGTACATTGTCAATTCGTACCAAATACGGTATGTTATATAATCCGGAGTTGCGTGTTAATATTAAATAAATATTAAGGAATAATATATTAATAACTTTTAACAATTATTGTTGAAAATATTTTCATGCTTTAAGTGTAAATAATATTGGTACCTATATACTATGTAGTGTAGAAACGACTGGTTTTCGCCGCCGATTATTACGTACCTATTTTTATGACAATTATTTGAACTCATAAAATTGTTTTTATACATTTAATTAAAATAGGTGTTTTCAAAACTATCAACTTAAACCCGGAACATTTTAATGCCCGGAGACTTTTCTTGGGGACACCGGGATACTAGTCATGAAATCGGTAGTGTCCCGGAAAATTCACTGTGAACCGGTAATGATATTTTTTTCAAAGTGAGACAGCATCTGGCGGCCCTTTTAACTTATTAAAATATATGTTATATAAAATATAAGTTATTTTTAATAAGTGTTTATTACAAATCATTCTGTACTAGCCTTGGCCATTACCTCTAGGTATAAATCTTACGTCGTTATTAAAGAATAAAAACTTGAATACATAGTTATTGCACCAAATTCTAGTAATACTTGATAACACGGACAATAAAATAGTATTTACTGTCTTGGTCCGTACTTATTTAAGTTCCCTAACGGGATTAACCTATGACTACGGCGCTACTTATAGTCAATGTAGGTACATTACTGTATAGACAAAAACATTTACGGATACCGCGTGGTACTACCGGCGCGGCGTGTTGTTTCGATTTTGCGTGCTCGTACGATAAGTATTAAAGTCACTGACCATATAGCATGATTCTTTTGTTTGACATTACTATATTTATGCTGCTATAGGATAAAATTACGTTGGAATACAATTGGTTGGTGCCGTTTAATGTTATCACCCTTGGTATTTCTGATTGCGCGGGCACTGAATATGGGGGATACAATTTATTTATTTATTTACTTAAGTACTTAATTAACATCCCAAAGGCGTAATGAGTACAGTTTTTAAATTAAGAAAAATTATACAATTAATCATAAATGATATCATATTAATACGTGTATAAAAGAAAAATATAAGTGAATATATAATATAAAAGTTACGTTAATTATTAGATTTTTTTTAATTTAAGTTGAAAATAAAAAAAGAATTCGAATAAGTTCGGTACATTATTACACGATACTAAAAGTCAGTACTCCGGACTATTTTTGATAATATTTGTCGAGCAATGAGGTACTAAAAAAGGATAATTGCTCCACGAATTGAAGGTTGGAATTTTAAAATTTATTTTGTTTAAAAATTTTGGACAGGAAAGTTTACCATTTAATAACTTATAGACGAAATGTATGTCATTAAATAATCTTATTAAAATACTAATAATATGACAATACGATAAACATTATATATTGCAGGTCTCTATATATATACTTACTACTTGCGCAGTTTTTAATTTGTTCACCGAAAATAAAGAAAAACATATAGAATTTTACTGCAGAATTAATAATCGGAGGAGCAGCTATATTATATTAAAGCAAACGTTTTCGAGAATGAAAATAAATGTACGAAATTGATTAAAATCTTGCGTATATAAATAGTTATATTATAGGCTACTATACATTATAGAGACAAAAAAAAAAAAAACTATGACGGAATCCTTATAATCTTCCATTAATTTTCGAAACATTAAGGTCACGTAACCAATGAAAATTTATCTATTCACGTAACTATTAGTGTGCATTTTTCAAAAACACTTAAAAAAGTTTGAATATATGTTTAATTTACACGCGTAGGCATGTACCTAATATTTTCCCCGCGAGTGCGATATTGGTATGAAAAAAACACATCATGTATTGATAATAATATAAACTATCAGAATGAATAAACTGCATAATCGCACCTATTTAGTTTTAGGGTTTTTTTTCTATATATATATACAATTCATGTTTAATAACGCGCGACATTTTGTAGTGGATTAATTTTAGTAGACAAATACTAGATTGGAATATTTAGTTAAACCATGATATATTATAGTACAAATTTTTTTTATTTTGTGATAATAACAATGAAAATTTCTACCGCAGTTATAGTATATTTCTTACTTAACTTGAATTTACCATAAATACCGTATATGGTATAGGTAAACTGTTCCCGTCTAAAAAAAAAAAAAAAAAAAAAACATTCTATATTAAGCAGGTGATAATGAGTTGAATCGATTCATGTTTTTTCTATAACATTAATTTGATTGTTTCCTAGACAAATTTCGAGTACTCGCCGTAGTATAATAAATAATTGTTATATGAATACACCTATGTATTCTTATTCCACTAATATTACAATAGGGCATATCATCCATGTAGCTGAAGGTATGCAAATATTGAGTTTACACGCGCTTCGTTTAAAATATATTAACAAGTATCAAATATCTACATGCAATATATATAGGTACTTGATACTTGAAATGATGGAGGTATAGTGCGTATAATTCCAGGTTTTCTATATTAGTTATGAATATATATTTATTATTAGTCGACCTATAAATACTTACCGATTATCTGATTGGTATATAAATGTATATATATATACTGCCTATACTTATATAATATGTAAATAAAAGGAAAAACTGATGTATCAACGTACAGCTTAAACCGCTGGGTCTAGAGGCTTGAAATGTTGAGATTCTTTGTTACAACATGCAAAAGCACCACGAAAAGGTTTTTCAAAATTTTACCCTTAACATGTTTTTCAAATTCATCCAATATACTATAAAGTCATGGTGAAACGAGATTTTCCGAAAAGTTGAATTGTTTTTTTCGGTAACATTTCCAATTTATTTGGGGAGTGCATACTTATATTTACAGTTTATTGGGCTATTATAACGATGCACATGTACACCTATACGACCTGCCAAACATAACATACATGTCTGACTGACCGCAGGCCGATTAATTATGACCAAGGTGGAATTTCTGGTCAGATTGCGCTGAAATTTCGCATACAAATAGCTATCATGCAACGTATATAGGAGTCCGTTAAATAAGGATTTTTGAAATTCAATCCATAAGATCTAATCTCCGTGTAATCTGTATGTAATGTAAAATTAACTATAAAATGTATAGACTCTAAGTGTTATAAGACTTTTCAGAATTTCGTGATTATAAATTTTGCATATTATTATATAAAACATTTTAATTCGGCGGAAGATATATAATTATAATAATTGTTTTTCGATCCTGCAGCTAGGGGTCGAGACCCGGGGAAACCTCTCTCCATGAAAAACGCCATTGCCTATACTTATTATTCATGATGTACATCAGATTATGTATATACCACGATGCAAATATTGTACATGTATATATTATAATATGTAAGTGCATCATTCATATACATTCGCACACGTATATACGAATAACTTATATACACCCACGAGAGAGCGGATGTTATTTTTATACAGAAAATATACCGTATATAAGTATAAATTTAATATATCATATATATGGCGTAAAGGTATACATGTATAGGCGTGTGTGTATATATGTATATATATCGTCCCTCGCGCGCTCGTTGCCAATACCACAAACTGCGGTCGGTCGCGGGAAAACGGATTTATTTAATAAAACGAAAACATATAATAATATAAATAACCGTGGCCGCGGAGAGGTATATAGCAAGCGAGAGAGGGCGACAGAGTGAGGGAGACAGTGTGATGGGGACAGTGAGAGGAAGCGAGGAAGAGTGCGCGAGATGTACAGATAGAGACGTAAACGGTATATATATATATATGATATACGCGCGCATACTGTGTATATAGTATTTGGTTTTATCGTCATTCCGCCGGGGTCGTTCTGCTTCTGCTGCGTTCATACGCATATTATAATATGTATACCTATACCGCGGCTCTATATACCTGTGCTCCAGCGCATATATACATACATATTTATATATATAATACACATCGAGTTGACGGCGAGACAAAACACGTATATATTGCGTATACTATATATATAAATCTGTGCGCGTGCGTACGCGCTGTATATACGGCGCATAACATTATACACTCACATGTTCCAAGTACATAAAGACACCAACACACAAACACACACACACACACACACACAAACACACACACACACACACACACACACACAAACACACACACACACATACACACACACAAACACACACACACAAACACACACACACACACACACACACACACACACACAAACACACACACACACACACATACACACACACACACACAAACACACACATACACACACACACACACACACACACACACACAAACACACACATACACACACACACACACACACACACACACGCAAACACAGCACGGTGGCGGTGGAGATGCGTATATATGACGTATAGGTGTGGTTGAGCAGCGCTACTGAACGCGCACGGTTTTGTGTTTGTGGAAATCCCCACCCGCGAGTGTATCAATCACTGCGCGGAACGCGGCCGCCACCGATGTAACCTATACAATATCACCGCGGCGCGCGGGGCCGGTACGGGATACCGCCCGCGCCCGATTGGCCGTGGCCATGGTGACGGGCGGCTAATCATGGGCGGGGCCACGGCCACCTATACTGCGTGTGTATACGTGTGTACATTGTTACTATTATTATTATTATTATACATTATATTGTATATTGTGTACGTGTGTATACGTGCGGCGGCGGGTGACTGCGCACGAGAGGGCCGCGGTAGGAGGAGTGGCCGGCCGGTGGCGGCGGCGCGCAATAACGTACTCCCCGCCGACCCTTGGCCCCTGCACTGCCGCGCGCGCACCAGTTGTATTCGGGCGGCGGCCCCCCCGGTCAACGATATTACGATGATCTGACGCAAACGATATCTCCCCCCACCGTGTGTCCACACCGCACCGGACCGTCGACGCACGCGCGCGCACACCGCTTCACCGGAGTTGCACCGCGCACAGAGTGCCGTACAGCCGTATGCAGTGTACACGTACGCTGCCGCCGCCGCCGCCGCCGCGACCATACGTCGTACGTTATATCATTATTATTGTACACGCGCGCGTTCGTCCCGTATAGCTGCTGCTGCTGCTGCTGCTCGCACTGTACACACGTAACAATAATAGTAAAATTGTATAGTATACATTACCCGGTACCCGGTGCCGGATCATCGTTTACGCGCGCAATCGTCCGTGTAATATATAATATAATTTTTCAATATAACTGTACAACGACGACACAATATATTGCTGCCGATTTACCTACCCGCCGCCGACCGGTTACACGGGAAAACGATCGTGTTCGCATATCTTCATAATATATAAAAAAAATTCAATACATTAATATATAATATATCGTGCGGTTTTTATCGAGACCGGCCGTTTTGCGACGCGTCCCTCGCTCGATTGTTCGCGCATACGTACACATATTATAATATACCCTGTGTTGGCGCGTGGCATGTAGATATAGCGACCTGGTGCAGCTGCGATGGCACTGGGCATATCTTCGACGCCCACCGACTCGTCGTCGGGACGGGGATCGCCGGTGAGCCCGATCGGCAGCCCGGTCGCGCCGCTGGCCACGCGGCTCGCGCCCATGCCGCCCATGGTGCCCAACCCGATGTTCGGGCTGCCCATGCTCAACTTCAGCGTGTCCCAGGTGGCCAGCGTGTGCGAGACGCTCGAGGAGAGCGGCGACATCGAGCGGCTGGCCCGGTTCCTGTGGTCGCTGCCCGTCGCCCATCCGAACATCGTCGAGCTGAACAAGAACGAGGCCGTGCTCCGGGCCCGCGCCATCGTGTCGTTCCACAGCGGCAACTACCGCGACATGTACACCATACTCGAGCACCACAAGTTCACCAAGGACTCGCACGGCAAGCTGCAGGCCATGTGGCTGGAGGCGCACTACCAGGAGGCGGAGAAGCTGCGCGGCCGGCCGCTGGGTCCCGTCGACAAGTACCGCGTGCGCAAGAAGTTCCCGCTGCCACGCACCATATGGGACGGCGAGCAGAAGACGCACTGCTTCAAGGAGCGTACGCGCAGCCTGCTCCGCGAGTGGTACCTCCAGGATCCGTACCCGAACCCCACCAAGAAGAAGGAACTGGCCCAAGCCACCGGGCTCACGCCCACGCAAGTGGGTAACTGGTTCAAGAACCGTCGGCAACGTGACCGGGCTGCTGCGGCCAAGAACAGGTAAACTTATTTCCATATACGCATGCACACATCGAATTATTCTAATACGAATTATTTTTATTATTATAGTATAAATAAGTATATAATAACATTATATATATATATATAGCATGTAAAGTACCTGTCGGGATTGGGAACCTGGGGCTCGCCTTAACATAATGCAATAGAATCATGATTTAATCTTTGGAAAATACATAAATATTTTGAATTCTGTAAAATATAAATTATGTTTTACGTTATTATTATAGTATTTCTGAACTACGACTAGAAAAAAAAAGTTTGTTTAACTGTGTGCAGCTCAACATCATGATTTACAATTTTTTTTTTTTTAAAAATGGTTCCTACGAAAAGATTGATCTGTCCCGTGTAATATACCGTTGATTTTATAAAATATAGTGTTATATACGCATTATATCGTGAGACTATGATACCTACATAATACATTTTTTTGGCAATTTTTTTTATAAAAAAACGTATATTTCGTGATATTATATATGCTCGTATAGATATCGTAGTGTAGTTATTGGAATAATTATTATTAATAATCTTCGTTTGCATTATTACTTATTATTTTAAACACGAGAACTTTAAATTTGCAAAATGTATGTTGTGCGTATAGGTATATGTTACCCGAGTAATTTTAACGCCGCAGTCATGATGATACATAATTATACGTTGATACAATATTGTAATATTAATTTTATACAATAAACTACAATTAATTTTTGCTATCGCCTACAAATAAATGTATATATTTAATAATCTACCTACGTATAAAATAAATTTATTACAACTCCTCTTCATTCTATTTTATATATATACTTACTATATACTTACTTTTATATTATATATTTAAGTAGTTGAGTAGAGATATATATGCACACATTTTATCGATTTACGAATACATAATATACATTATAAATAATTATAATGTTGTTTAAATTAATACTTTTCAATAATATATAACAGAGAAATTGCTTAAAAACAATTTTAAAGATAACAAATTCCTGTTTTTTTTTAATTTATTAAAACATTTATAATTCGGTATAATATACTACCCTTTTGTCCCTTTTGGTCTATATATTATATAAATATATTATATTACAGTACCTCATTTATTTTTAGTTATCTATACCTATATACATACTAACAAACAATATTTAGAGATAACGTGGTGTTTTAAATTCATAACTCCAATGTATACCTATAATATATATGTAGTATACATAAGTATATTTCTCTAAATATTTAACGGTTTTTAATCTTTTTATACAAAGTAATTTAAATAGTTAAATGTATTAATTATTTTATCGTTATTATTATTTTAATGATACCGAAATATAATAATTTTCAAAATACTTTTAAAGTAAATGATAAATTTTATAATATCTATTGGTATAGGTTGATATTGTGTCTATATATCTTATAGATATATACGCATTACATATTATAGTAGGTATATATATATTATATACTATAATGTAAATAAATAGGTAGATAAATCATAAATATTCTAAATATGTCGGTAAAATATTATATAATAAGTCATATTCACTGCTTTAGAATGTGCAAATAAAATAATTGTTTATCCATTAAAATAAGGTTTTTTTTTTAATCATTAGATACGCTATTAAAGTAATAAAATATATATTTGATGACGAGGAATCTTAAAACGTGTATAAATTGCCGTAAATTGTATTTTTAAATAATTTATTCAATGACATGAACTGACGACGTTAAGAGTTTAATACTATATTGATCACTTCAATTAAATACATTATTATAAATTACAAATTATAATAAATATAAAACATTTCAATATATTTACATAATTTTTTGTTCATTCATTATAATATATGAATGAAATGTGTAGGTGCGCAATATATACTATGAATTCGTATATACGGTACATTTCAATAATATAACATATATATATATATATATAGAGATATCTATATTATGTTCATAAATCATGTACCTATTCATAAATACTGGCAGAAGACCACATCTTGTTTATGTATATATATATATATATATATATATATATATATATATATATAGATTGATCTTAAATTTGGATTAAGTATATAATAATAATAATAATAAACAAAAGGAAAGGGAAACAGGTTTTTATTTTTATGAACAACTGTGCAAATTTCTTCACTGAAAGTTGTCATACGGCAGGTGGCACATAATATATATATATATATATATATATATATATATATATAATACAATATACCTAGGTCCTAAAATAAATAATATAATAATTAATATTAATTGTAATACTTATGATTAAGTCGTATTTTGCACATAATCGACCTATATTCGCACAGCTCAGACTACTAGACAGTTTGGGCTGAAATTTGGTTTTATAGATGGCTAATTTTTAAATTTTTCAAAATCCAATCCTTAAAAGTGTTAAAAGGAGTATAAATAAAAAAACCCGTCTAGCCTCATAACTATTGAAGTTATGAGTATGACAATTGGGTAGTAGTTTTGTTTTATAATGTAGACATAATAATGTATTTGTTTAAGGCCTGATAAGTGTACTTTTATTTATAATATGTTCTTTTATTATTGGCCTATTTTATTTCATGTTTAATAGAGAGACAAATAGTTGAAATAGTTTAACCATTTTTGTAGGCAATAATACTTACTGTAAAATACTTTGCTTTCGTATCGATTTATATAAAAAAAGAATTGCGCTCACAATTTTTTTCACGGGATAAATAATACGTATATGAACTAAACTCATCTGCAGTATATTGCAGTATTATATATATTGTATCGGCGCATAATATTTACGGACGATGGACAACGCCGCGGCCATTGGTAATAATACGATGCATGAAAATAGTATAATTTAATATTTAGTATAATGATACAATCAAAACGTATCTCGCGTTGGAGGTGGGTGCAAAATATATACATTCGCATGCAATATTTAAATGAATGATCGACCGACATTATTATATTAATAATAAATAAATAAATGTTTTCACGCGTATTCTTGCCTCCAAAATCACCGAACCATCTAAATATACGACCGTTATTTTGACATATATTTTATCCGTACAATATATGTACATATAATGTAAATATAAATGCAAAAGACTAATTATATATACATATATACATATATATGTATATAATATGTATATTGTATCAATTTATTATTATACATGGTATGACCGCCAACCATTGCTTAATGATCGGATGTAAAAAGTACTGTGTCACATAAACGAATAATCTATCTATTAATTATCCTTCAATTAACACAACATATATAAATATATAATATCAGTTATTGCAATAAAAGCTCCGAGTCTTATTATTATTATTATATATACACTCGCGTGTTTTGTGTGACGTCGGACCTCAACAAATCACTCAGAACCTGTTACCTTGTATTGAAACATTGTACATTATAATATAGTCGCAGATTCGTTAATTAATACGTCATAATATAATATGTACATTATATATATATATATATATATATACTCATATCATATGATGCTGAATTGACTAATAGTATATATTATATTTACATGAGATTCGGAACCGTCTAATTATGTTTATTATATAGGCGAGAATTCTTCGTAAAATATTGTACTTTTTTCAACAAAATAATGCCGCGAAAAATCATTATAGTTATGAACAGGCACGTATACAGGGGGGGTTTGGGGGTTCAACCCCCCCTGAAATAATTTTGTGTAATTTATTTATTTCATATACAAGTAATAAAATATAATATGTAGTATTGATTATTGTAAATTTTTTATGAACCCCCCGAATTTTTTTTTTTGTGTACGTGCCTGATTATGACTCTCTATATCACGCACATAAAGCGATATATTAAATAATATATAGGCAGATACACCTAAATAATTATATGTATTAGTATCTTATATATTATATATTTAATATATAATACATACATATTAATATATTATATAGGTTTTAGATCGTATAATGTGCGCTCTAGTTTAAGTATATTTATTTATTGTATATTAACGAGCTTGGAGCCTATTAGAACAGAACAATTTATAACAATTAGTAAATTTGAACGATGATATAACATAATCATTATATATTATGTAGTAAACAAAAATGAATGGATCATACATTTATATATAATACATAGTTTTATAAGGGCTTTACCTATATAATATTACGATGGCCATAACTATAATTGATTTTTCAACTACACGCGATTATATAATAGTCATAAATATATCATACATGTATACGATTTAAACTGTCGTCGTTCGGAGAAATGACGATACGCGAGACGCGAGCTGGCGGACGAGACAACGCCGCGTGATGGACGGCTACCGTTTTATTTTCCGTACCCGAAAATAATGACGAGATTATAATACAACGACCTAACATCGCCTGTAGCACCTATATGTGTATATACTCGTACGTACGGAAATTAATTTTTAGTGTAAAATGTTCCATAATATATATATCATATTGTACATGTGTTCCTATACTGCGATGTCGAATTTCTCTGTCGCAATAATGAAGTGATAAATACTTTGGAATGAAATTGCATATCACATTAAATTCACCTGAAGTCATATCCATGCGAATCGCGATTGTTGTCATTTTTTTTTTTTTTATTATCATTATTATTATTATTATTATTATTTTCGTTTTCGTTTTCGTTTTAGATTTTGTTTTGCACGCAGGATCCTGTACAGCAGAACCTCATGTATAAGTACCTATATACTTGCAGGACGTATTATTATTATTATTATTATTATTATTATATATATAGTGTTCTGCGCGCTAAAACGCATCCTGCAATAAACGTCACCGGCGGCGTACTTTACGTCATGTACGCCGCGCGAGTCGTTCTTAATAACGCGTCCGCACAATATATACCGACGACGGTTATACATATATATATATACTGTATATACATATACACATCATACATGCACATGTACGTATACTACGCTTTACCCGAACATAATAATAATCGTGTAATATAATATAATTGATGCGTTTCGTATTATTACACATGTGTCGTTTTAAAATCGATTTACACAGCTGTCGTTTTATCGTTAACGCTTATATGCCTGTTACCTGTTCGTATAAATTATTATCATATATTACATTAATACATGTATATATATACATCTGTGTACGATATACGCACAGTGCAGCGCACGATTAGACGCATAATATAATATATACTGTATAGACCTGTACACATAGTTCGCGTGATTTACGACCGTCACGAGTCTCGCATTACTTTAAATATACGCACGCGCGCGCTCGTCGTTTTATTGTTATTAGATGTACTATATATTATATAGTTATACATTACTGTCCGTCCGTTTTTCGGACGCTAATTTGTTGTACAGAGCGTCCGTGCATAATAATATACCTATTACATAATATATATGCAGTGCGTATCCTGTAAGCAACAATATATATATATATATATATAATATATGAAGTTCAAAGTAAAATGAAAATTCCAGTCCACAAAATGTATCACGTCATTTGTTGAATATATATTTATAAAATAAATCTTGCAACGAGCGCATCATATATGTATAATATATAATAAAATGCATTATATACCTATATATACACTTTGTTATTGTATGATTGCAGCCTATATAATAACTTATTCTGCACATCTGCTTGTAAGTTTGGCTTACATAGTTAATCATACCAAAATTGTCTTACGCCGTAGCTATAGATATGCTTGTATAATATTAACTATATACTTATCTCGTTATTCCAATGGGATACGTACAGTTTTCTCTGAATATATGAATACATCATGATATAATTTAAACCCAGTGATAAATAGATTCAAATAAAACTATATACTTACCTGCAAAACCGAATTATAATGTATCGATAAGCCTACGCTGTGTAAATTAAAAGTAAATATTGCATTCACAAAGTAGCTTATTTTAAATAAATCGGGCGGGGCGTAAAGAAAATACATTAAAATCCCAGCCTTAATTATTATGACCATATATTATATCTATACAAATATAATAAAAGTTGTTTACCCACGTGAATTCAGCAGGAAAACTTGTGTGTGTGTATATATATATATATATTATATTACGCGCTGCAGAGTGATGTTTGGGTGTATATAGGTACCTCCTCTTTCTCCTACAAACTACACTGTACTGAATAATATTTTATTTTTGTTGACGGTTTTTGTGTGGGTGGGTATGTATACACTGATATGTATATGTGTATACTGGTACGTGCATAATATACGTTCTATAGTTGTGTGTACCGTGTGTGTACATATGTATATATTATAATACATATATACGCATTCAACGACGATGGTCCGACTGAAGACAAACAGAAGCTGCAGCAGGCGACCGAAAGAGGACACATTTTTGACGAATGACGACCGTGAGAATAGTGTGTATATAAATAATATATATTTCTCTCTTGTATATTATTATTATATAAATATACACACGCGTGCAGTGTATACGCGACAACGATGACATTTAATACCATATGAATATTATGCGTGTGTGCCACCTTTTGTCTTATATATACATATTATAATATACACAAATATTTATACCCCATCGACCATCAAACATACACACACACACACACACACCTATATATATATATATGTGTGTGTATGTAGGAAATAGGTATACATCACTCTCCACATCGCTTCTGGACCCTATATTGATTTCATGCGCGTATATATAATATAATATATAATGTATTTATTTGGACAGTCGTTTTCGACGAAAAAAATAAAATAAAATTCACATCCGTTGTAGCATAGGGCGCGCGACTTCGATGACAGTATCGAGGGGGGGATACTTATCGGCAGGATAAACCGTGTGCGTATACAAAAATATATAAGATCGGTATAATAATTATACTCGTGCGTATATAGGAAATAATAATATACACTCTGGAAACGTGTATGTATATATATAATATATAGTTGCACATAATAATAATAATATATTAAAATGTATGCGTGCGTGTATATACGACGACGACGGCCGACGAGCGATAGTGTTTTGTATGCAAAAACGATGAATATTGTATTATTATAATACGCAGCGTACGTACCCTGTAATTTTTGCCTAGGCTATTGTCCGAGCGGGTGCGATGCCCGAACGTGCGCGCGTTATCACGAAGGATCAAACGGTGGCACAGCGCAGCAGCAGCTGTACTCGGGTGTCAAATTCTGCGACCATTATCAAAAACATGTGAACGCGCGTATACTGTATAATATATAATAATATAATATTGTACATGTACACAGTATATATATTATATACAATGCTGACACACATAAATGACTCAATATATAGGTATACCTATATATACATATATGTTATATGCAAGTACATATATATATATATACGTTATATACAATGCGGACGTCATAATACAATACGGTTTGCGAAAAATTTCTATCCCGAAATGCGATTAGATCAAAAAATAACAATATTCTTTATAATATTTTACACATATATATATACGATGTACATGTACATATAATAGGGCGCATTGGTGGTGTAATAATAATAATATATACCCTTGTGCAACTATATAGGTGTATTATTTTATTACATTATATACTATTATACGTATTAACCCTTTTATTATGTCAACGATATCAAATTATATTTTATTGTGTACCTATTATTATATTATATACACGTAATAATACATAGACTCAATATATATACTTATATAGAGGAGAGAGAAAGAGAACGTATATATTTCCAAAATTAGTTAAACGTTTTATATGGTATTATAATATAAGATATATAATATCAATATGCTTAAGCGAATTCGTTATTATTTACAATATATTATTACAAAACGCATATGCTAACTATTAGGTAGGTATAACTTATAATAAAATAATATATTTCATATAGGTACTTGCATAATATTACTATACCCAAATATTATGAAGTTAGTATCATTTTATAGATAAAAAATCAAGTATAGTTTTAACTGTATATTAAATTGTAATCAAACAACTATATCATCTTATTATATTTATATTATTATAAACATTATTATCGATTCATTAGCGCATGGGTTATTGTTTTGTGATTAGGTTTTTTGAATTCTACATACATTCCATGGCACAATATTTGATTCAATGACATTTTTAATTTGCATCCATACTTAAGACAACGTGTCAAAAGTGTTTGAAAATATAAACTTTTACATTATACAATTTGAAACTCCTAAAAACAAATGATAATAATTCAAGGTCTCAAGGGGTTGTGCAGAAATTGTTTTTTTCTTATCACATTAACTTGCTCCAACTGACAAACAAAAAAAAAAAAACCGGCCATTAAAAACCTGAATATATTAATGTGGTCATCGAACATATAAGCAGTTTGTGCGTATGAAAGCTAACATATGGAGTGACATTTGTTTTGTATGTTAATATGCGCTAGGTGCTGCAAAAATTTCGAAATTCAATTCGGGAAGTGTTTCAACTAATAAATATAACTTGAGATTCTTTGTGTATTCGATTCCCGTATAATAATTATACGCGCGTAGTTTTAATAATAATAATAGTATTAAAATACTTCGATAACCAAATATTGTACAATATATACCTACATACGCGGCAGTATTGTAAACGATGATAAAATAGTATTTGATATAATAATGCGTATACATAGTACAATAAAAAAAGAATTTGTCGGCGACAGCAAAAGGAATAACACACACCCTATTTTATTTTTTTTTATCAATAAAAAACCATGATAATATATACGTTTCATATACCTTATTATTCCATCCGGTTTGAACGGAATACGTTCTGACGTATTATTGTGTGTATTAGTTCATTTTCGACCGCTTTACGCGTACACGTCAGGTATATAAGTGCGTATATATATACTTGGTGCGCGCGCGTGCGTATATATATTGGTACGTATATCGATGTCTCCGACGCGGCGGCGTGTGTGTACTGTGTATGTAAGGTACTACCTATATATATATTTAATCTATACCGGTGAGTATAGTATTACCTACACGGCAATCTACATAAACTTGTTTATTCTATAATATATGCGCATTATAATACGTATATACCGCGGCCGCGCACCTATGTATAGAAATAAAATTGGAAGAAAAAATCAAAAAAAAAAAATCTAAAAACGCGGCACGAGAAATCGTACAAATAGGCAACGTATAGTTCTAGGTATATTTAGGTATACATGTATTATTATAACGGATGTATATTAAATACACATACAATATATGATATACGTGTATGTTTTGTATTATTGTAGATAGTTAATATTATACCGAAATAAAACGCACTGCAACAGTATATACGGTGTTCGTCGCGATGTAACTGCGCTGTATGCCTATCGGACTTAAGTTAATGCTAGATGACGTTGGTACAGGAGGGGGGGGGGGTGGCAAGAACTTTTATCTGACTTTTGGATCGCATGTTCGACTCGTATAGGTACGCGTGAGTAGGTATATCTGCAGTAAAAACGATATTTCTTCATCCGTCGACCACAAACTGTCTCGTTTGTTGCCGCGCGATTGTTTCATATACAGTCAAATATACATTCAATAAATCATATACGCATATATGAAATTCACTTGGACAACATGACGTGCCTCTACGGGCTACGATACACACATCATCATGATGTGCATTTGATATATACGCATTAGGGCATATATATATATATATATATATATATATATATATATATGTATATTAAAATCCGCGGCGTGTAGGCAGGCACCTATAAAAAATATTGTTTTCATGTTAACTATTAATCCTCTATAATTCTATATTATATGGTTCATCTATTACCGGGAATTGAAAAGCAAACATTTTCCGCGAGTTGTATATTATATTATATATACTGCATATGAGTATGTTCGATTATTCTTTACTTTATTTAATATTATTATTTATTTATATTTTGATTAAAGTTTCCTTGAGAGGTTTATTCATTTAAATTTCTTCTTTATACTACATATAGCATACAACATGTATTTGGATTACAGGATTTGTTGCGATGTCCTTTACATTATTACATCGGCACGAATCGATGCGGGGACAAATATGATGTAGTATCGTGACGGGTTGTACACATAGCGTCTATTCTATTTTTTTTATATGAGAAAAACGCGCAATACGATTGTGCTCCATGAAAGTATAGGTGTTTTCTCTTTAAGAATTTCCTTTCTGATTTTACATGCTTAGGATTGAACACAAAATCAAATTGTCGGCTTGGGGTTGACAAATATACATAATATATTTTATAGAAAATTTAAAAATATTAATTTTGTTATTATAAACTATAATTTTGGCACAAAATATTGATCTCATTATACTTTTAAATATTCTACAGTAGGTATATATGGATAATTCATTGCGTTCTAATTTTTCCTAAGTTTATATTATTTACATTTAAATTTTTCTTCTTGATTCTTTCGAGATTTGTTCATATAATATGTATTAATATTTTGATATTAAAATAGTGATTTTTAAGAGCACGATCGTATATAGTGTTGTGTTTTTATCGTACATAAAAAAGGTTAAAGGGTGCGCAATGGTGTGGCATCGCATCACGACGGTAAACTGCAGCTGCAGTGGTGTATTTAGGAAATTTGGGAATTTTCGGATAGAGGAAACACAAATTGTACCGCCTCTAAACTGTATTATATAAGCTCCTATGACTTCCAAACCTTACTAATCACTAGACTGGTTTTTTCGTGTCGCCACGCACATGCACAACTCTATAAATAAGTAATAACCGATGTTTTAAAAATATTTTGTGGTTTTCAAATATGACCGAAGAAAGTAAGGGAACCGTTTCAAGGGGTTACACATTTGCTGGGAAGTTATAAACTGTTAACATCGTATTGCGCGTTGATCTATCTCATGCCATCTCAAGTGTAAAACGTACGAAATTGACATTTGCCATTCCACTAAATCTTTATAAATTTGCCGCTCTGGGCAACGAGACTCATATAAAGCCCCTACCTAAATACGCCCCTGCGTCTGCAAGTAATATAATATAATACGTCGAATTTATGCGTGTGCCGCGTGTGTGTGTGCGCGCCGGTGTGTTATTATCACGTATGGTATATATATTAGGTATTTTAGGTATATTAGGTATGGTATATATATATTATATATACGTAGGTATATATTATAATTGACGTATTATATTATACGTATATGAGCATTTTGTCGTATTAATTCCAGAATTTTGAGCGGCTCGAAGCGTCCCGGACGGTACACGCTAGGAGTATACGGTTACGCACGTGCGTGCGGCCGTGGCTGTTATAGGTTAGTATATGTATATAATATTATGCTGGCGCGTGATGGAGACGAAATAAAAATATAATAAAAAAATAAAAAAAATAAATGTATTCGCGCGATACGCGATTCGTGTACCGCACCAACCGCTCCATGACCGCGGTTCCCGACGCAAACACCACATGTGGGGGATACAGGGGGCCCGGGCAGAATGGCGTTTGACAGGACGTGCAGCATATATTATACATCTTTAAATATATTAATATTGTTAATATTAGTATTGTATTATAATATACTCGCGTTATTTGCGTATAATACGCCGTACACGTGCAGCGCGCTGCAGCGGTCGTGTGTAGAGCTGCTGCTGCGGCTGCGGCTGCTGCTGCTGGTGCTGCTGTCACCGCGATGGACCCGGGACCGGGTATCCGGTTACGTGACGCGCGCACGCAACGATATAATATGGTCTATCCCGTTTACACGGCTCATTGAGTCGGGTTTTCCTTATTATATTATGCTGTGTCGAACACGCGGCGGCGGACGATACTGCAGCTACGCAACGATATTATATTATTATTTTCTATTATTATTATTAGTATATCATATTATTATATATGTACATACACAAATTGATCCGCACGTCGTCCGCTGCAGAAAAAGAAACCGGTTGGCTTTGTGTCTCGAGCGGTACGCCGCAAAGTCGTCGTAACCCAATACGCTCGTACGTACGACGCACAACACGCTCATGTGCTTACAAAACACACACATTCACACACACACACACACACACACACACACACACACACACACACACACACACACACACACACACATACATTCGATTGCACTCGTGTGCTGCAACGGATGGTAACCGCGACCGGTGTAATATATAATATAATACAACATACGTAGAATATAATACTTATATGTGTGTATTAATATCATTAAGTCGCGTGTGTTGCAATAACTATACGATTATTATATCGCCACCACCGACGCGATCGCTCGATTTCAACGCTACGCGTCTGCATTATTTTTCGCCATAGCTCGCCCGGCGGCTGGCAGCTCCCACCGCGTCTACAAAATAATTGTTATGCGGTTATGCCGTGCAGTCTACGTCACGAGAAGATCCGGCGTATGTGTAGGTCTTTATGCTACATAGAATTTACTATAGATCTATATAATATCATCTATATAATACATACTTTGTCCTCGTTGTCGTTTACGTTTTTTACCGTGTAAATATTATATACATCAGCACTCTCGATAGTACTCACCCTAACCCCTGAGGCCCTGATTATTAATGAATATATATAGAATCGGAGAACGTTTAGAAGCACACCGTGATTATGTACATCGTTATTGGAAGTTTTGAAAAATCCGCGGTATATTGTTGCAGAACGTAGATGTGATGTTTCATCGGATACCACGGATAATCCTGTATATTAACATTAACACGTGCGCAAAAGTTCTTAATGTAAAAATGTCCCTGTTTGATACAAGCGCAGAGAACTGGGTCGAGTGTGGCGTGTGCTGTATATTGCTATATATATATATATATATATATATGTACATATACATTTAGCCAAGTTTTAGTGCGTTACCAATCGTATACGAGTTTTGTAAGCGCATCGCGAACTCGAAACCGACCGCGTCATCCGTCGTACGAGATAATAATATGACGGGCGAGCGCGATATACGGCGGCCAAAGTTAACGGGATGGATGATGTTCATTTCGTGGAGCGAGTGTATGAATGCTGACTTATTCATCTATATACATGCATAACGTGTGCGCGTGTGATGCGCGTGTATTTCTAAACCGATGACTTTGGACGACCGCACCGTGAAGACGTGCTATAGGCCACGCGGTTCGAGGGGGGAAGACGCGTCGCTTTCTTCGGTGACAGATGCGTTATGTCAAAATATACACACACTCGCGGTACATAATATATATATATATATATATATATGTATGTATAAAGTGTACGCGCGGAAAAGGGGCTGAGTGCATATCGTCGCGTCTCCATTGACAAACCGTCGTTGGTGGGCAAACATACCGCACATACTACGGGTGTCGCCCAAGTATAAACGTGAGGGCGCGTAAACATGTACGTACGAAAACGTTGTTTTAGTATTATATGCTGACAGCGCGCCGCGACCGGATGGAAGAAAAAAAAAAAAAGGAAAAATTAACATTTCTAAACATAGCGCGCTTTTGTACCGCGAGAACGGGTCATGACGACTGTATAATAATACTGCCGCGATATGTGCTTACGCACGGTAATGCTTACACCACCGCAGTGATCGCGTGTCCGCTGTATAATACTACCGAGTATATTTTTACGTATTAATATTGAATACAGTCTCGCGACTCACACATGCGGTTTTTCGACGACTGTATTTTCAAGTCGTCGGACGTGTATCGTGTTTTATAATATATATATATGTATATATGGCAGCAGAAAACGTTTCCGATTTTCACGATGCCATGTAGTAATAATAATAATAATAATATAATACGTACGAGTACCTATGTTACGATGTTGACGGCAAGCGCGCGCGGTAGAGTGGCGCGGGATTAGTAAAACGATATACCTATTGATGAACATAATAATATTATATTATGTCATTGCAACGAGATTCGGGTTGAGTAATATTATATAGTATTATAAATATGCAACGAGTAAGAGATATTATATACACATATTATATAATACCTTGTCAAATGTGTTGGCGCAGACAGTGATGCGCGCGCCTATCATTTCCGCACCATCAGCTAGCAATACATCGCATTATAATATTATGATGATGATGTGGATGTGAATTAATATACTTGACATATTTTCATGTCTAAATAATCAAAAGTTGTGTATGCATTCAAGTAAGTACACTCAAGCACTGAGCGAGTCGCAGCCTCGCAAGTGACCGTATTTTCACCGCAATGTATAATGCTTTCTGGTGATAAACAATAAGTAAAATAAGTAGCGACATAACACTATACGTTATTTGTTCCGAAAGTTCATAAATAATCATTTAGTACATCATCGTCATCATCCCGCATAAACCATATATTGTTGCTACTGCGGTAGTATGTACGTATTATTATGTGTAATATTTTTGAATACTTTATGCGTTGTTGTTGTTGTTATTACATTATAAATTGATCGTGTGATTATATAGTTTACAGGGTATAGTACTGTATCGTGAATAATTATTATTATTTTTATTCGTATTGCGCTGTGTGTTATTATACTACTATAGTATTATACACTATATTGGCGTATATATATGTAATCACGTAGTTTCTCTTAAATACATCGTGCAGCGTTTCATTGATACGGTTGTCGGCGGCGGTGGCGGCACCGCTGAGTATATATTTACATATTTTACGATATATCACGTCCATCATATTATAGTATATACGTATTCATTTCAACCACGCTGCAGTCGCTTTGTCACCTGGGCCCGCCGTACACACACACACACACACACACACACACACATACACACACACACATGTAAATAGGGTATACGGTATATTTAATATTATATTCTTCGGCTACCATATTTTCATTATTACGCGCGGCTAGTGTATATAATACATATTATATAAACTGCTGCAGGCGCGCGGCGCGCGTATACGCAAAGAGTGCGAGGTAGCGTGTGTGTATAATCGTCGCGCAGCGGGTGTTCCCGGTTACACGCACACGTATATATGTATATATTTGTACAGGTATACGCGAGTTACCGCGTATATACCACGCGTATTGTATAATGCACGTAATGTCGTCTTTTCGTCTTCGTCGGCGGGGGTGACGGCAGCCCAGTAATTAGCCCGAAACCATCATCATGGGCCGGAGGAGAGCGGCGGCTTCACGCTGTGCCAAACCCGTCGTCGAGAGTCGTTCGACTACTAACTATATATATAATACGCTCATGTGCACATAGGGGTTGAAAATATTTTTATATATACACACACGATATACTCATGCGTACAGAAGCACAATCACATGTACATGTACCTATATTATGTATATAATATATATTACACGTATATCGCATTACACTCTCCGACAATAATGATCCACATCCCCCTCCCCTCGGACTAGCTCAATTTATTGCCCTTAAACACATATACGCGGTGAGACTTGGCCCCGTCTACGTGCACATGACTCGCCAACACAGTACTGTTAAGTTACGATGACAATGTGTTAAATAATATACTGTTTTATAAAATAGTGTACGCTGCCATCGCATCAACGATATAACGATATAATATATAGTTATAATGCAAGCGTATAAATCGATATAATTTGTAGATACGAATTCGGTTGCACGGCCGGTGCAGATCCCATGAGTAGAATCGGTTGATTCCGATATAACACAGCAATAATATTACTTATATGCAGTGGCGGATTTACGGGGGAGGGGGTCACATTGATACCAATGGTATCAATTGGCGTATACGATTGGTATTATTAGGTCTTTGTGAGACTTTCACGTGTCATACTATCCAGTCTGAACATTTTTTAAATTTTTCATTATACAATATAATATAATAGTATATATGTATTATGTTGCTGCGATTGGCAATATTTTCGAAAACCATATCCATTTCAAAGTACATACATGCATACGACGTGTGTGTACAGATGAAAAAATGATTAATTCATAAAATGTCTTGAGTGACGGTTTTTATTCCGTGTGTTCCACGCGGTATAGCGTTACAATGAAACGCCTCAATTTACCTTTCTATGATATATGTAGACGATTTTCAACCTGTTGGTCTTCATATACCTCAAGTATCACATATTATCGCCATCGAAACTTTCGGAGACAGCGTAATGGGCTTACCATCACTTCTTATAGTACTGCATGATTAAAAAAAAAAAAAAACGAAATGATTTTAACCCAAAACGTGTCAAAAAAATATTAAATCAGAAATAAGTTATGTTATCCATAGTGTTGTACCTGCGAGAGAAGTTTGTTCAAGATTAATAATTAATTAAAAAAGCTTATCCTCATCATATAACCAAACAAATGGTTAGAGCATGTATAATAAAAATAGGAAAACCACTTTCTCATCGTTTTAAATAGTGTCCTATTCGTTTTCAATACTTCTAAGACCAATGCATGTTTATATGTATAAACTTTCTTACATAATATATTATAGATACGGAAATTATCTCTGTAATGATTCTACAATATTTTAATTGATATACGCGGATATTCATCTCGTGAAGTAGAGACTATATATTTTCAAATGATCGATTAACATATTTAAACGTATCAACCAAAAGCTCAATGTATGTAAATAATATATGCGTCCCAGCACTAAATAATATAGCTCTATATTATATATACGTTATAATTAGAGCGCGGATTTTTATGCACTTAAAAGTATCAAAATATGTCATATAATATGCCGTAAAAATAATGAAAATATTCAGTCAAAATCATGAAAATATGTAAAAAAGATATGCAGTCAAAATTATGAACAAATGTGAAAAATATAGAAGAATTTTTTATTTGTTTAAAATTTTCAATAAAACTTATAATAGTAAATTACTTAAATACTTAATAAAAAAAAATTTATGGAATTTTCTTAGAATGCATTTTTTCTTTCGTTTCGTCAATTATTGAAAAGCTTTCATGTAAAGTCGTATTTTGAGTTTTTAGATTTTTTATGACTATCACAAAGAAGGCCAAATGAGTATAGATTCATTTGACAACAGTACCATCTTTAATTATATCCAAAATTTTTCTTATACTTTTTTAAATTTTCGCTTCAATATGCAATAAATTTTGAATTTTGCCAAAATATGCAAACATATGCAAAAAAAAAAAATTCACCATTAGCTACAAATTATGATGATTCCTGAAGATTACTGACAAAAATCCAAAAATATTAAAAGGAAAAAAATATGCAATTGCATAGAAATCCGTGCTCTAGTTATAATATAATAATATATTGTCACGTACAGCCGCATGATGGGCATTGTATATAAAGGTATACCTTTATTTTTATTTTCTTGACCTGTCTTCTCTTCAACGTTCAGAGTCGTTCGCACCTGCTGCGATATATATAATTTATGTACAAAATCGCCATATCGACGACGTGCTGTACCTATACCTACAACACGCATTTATATTTAAATCGCGATTTCTTTTTTTATATGTATATATATATTGAGGCCTCCCGGTATACCGAGAAATAATATCTACCTATAGTGTATTATGTTATATATATACGACCTACCCGACGAAAAAATGAAATAAGAAAACAGACGGCAACCGCGACCAGATTGCCGCGGCCGCAGACTTCCGTTGCGGGGGACCGTTTTCAATATATATATAACGCACCATCTTGACTACACACACAATATATAATATGTGTAATGTGTATAGGTACCAAAGTCCAGCAACAGCAGTACCGGGTTTTTGGCGGCGGCGTTTCGGGTTACACACACACACACACACACGCCCACACGTGTATATCTTTATGTACATATCTCGGTATGTACGTATATATAGGAATATAGACGCACGCGTGCGCTCAATCGGGTCACCTGGTTTGCGGTCAGTTCGGTCGCGGAATATATATTATTATTATTATAGCACGTATATTTATACCTGCGGCCCGTATTATACGCGTACCATATTGTCCAGATTACGTATAACATATAGGTACATGTGTAGGCTTATACTTATCACCGGTGCGGTAGTGCGGCGTTTATACAATATTGAGGTATATATAGTTGTGTATACTATATTGGGGCGCATAGAGGAATATAATGAATAAAATGCACATCGCGTTTGGAAAATGACGAAAAAAAATCCTCGTCGGATAAAGTCTGCATACATACATATAAATAATATATATATATATATATATATATATTCGTACGTTGTATAGTTGTTGTTGTTCTTATCTGTCTCTCTCTTCTGTATTTCTGTTTCTCCTCGGCACCATTGCGGATCACCCGTGGCCGCACGTTCTGTCATACGATATTATACGTACGTGCATTGTAACATCACCGCGGTGTCGTCTTTACTGATACATGCATATAGATATACCTCGGTCTCATCACCGTCGTTTTCCATTACCGATGGCCCGTGATCGCATGTCGTATGCGATGAGCGTATATACGCGCATCACGTAGTATTCATAATTTTTCAATTTATACCATATTATAAAATGTGAAACGATTTTTTTTTCTTTCTTTCACGTTCGTTTTAATATTATAAATAACATTCTGACTATAGCGCCGATTTAATATTATATATATATATATGGATTTTTTCCCATTCATGATACTATGGTTTCACTCGTAGCCGCTCAGACCAGTATCACTTGTATACCACTATTTGTAATACTATAATACTTACTAAAATAATATAAAATATGTATTCATATGTATGAATATATAATATCTGCAGTGATTTTCAACCGGTTTGCCACGAGCGTTCTCGAAGTTTGCCGCCGCCCTGCTGCAGCAGACGTCGTTTTCATGACTTGCCGGTGATTTGTCAAATTCGATGGAAATATATATTGTAATTATACGTTTAAATATAGCTATTAACGGTCAGGACACGGAGCAATATAATGCGTGCGTTGGTATATTATTATAATAGACGCGATTGGACTTGAAACGTCGCGGACGACATCACGCTAACGCGCATACACATCGATTTACCCTTAACGTTTAAAAATTTAGGGTTGGCATTTGGTTTTAGAGATGACAGATTTTTCTTAACTATTCTCAGTTGTGTCCATAATGTGGGCGATATATATATATACACACGTATAGTAGCTGCTGCGTATACTGCGTACACCAATTTAATTATATGCGAAGTTTTTAAATAAAAAATTAATAATTGTTGACAAATGTTGTTTAATGTTTTTACGAAAGCGTAAAACGTATAATAGAAATACGATGTTTTATTTGCTAAGAGCTGTAAATTTCACCTCTACATAATGGTATGCACACTTTGCGTGACATGTAAATATTGTCAACGATTTAATATGCGGCATTTATAAAAAAAGGTTGAAAATCATATTGTGAATATAATATACCTGTACATACATTTTGTGTGTGTGTGTGTGTGTGTGTGTGTATATATATACTCACCTGTTTCGGTTAAGCTGACATATAGCGCGCATTCGAGGTGGTCTGCTTCACGTATGTTTATCCTAGGGCGGCAATTGGTACATAAATAATATTATAATATTATAGGTAACACAAGTAAATATTCAAATATATGTGTACATTAAGAATTCATATTTATAACATATACTTCCTATACGTGATAGTGTATACGTGTCGGGTTTAATAACTTTGACGTTTTTTCGCCAATTAACATTAATCGGGATTATATACGTCGATTAGAGAAATCACGTATTCATACGATTTGTATATATAAATATAATATTTGACTTCAGATGACTAAGAGGAGATTATAATATTCCAAACCGGCATGTACGCTCGAGATCTATCAAATCTTATGTAAATTAATTTACGTGCACTTATAGCGTATTATTATTTCTACACGTATATGTACAAAATACGCACTCGAGAGCCTTTTCCGTTTTTAGTTTGTACATATATGTATAGGTATACCACTATTTACGTCACCTGTTATTATTCATTAAATAAGATATTATGTATGTATTAATAATACATGACGTGTATTCTTATCTTATAGTCATGTAAATTGGCTGTTTGTGTATGTATATATATATATATATATAAATATATTATATATTATGTATAATAAGTAAAAAATCTTAAGGTCCTCAGATTTTTCACCTTGGAACTTATTCAGGTTTACAAATTTTATTTACCTGCGATTAAATTAGGATATATAATGTATTTCCATAACTTACTATTCTATGTATACATAACTTTAATAACCAACGAGCGAATATATGAAAAAATGGAAATATATATATATATATATAATATAATATATAATATAGGTGTACCGGTACACGCGATTTACCAAAGATAAAAATTATATAGTCTTCTACATCAATATTATGTTAACGAATTCGTATACCGTTTTAATATCAAATCAAGCTACTACCGCTATAGGTACTGTTCTCAAACTAACCGGACCCGCTCAAACGCACTCGCACACAATATATTATTATTATTATTATTACGTACAGCAGGCGTACATATTATTATCATAAACGCGGCCGGAAAATCGTTTATCACAGGTCGCGGACGCAAACACACGCATCGGCGGTGTGCAGGTCACGTTAGTATAAATTATTTTCCGTTTTACCGTTATTGTCTCCGCGTCGTCGTCGTCGTATATAATCGCAGGGCGCATCATTATGCACAGCAAACCCCCGACAGACGTAAATAGACTTTAGCGCGGTCATAATAAGGCCGTTGAAGGGTGCGGTGCAACACTCGACGGCGACAGAAACGGTTGTATTATATAAAATATATTATTTAATTATTATGTACTCTTTACGTGTATATGAGAGACACTTTGCGCGTCGTATATCCGTCGCGCAGTCATTAAGGACCCGCGCGACGACGACGGGCTTCAAGACTGACTATACAAATATTATGTACGTGTATATTATTATTATTATTATTATTATTATTATTATTATTATTATAATATTATAACGATGATGCTCGTGCTCACAATGTAATAAATAATGTCGCCGCCGTCGTGTTTGGAGTGTTTGTCAAACAGACGGCGGCGGCTGCAATGTCAAATTTTAATTGCGCACCGGCGGCGCGCGCTGTAATGTACGTGGGCGTATAAAACGACACGTAAAAATAATAATAATGATAATGTATTATATTGTTACATCTATGTACATTGCTGCGTGTATTCGAAAAATACGCATTATTTATTCGGCTTTTTACCACGGGTTTCCCGTGTACCTATACCTATACGCTCAAAGTATAAACGCTCAAACGACTGCAGACTATATACCTACTATACGTATTTTTGCGCATTATTTTATTTACAATAACCGCATATATTCCGTCCTGCACGTATTTATGTATAATCTATCATACGCGTTCGTATCGGTATTCGATGTAGTATGTACATTTATATATATTATAAATATACCATCCACGGTGATTTCAGCCATCACACATATATACTCCGAATTATTCATCGGGATGGGGTGAGGTTAAGGTATATTACTCAATAATGTATTTAATCGCTATAGTTTCTGCGCGTACCTGTATAATATCGATCTCGTGGGATCGATTTTGACTATATATAGGTACCAGTCATCGTTTCCCGTGATTTTTTATTCAGATTTTTTAATTTCAATTGTTGTGTTTTTTTTTTTATTCGACATAACTTTTAACCGCACGTTATTATGTATATATATATATTTTTGTTAATAAAATCTATACTTACAATCTATACAGAAAAGCACAATAAGTAAATTTGATTATAATATAATATATAATAATAATAGTAAGATGACTTGATTGGCTTGAGGGGGGGAAACCGTCCATCAACAGTACCTTCTATTGAATTTGGTAGGTTCATATGGAGAGAGCGGTTTTTTTTTATGTGTTAAGCAAATGCGTTTCTTAGTCATTTTCTTTTTAGTCTCCTTGCTGCATGGGGATGGTTAAAAAGGATATACGAGAAATGAGAGGATTTTAGTTTGACTGGAGTTTGGAGTGGAAATTTTTGTAGTGTCTATAGTTGATATTTCATTGAATGTTGAGATTTGTAGATCCTTTTTTTATATTAATTAAAAACTATATAATATCGTGTATGTATTAATGTATGTAATATATAATATATACGCATTCATATTGGTATTCGTTATAAATGTATGTATTGTATACAAACATACCGTCCGCGGTGACTCCAAGCACGTATATACTTCGAATTATTCGTCGTGGAGGGATGAGGTGGTTAAGGCACTACATAATAATGTATATGTTAAAAATCTTACGTTTATATACTGTTATGTCGGGAAGTTCTAACCCTTAAAACTTCCCCCTTGCAGTGTGCGATGTATATATATTATGTGAACAAGTCTTGCTTATGCACGGTGGCCAATATATACAGCGCACACTATTTCGAAGTGTATACACACGCGTATTATTATTATTATTATTATTATTATTATTATTATAGTGTTTGTGGAACCGACGAAAATCCCATTAATCGGTGGCTGTTGCAGCCTGGCGCGCGCGAACACGGATTTCCGAAGAAAACATCAAACGTGTAATAAGCCCCTCGCTGTGACCGGCACGCGCGATTACTTATATATCCGCGGAGGCCGACGACGCCTTTGACGCTCGTGCTCCAAAGCAATTTTAATTCTTCGCGTCGCAAAACTTACGGCGATATGTGCACGCGTTCGCTATATATAGTTACGTTTCTGCGCGTATAATCGATCTCGCAGACTCGATTATGACTATATTATATATTATATAGGTGGTACCAGTCAATATTTCCCGTGATTTTATCAGATTTTTGGTTTTCACGCGTATATATATATATATATATTGCTATAATATATTATTATAGTATACTTCAATATAAAATTATTGTGTTTTTTTCTATTCGACATCGCTTTTAATCGCACGTTTATTAAAAACTACATAATGTCACGTAGTACCTATACCTATCACATGGTATTGTATCTATTTGTCCCTTATTCTAGCGATTTGAAAAATAGATACAATTATATAAATATATCTCCTATTAGCTATTCTCTGTGAAAAAAAATCAAATTCTTGTAACAGATTATAATATAATAGGACATTATATCGTATTGTAACCGTGCAGAGGAAATAATGCGATACACAATGGTACATCATAAACTTGACACTAATGATATTTGAACTCGGACCTCACAGCTCGGTCTGCAGCAGATATATGCGTTTAAACCCGCGTGTATACAAAATTATTTAGGTACGCCGCCTCATAACTTCAGTGTATATCGTTTGCGGTATAATATGAATGTATAAATGCATGTTTCGTTCCGGTGATCGGTTGTTGATGAAAACAGGAAAAAAAAATACATGACTAATATACACACAATATATTATTATTATCATGTATTCGAAATAAATATCAGTGTACGATCGTATTGGTATTGGTAGAGTAAAATAGACTGCGCATAGACTGCTGCAAGGGTTTAAAAACCGTTGAATGGTATAGTGAAAACGTTTATAATAAAAAACTATATTGTATTATTCGTTTTATTATATAATTTGAAAAATACGTAACTAAAATAATTTAAAGTGTTATTTACAAATTATCGTATACCTATATTGTGCATCATTCTGACAAACATCCTGGCCGCAGCACCCACGAAGCGGCATCTACTATTGTATTGTATTTACGCATAAATGTAATAATGCGTGACGAAAAAATAAAACCGTCGTGTATTCGCGCACGCGTTTTGTGTAAAAGTTCTAACAATTTATGTACTGTATCCTCTCTAGATGCAGTATGTGCATGTATGTATACGTTTTAAATTTCCACCGCGTTGTACCTAAATCGATTTGTTACCGAATATCGACGTGAGTGGTAATATTATTATTATATCAAGTACAATGTGTACCCGTCGTCGTGGAGAAAACGTGGAGTTATGGATGGAGCTTGCTTATGAGATATTTTAGGTCCGTTTCGCCACTGTAGGCACATATTACAATTATGTATTTATAAACATTTACCTACATTGTATTATATAATTTAGTCGTATATAATATAATATTATATATGTAACATCAATATTCCTACAGTACAACATGATGGCATCGTTTGCGTGTACTGTTTACAGCGGCGGGGCGCTGCAGGTGCGGTTTTCGTGTTTATCTCGTAATATACATGCATATAATAATATATTCTTTGGTATAATATGCGCGCGAGTATAATATTATATCGTTTTATGCAAATGCGGCACAATATGGCGGTGCGGTATATGTATACGTATATACATTTATATACACACGTGTATTATATGTATATATATAACATATTTAATATCGTGATGGCGACGAATGCGGTCGCGATCCAGCCACGGGTCCGTAATACACTGTATAATACACTGGTATTATACGTACAATATTATATACTTTGTGTCTATATATATATATACACGTACAAAACGATTATATTCGTTAACCCTTAAGCAGGCGTGTGTGTTTTTTAACGGTCGTGGTTGCGTAGTAGGTTTATCAGACTTAATTTCTATAAAAATAAGTATAACATGTACAGATAGTAATTTTTTTTTAGTTCAAATACATAATGAGTTACTATATTTATATGATGTATAAATATGAAAAAAAGTATATATAAAAAAAAAAATAATAATAATAATAACTTCAACTTCAACATTTCATAATAAAATTTGGTTTGTTTAAAAAAATATTTTAACTTCAAAATCATATAAGTACTTATGATACTGAACAAAAGATTTTACTATCTATAACAAAATTTGTTTTAATTAATTTTTGTAGTATTTCTTTGAGCTCAAAGACGACGTGTACTTATTAATTTTGTGTGTATTTACATTTATATGTTTATTATTCAATATATCGTATTTATTGTACATATTATGCTCAATATAAGACATAGGACATAGGTTTGTGCGCGTGCACGCATAATCGTCAATATTAGAATTTAGATTATTACATACACGCTCGTATTAATATGTAGATAATAATTCCCGTGACTATATCGACTCACGGCCCCCACGGGTAAACATTTTTCTTTCGTTATATATATTTTTTCGTTATAATTTTTTCCTACCGAATGAAAAATAATAATATACCGCAGTTCGTGGAGAGGGGTGATTGGAAGGGGGTGGCGAGGGACGGCGTCGCCCGTTATAATATTATATAATATACGCTTGCGGTATTACAAAATGTATGTATAATATGCGTTTGTACGAAATAATAATATATAATATGTGTACATGTACCCGGTCGACCGTTACCCCGGTGCATGGAGGGGCGTGACTATTGTGTCATCCCCCGTCACACTGATTACGACGACGACGGCAGCGCAACGACAACAATTATTATTATTATTATTATTATTATTATCGCACCCCGTTCTGCACGGCCCCGGGGCATGGCCGGATAACGCGATAATAATATTATATATACTTTTTATTTTATGTACGTATAAATAGTGTGTGTATAATGTACGCGCGCAAAGTATATACCTATAATCGTATTAGTACAATACATAATGCACGCGGTGTACGTATATACAGATGATCCAATAAAATGCGATGCGCGGTGAACGTGAATATTTATGGATACCAATAATTCGTATTATAATAGTATATTATCTATTAACCGCTATGACGACGTGTAGAGGTACAACGTCAGTTCCGTAACTATACTCTTGGTGATGGCCAAATTATATTCACACTGCGCCAATTTTTATTTTATTAATGGTAGGTACATAATTATTATTTATACATTGTATATATTGTATGATATTGTTTATGTAAACCCTAATAAGAAATTAAAAATAAATCATATCACAATAAATGAATTTCTTCAAAGAATAACAAACTTATTATTTTCCTATTATCATATGTTATTAATTTATTATTATTAAACAATATAATTATTGTTATACGCATAGTTAGTAAAAAAATTTAATTTTT
The DNA here is from genome assembly GCA_025469195.1 of Chaitophorus viminalis. NCBI lineage: Eukaryota > Metazoa > Arthropoda > Insecta > Hemiptera > Aphididae > Chaitophorus > Chaitophorus viminalis. The sequence continues at coordinate 144,203 of JAIPRK010000133.1, forward strand.
TTAGTCTTTGTAACTGCGAATTTATCTATAATATGATTATAGTTGATCGTATCGCTTGTTTCATTGATCCGAATTCCTAAATTTGTAAGACGTTCCTATCATAATGTTGCGTGTTTTTTATAATTCTTAATTTACTGAAACTTTGTTCTCGAGAAGCCACAAAAACATAACACTCATCGATAAACATGATTTAGACACCATGTACTTTAACTCATTTATACATTAAACAATTGATTTTGATAAAAAAATGCAATCATTTCTGAAAAAAATTATAGGAACTCTGATACGTAATAAAAATAAAAATTACGAAAAATATAATTCAAATTTGATTCTATTATTTAAAAAAACTCAAATGCGGCCCCTAACTATGGTGTACCCTTGGCAACCGCTCGTCTCGCTAACCTCTAGTTACGCCATTGGGTATGTACTACTTAGGTATATATATATATGCAGTGTATTCGATCTGAAAATAAAAATAACACACTTTTTACGACGGTTGTGTTTGAATTCGGTTACGGTCCGTCACATAATTCGTATATAAATAATTATCGCGACGAAATAATGACAAGTATACACATATATTATGTGTAATATGCGCGCAGTCACTGTTTGAAATTGTTCGCGAGCAACAATAAACGTGTAAAAATATATACCTAGTTGTTGGCGTGCAGTACACGTTATATTATGAACCGTATACACGCGAATGATATCGAAACTCTCGATTTCGAATGTATGATATCATATTATATACGTACACATGACGTGGGTACATTAAACGAATAATATAATATGTACGTGCAAATGAGCTTATCACGGTGAAAGCGCGCGCGTGGTTATTGAGTGTGTATAATACGTTACTGTGCGTACAGTGCACACACACACACGCGCGCGCAGTACATTGCACTTATTCGGGTGAAGAACATAATATATTATATGTACGTATAATAATAATAATATATACTCATATGCATACGTGATTCGCTATTTAATATTATGCAATGAGATATAATTTATCAAAGTATTTTTATCGCTGTCATTATATCTAATTTTCCTACTTGAAAAAAAAAAAAATGACTTTTTTATAATTATTTTTGATAATATCATATTATTATATTAAGTATCATGTAAACTAAAAGTACAAAGTATACTAATAATGTACTGCCGTGTGTACATATCGTTAGTCGGATGACGATTCAGTTTTGCTGGAAAAAAAAATTTAAGGTATATGTATATATATATATTTAACGTCATACACTTGGATAACACGTTTTTGGTATATAATATATATATACACTACCAAATACATTGTATTATGTATATGCACGTACATATAGACACAATAAAAATGAAACAATTTATACACAGACTGCACCAATGAAATGTCATAATGACCTAAATATATGTCTCGTGTAATAACAATAGTAATAGTAATAATAATAATAGTAATGACATACACGTATATTACTACAGCATTATGTACAGTTGTGCGATGAGTTATGTGACAGAAGAGGATAATAAAATGTATTATTGTTGTGAGCCGAATGTGCGCATGCAATTTTGTTTCTTCGCCGAGTATAATATTATAATGATGAACGCGTTTAAAAAAAAAAAAAAAATACAACGTTCACATACGTATATGTATATGTAGGTATTCTGTTCTGCCTAAAAGCACATTAACTCCTAATCAGTTCACATGGATTAAAATATGATGCAATTTGAATATAGAAATAATAATGACAATAAATTCGTTAAAATTTTATATAAATAGAATAATAATACACGCGTACGCTCTCGTTTATAACACTCAATGAATGACCGATTGCATCTGACCTACAGCTAGTGTAAAAGTTATGTTGTATTTTTAACAAATTAATCATATTTCTATATAGTATAGGTACAGATATAGATAATATATATTGGTACGTACAAACGAAATTGCAATGATCTATATATACTAAAAGACTATCTGACTATTAATATAATATATATATATATATAGGTGCGGTACACGAATATTCATATAGCAGATAATAAGAATATAAAATAATTATAATTCCGCATTTATACCGCGGGCAAGCTGAAAAAACTGCAACATTCTGTTTTCCGACAAATCCGCGACTATCGGAGACAAAATAGAAACACTTCCCCGACATAATCTAATTATTCGCATTAATTTGTCATTTTCGTGACTGCTCAAAAGCGATAAATATCATAAAGGGTATCGGTTTTGTTTTTGATTTTGGTAATTTTTGTCTATTTATTGATGAGACAGTTGGTATTTTAAAGTAAAAATAAATAATTGATAGATATCAGGACTCGAAAGTTATAGAGGCTAATAAGATCGTAAAATATGCATGAAGAATTATTAAATATGCAAAAATGTAACAAATATGCTTGATATTTTTTGATATAATTTATATGCGGAAAATTAAATATAAAATATGGAAAAATAAATTTATAATATTTAAATTATGGCAGACCATTGATTGGCGTTTCGACATTTTATCGAAGTGAAAAAGTAATTGAAAATATATTTTCGGTATTTGTGAAGTTAAAAGAAGGTATTTTTGTCGTGAAAAACTCTTTTCGATACAAGTTGTCTGGTGTATAATATATATTTACACTTTTAGGTGTAAACGAAAAGCTTACAATTTGTTGTTTTTTCATATTTGTCGCAAAATTATAAACATCATAAAGTTGCTGTTGGATTTTTGTTTTCTGTTTTGTCGGCCTGGTGTATGCCCGGTACATAAATGTTACGTGTATTATCAAATCGTAATACCTACAGCTGCACATGCAAGTGGAAGATTTATACGTTTTAATAACGTTTATAATTACATGTGTTCGAAAAACGCGTGTGTACAATAAAATATGCATTTAATTTATGTATATTATGCACCTATAATAATATCTGTATATTGCCTATTATAACGATTACAACAGTTCAATGTTCAGCTGTTTTGCTGACGATATTATTATACATTTGTCGGACGTGTCTATCGCGGTTTTCGTGACCGACTCCGATATCTTTATACGCGTGTGCGCGCGTATTAGGACGTTTCGTGTTTTAGACGATTTTTATTTTTCTAATTAAATGCACAAACGATAGTAACAAAACGGACACACGAAGTTTGTTGCCCTGCGCACGGCATATATACGTATAAATATAATTACGTGTATACATATTTTTATTGTTATAAGCATTGATTGGGGCGGCTATGCGTCGCGGGAGGCGGCGGTCGGTGCGGTTCGGAGATAAATGATGTTGTACGGGGCAAAGTAGCGCGCGAGGTGACAAAGAGAAAAATTACTCAGAGTCCGTATTAGGGCCCGGCGGCGGCGAATACAGATGTTATTATACATAGACGGGGCGAGGGAAGAAAAAAAAGTGTAAAACTGTTAAAAAAATAATAATAATAACGAACGACGATCCCGACACCTCTTCGTAATAATAATAATAATAATAATATTATTACCGTGTGGTAATGTCCGCCCGTTGATGAACAACAATCAGTCAACCTGCAGGGCTGGGCTGCTGCGGCCATAAGCGTATAATATATATATAGATATTTGTTTCCTCGTGCCGCCACCGCACGGACATAATATAATAATATATAATATAATCGCGGGCCGTGATGATGTCATGCGAGCTCATCGCTCAGTCCGCCGACACCCTTCAGGAATAATTGAGTCGTCACAACCTGAACGATTCGTTATGCAGGTAGTTTTTTATTTTCTATTTATTATTTTTTCCTTTTTTTTTTTTCATATAATATACAATTCTTTCCCCCGTTCGTGTCGATGTACCGCTGCCGTCATGTGTTCATATATACGAGTGCGGGAAAAATTAATAATCCCTCGTGGTGCCCACATGTCTATACGCATATACGATCGAAAAACACCGATTGGAGTTTTTAGAGAGTCAAAGAGGGCCTCTATACCTATTTACAGTATAATATACGCTCACCTAAAGTGTAGGTTACCTATATGTACACCGATATATCCTGCAACCTGCTGCAGTGCACGTTGTACTTATTATAATATATAGTACCTATTCTGCGGTATAATATTACCTATACACATATTACACATATATATATATATATAGTGTTTATAATATTATACGCGCGGAGAAGGTTGGAACGTATATATATATATATGTGTGTGTATATTATATGACGGGGGTGCGAGTATTGTTTTACATTATATTATACCGCGATTACTTGCGCGCAGACCGTCGCTCGTCGAATCGGTAAACGCATGAACTATTGTTCGTGTATATGTTCGTGTGTAAGACGACTGGCCTCGTAGCTACTGCTGATGCTGCAGTGTAAAGAACGTAGTAAGTACTACAATAATAATATAAAAAGCGTATATTATACAGCACCTCCAATATAAAGTGATAAAGTGTGCTTTATCTAAAATATTTGAAATTTGTCTTCAATTATTATGTACAACACAATTGGGCACGCCCCGTATTTAAAATAAATAAATGAAATAGTATACACTGATGTTCCCATCAATTTTGTTGAGAGTTTGTATCATACTATGCGGCATACGCTGACGAATCTTTCAATATATGGCAACTTTTATAATTAATATCGCGGTTATGGTACACAGGGAATGGGTGTGGAATATTAACGAAACAGTTTAAATAGTAATGAACTATTGGTAATCGTCTGAAGAAAAAATTAATATTTATTACGAAAATAGGCCAAATATATTAAAAAAATTGTGAAATCGATTTTTATATTATATATTTTATAATTCTTCACTGACTAAATACGGCGAATATATAGCGTATACGTATATATTGTACATAATAGATCCTATAGGGACATAACTGAGTTTGAAGTTGTACATATTACTATATTAGTCATCATTTGTCAGACAAAAGTGGACGGATATTCTCATTGCAGCGAGGCGTTTCATCTTGAACGTTGGTTGATTACGGAAACAATAGGTGGTGCAAAGTGGAATGTGTAGGAATTAGGAAGGACAAAGTGATCGCAACTGAAAGCTTGAAATTTCGAAATTTAATCGACCAAGTTAATCTGCAGAATATTGTTCATAGAACAATGAATAAGTTTTTGCAGAAACACTATTATTGTTGAAGCAGTAATACGCCTATACCAGCTAGAGAACATATATAGCTCAACTGGTTTTTATTTAACACCGGCCGTTCATTATGTCTATGGTGAATTTGAAGTAAAATAGCAATACTTGAAGGTTAGCTAATCCATGTTTTTAACCTAATTTGAGAGTATACTTAGTATAGGTATATACCAGTGGATTTTAAAAATAATATTATTTAGATTATACGAAGTACATAATATGTAGTATACCCTGTACTTGGATCAAAATGTAAAAATAATAAAACATAAACATTTTGGCTTTCGATGTAGATAATATTGTATTTCTCCACGCCAAAATATTCATCTTATGGCCACCCCGGGTACATATTCTATACTGTAGACGTTAATACACTCGCACGCGACTCGGCAACCCGCCCTGCAGGATAAATCCTTTCTTTTGAGACGTACACATAACTTGCACCGGCCGCGGCGGATAATCGCGCGGGACCGAGGATAACTACACAGCATATTACGCAGAACGCTGCAGGTCGTCCGCCGCGTGTACACACACACACACACACACACACACACACACACACATACATATAAATATACGTCTATAATACATGTTTATATACATATTATCACGTTTCTCATTTTCCGGTAGCCCTGTTCCTAATGATATCTAATATACGCAATTCTCTTTGTAACAAAACTCTCTTTTGTGCGCCGCCCGCCCGCGCGTTCGTTTCGAGAAACCTAATTATAGCGGTGCACGCGCGACGCGCGCTCGATCTCCCGTTACCCGCGTCGCGTTTTCCCGGCCGGTCCTCCCGCGCGCGAGCCCTTTTCATGCACGCACTCGCACATTCGCGCGCATATAATACACGATAGTAATAATAATAATAATAATAATAATCATCAATCATTTACCACCACGTTTTACACGGTGTTTTCACGGATGTGTCGTGACGTTTAATCTCGTCGTCTTGTCTTCACTTTCCCTCCCGCAATACATATATATATATATATATATGTATGCATACGCACCGAAACCACAAATAATATATATGTATACGCATGTATTAAACATCATTTATATATATTTACATAATATATGTTACGGTGAAAGACGGGTAATTGGTAGAATATGTCATTTACCGGTAAATAACGTTTTTTACCAAAATTATTCAATTATGTATAAGTAAATGTAGTTGTAAAAAGTGCATAGACTGTTTGGGAATTATGATAAATTTCTTAATTTTTAAACTTAATAATAATCATGTATAATATTTATATACGTAATAATGTATATCGCATGCACTCGGTTGTATAGTATATATAGTCGGGTAATATAAACAAGGTCTGCGGCATTTTCTTGTATAATACCTACGTTCATGCATAATATTCGTCTGCGAACATAATATGACCAAAACCATTTATTTGATTTATTTGCTTTACACGTTAGTAGGTATGCTACCAAAAACTGTCGGTTGTTACACTGTTGAAATTATGTCGAAGCGCGGTTGTATTCATATAAAACGTAACCCGTAATGTATAAATTCGTATTCATTAGTGCGTATGTAGAAAATTAATTTTAAGACATTGTTTTAGTAAACTTTGTAACATCTAACTGACTAAATTTTTGTTGAGCGTTATGTGACGGCACATCCTAACTAAATTCTATCCAAATATCAAAGCCATAATTTTATATTCAAAATATAGCCATGACTTCGATGACTTTGATGGTGGATAGATAAAACCAGACGAACGGCGAACGAGACGTTATATTTTCGTTCGTTGAAAGATGGGTCGCTATTTTTAATTTATTGACTGATACAGTATACATATTATGGTAATCGCTCATGGTTCCAGCTGAACAAACGTATTGACAGCAAATGAACGAGCACGGAGAGGGGAGAGACGAGATGTCATTATTTAACGGTTATCATCGCTCGGAGATGTTTTTAATTTCGAACGGAAAACAGTGAATATTGGTTCCCGGTGATCGAATGAGACTGACCGAACGACTTATAAAAAAAAAAAGAGAGTGGATTTTTGAACCTATTACAACTTACTGACAAATACGCGTTAGAAATCGATGAGGAAGCGCTATAGATGAGAATAAGGGAGCCAAGTTCACTGTGAATAAAAATCGTCAAAAATGTTATCTTATTATCGTCAAAGATTTTTCTGTCACATACAATACGAACAAAATAATACATATTTGTGTGCTGTGATCGTGCAATATAATATATATTATTATACCGAGTCAGGGCGTGAAATCCGCATCGTTCGAATGATATACATATTACAATATACGCGTGCCAAAAATGTACAAAACCCACAGTCGACGAACCGCGAGTTTATCGACCAGCAGAGACATTTAGGTAGGTATATATAGTTTTATAATAATACATACAACGTATATATTATATACTAATTGCATATATATATATATAATTGTATACTGTATAATATTATCGCGCTGTGGACGGACACTGCACGTGTGTTACTCGCGTTATCGTATACGACCGAGACCGATTTGCGGGTCGGTGCGTGCCGGAATCATAATATGCGTGTGTGTGTATACCTTAAAAAACAAATATACATAAGGTCTATGGCCGGTAAAAAAATACGCTTTGCCTCAGAATGCTTGCATTGAATGCGTGCGCATAATATAATATGTACCTACGTACAGTACGTGCACGCGGAATAACATAATAATTATAGCTGACGGTCGCGAGAAAACGTCATACGCGTGTCGTACAAAATATAATATTTTGAAACAACAGTGCAAACGGTGGGAGTATTTGTCTCGGCAAAACTTGTTCAGTTTTCTCTAAAGTTCTAAAGTGTGTCATTCCGTCAAAAATATACCAGTGTAATGTATTATTATTTTTCTTCCTGCAGCCTATTAATAAAACAATAATATTTTATTCTCCTATACCTACATCGTCGTATGATTTTTCCTGAATGTTTGGAGTTTACGGAATATTTAAAGAATCATTACGTTAAAAATGTCTCATGCATCACAGCATTCTGTAATAAAACAGCCCACGCGTGTACGGTTTTTCTTTTTTCTATATATAATTAGATTTAAGATTCACAATGGGACCACCACAAATGTTATTATTTGTATTAAAAATGAAATAGCTAGTATTTAATATTTTAATTTTGCATTTATACAATTAATATTACTTATGTAATGTGATTTATATGTTTTCAAAAAAATCGTGATATGAGCTTGTTTTCGATTGGTTATAGTCATTGCCATAAATTTTAAATGCCACGATAAAATTTGTTGTACATTTATATAGTTACTGACATGATTAGAAACCCGTAATATATAATATACAACACAAAAGTTTATTTCCTACGATTTTTCTTACGACATTTGAGTCTTATAACCAAATTATTTTAAATGTATTTATGGATACATCCGTACCGTTTCAGACGATTTTGAGTCTAATAAGCGGGTTGAACCTTATATTCGTGAGTCTTGTAAACGGCGTCTACCATATAAATACATGTACACGTAGGTGTTGCACAATTCGTCCTTTCCTCGCTGCTTGTTGCTCCGAATTATAATACTATATATTCGTATAGCTGTATATATTTTGAGCGCGACGGGGAAAAAAAAATAAAACCGTTTACACGTAGTTATTATTATCGCCTGCACCGAGCTTTCGATTCTTTGTCTCGTTTTAAACGCGTACGACTCCCTTTTTTTTCTCTTCTTTATGTATACATCATAAACGGGGTTGGAGGTGAGTTAGAGAGAGAGAGAGAGAGAGAGAGAGAGATTGAAAAAGAAGTACATGTATATATGTATAGTATAGAAGGAAATTAAACGAACAGCGATTTGTTTGCACGCGAAATTCAAATCCAATTTCCGCGCACAAGGGCTCACACCGTATCTGCGTATATTTATATACACCCGACACAAACAGCCGTTGATCAGGTCGATTTTCGGCGTGCTACACTACAACTTGTATACAATACATACATATATATATATATACGTACATAATATGCTGTACACATTTATAAATAATATACACTGCACAGCACTATTGTACACGTTGGGTGAGCGGATTACTACGGGTCTACAGTATTTGCTCGGGGGTATATATATTATGCTCAGTGTATACGTATATATGTATTTGTGTGTGTGTGTGTACGGCGGACGTCGCGCGCGGGAAAAAATAAAAGGCGTACCGTGTATATATATATATACACACATATATATGATTATTATTATATTATATTGCCGATAGTAATCGAATTCTTTTCGCCTCTCGTCCGCCGCCCCGGATTGATATATTATTGTCGATCAACGATTTAACAAATTAGTCGACGACCCCGCGGACGGCTCTCGATTTTCATCTCTATGAACACGAGGACGGAGGCCGGCGGCGACGACGACGTCGACTGACGATGACGACGACGACCGCGACGACGGCGGATGTGTGCTCTATTGTGTGTGCGTGCGCGTTGCGGACCGTGATCATTAGTCAACTGCAGGCTTGGAAATATAACAATAATAACAGTAATAATAATAATAATAATAATAATAATAATAATAATAACAGTAACATAAGTAACATAGTAATGATGTATAATCGGTCGTAGTGGCGATTTCTTCGCAAATGAACACAAGCACGCCACATATTGTACTATACTCTTATTGTATTATGTCCGTTGCATACTATACATCTTGAACGTACATAGATGTTGTATAATATGTCGTGTTGTACAGGGTATTCCCTGTTCGCAGCGTAGATGCAATTGCATTTTAACGCGATGAAAACTGCAGCATTGCAACTCCGATATTCATCATAATGTCGTTTTTAGCAGACCTAAATATACACACTACATGCGAATTATTTGTGTATTTATTATGTCTTTATAACTCCGCGTCATTATAATAATAATAAGAATAATAGTGTACCTATACGTGCGTATTATTGTTTTGTCGTTTAATGGTAGGAGAATAAAAATAAAATAAAACGATATTGTATATGAGGTATTATTTTAAATTCGATTATTAAAAGAACGCGCAGGTTAAAATACTTTTCTTTAAATTAAGTCATTACGCGATGTATATGTACTCGTTTGAAGCCTCTGTATTAATCATTTTCATCACAAAGTCCATTGGAGTGCGAGTAATTTGTCAATTAAATGATATAGGTGCCGCCGCCGACCATACGCCAGTATATAAAACGTATCGGTGTATAATATATAAGTAACATATAGGAGGTATATTATATATATTTTTCCTTTTCATTCGAACCGTCAAAACAAAACCGGTTGGTCAGACCACCTTATCCGACCAACCTCGTGAACACTAATGTGAAATTATATTTGTTAATCGATGCAGTAAATACCCTTCCGAACCGTTCGGGCAAAAAGGTAAAAAACTCATTAAAAGCGAACAATGTTTTTAGAAGGTAAATAATATGACTCGCCTATAAAAACGGAATGAAATCTTTTAATTTAAGGTCATTAATTATTTGACACAAGAGTTTTTAAACGACGGAATATGTACCTAACATTATTATGTCTAAAAAAGAAAAAAAAAACAACAACGAGATTTCGCTATTCCCGCGAGTAGAAAATTGTGAAAACCGTAAATCTGTGGTGGCAGGTATACTATAGCTATAATAATACGCATACATTCGTGTGGAATGACGTTTACACGAACGGGTATCACGCGACACGCATACGCAGCAGAGTTAATACGGTTCGCGTAATATTTTCCAAAAGGGGTGGTCGTGCGGTGCTGTGTAACAATATGCCATTAGCCGGTTATTATGTTGAATAGGGAATAATTTTGATACAGTATATTATTATTACGCAACATATTGTATTTGCATAAAATTATAACAAATATGGCATTATTATTCCACTGCTATTGACTTATATAATAAAACACACACGCGTATAATATTATTATTGCATTAAGCCCGTAAGAAACGATTGCTCGCAAGTCATAATAATTATACATTGGAAACCTTCTCTGGTATTATACATCTATACGCATAATACATAATATATATTATCTGGTTAGATATATTTTTGACGCCTCGAGAAATATAGAAATAATATTTGAATTACTTATATTAATAATGTGACGTCGAAATGTTACATCTATAATTGATGGTATATTTTTTGTTCGATATACGTATATATATCAGCAGCATATATATCCTAAAGCAGAAGCATGTCATACATAAATATATATATATGATATTGTACATGTTGTAGATATTTTTGGCACGTGAATCGCGTGGGTTTTGTGTGTATACAGTATGTATATTATAATTTGTACCAAGCGACTACGGGCATTTCGAAAATACTCATACCCATGTATAATAATATTGTGATAAATATATCAAATATAATATAATATAGAGACACGGCCGAAAAATGATTTCCTCGGCACTTCGAAACGTGCGAGAATTCGTTGCGTGGTATATACGGAAATGGAGTGAAATCTTGGTCACTTTTATACTCTTTAATACAGGGCTGTGTTCATATAATATTGTACAGCAATATATATGCCTATATAGAAATAGCCGATCGGGTTGTGGGCTTCATTGTTTCGACGAGCCTTCGGCCGGCGGCAAAACAGGGTGGACGCTCGATATTGTGTTGCAGCTGTGGTGCGGTGCGTCGATTTCTGTCCGATGTTATCATTGATCGGCTTCCAAGAATTTATATACACTTACATTTATATTTATATATAGAGTCAAGAAAAGAGGAAAAAGGAGAGAAAGACAACGGGAATTATAGCTACCTAAATTAAAATCAATAACGCGCGCGCGCAGAATGACGATTTTCGCAACAACTGCTGCAGCAGTGCGTATCTCTTTTCGCGTCGTATTCAGAATACTGCGCGACAGCGGAATCGTTTTCGCGTTGTGTGTAATAATAATAGGCTGTATACTTTTAAATCAGGAATATTGAATTTGAAACGATTCGACTGGAAAGTTGACTCTAGCCGGGGGACAAAGACGCGGCGATGGATCTCGTGACTTGGAACAAATTTAAGGACAAAGTATAAAAAAATAAAAAAACGATAATAAAGAAAATGAAAAAAAAAACGAGATGAAATAATACGAGGGGAACAATATGCATGCGAATCCTGCGTATTGTTGATTTGAATAACGAGTATTATGTGGAGAAATAAATTGGTTATTTATTTTGCTCTCCTTTGCAGAGCGCGCACAAAGTCAATTTCGACGACTCCCCTAAAAGTAACTCTTTTGATCTCAAAACCATATGGGAATTTTCCAATGAAACATACTTTGCCGTGCACATCATATTATTTATACAGTGCGTGATGTAAACGTTCAACATTGAAGTTCCAAAATGAACCGCCTAACGATTCAAAAATAAATACCGCTTATTGAGTTTCGAGATTTTTCGCTCAACACATTAATATGTAAACATTGTAAACCTTTTGCGTATATACGAGTACATGGAAAAATAAATCACAGAATAACGTACCTATATACTATATAATATTATATATATATATATATATATATATATATATAAGTGTATGTATGTATAATATATATATATAATTATTATAACGTTTCTTCGTACTTACAATTGTTTGACCAATAAAATGTATACACTGGAACCAAACAGCCGCAGATCTACTCGTATTGCAGTGGTTTAAAAATTATCGGATATTAAAGATCTTACGATCGTTCCCTTTATTTATATAAATAATATCATACAGTACACTATAATATCGTATATGGTATACGTTGCTGTCGCGGTATATCCAATGACAATAATTGCAAAATCGTTTGGACCCTGTGCGCACATATAATATAATTATATCAAAGACGAAAATCTTTATAAGGAAACGATTTCGGTTATAGGTATTACCATTGAGCGTACTATACTATTATATGATATGTAATTCTTTGCGTGATTCGAGATAATAATAATATATAATATAATAGTAGTAGAGACCACCACACTGCAGCAGAACAATAGTCAACGCGAGCGTATGTACTGTTTACAGATCTGAAAACGATTAACATTTTTGTCTCTTTCCGCACGAACCCACAAGAACTGCAGTTTCGTTTCGTGCGTATATTATATATGTATTATACATTGTATATAGGATATATAATGTCATTTGCGGTCCGAACAAAAAGGTAAAAACTGCGCAACGTTTAAAGTCTAAACAATATGTGTATATGTACCTATAATACCAGTGCAGTACGTCACGGGCGCGCGTTGTTTGTTTATCTGGCCCGGAGGATCTAGCAAAATATTATTGGGAACATAATACGGTCGACGGCGGTGCGAGTTGCCGGGATACAGAAAACTGGTTTTCTTTTTTAAACGACGATGTTGAGGGCCGGAAGTATTATGTCAGGTCCAGTTTTAATCAAATACACAACAAAGCAAATATATTATTGTATACATATTTATATAATATATATATATATGTATATGTATACTAGTCAGATGAAACAACAGCGGAAAAAATATCGAATTACCTCGCAATATACGTACATTACAAAAATATACTTCTTATTCCCTATAACAGCTCCCCCCTTGCCGCCGCTGCCGTGATCATTGTCTACGTACGTGCAGATATATAAAATGTTTGCCCGTCTCTGTTTATATACATATGCGTGGCATAATATTACTACGTATTTTATATAGGTACATCGTCTTCGGCACATTGCACATTATAGATACATACTCCAAATTGAAGATACATATAGTGAGAATCAAACGCGCGTAAATTTCGATTTGTCTCGCGAACAATGTGGCGCCGCGTCTGCGTTCAATACATACATACATATATATTATATTACTATTATATTATGTCTATATATATGTGTGTGTGTGTGTGTGTGTGTGTGTTTATTGGGAGCCTCTTGACCAAAAAGCTAAAAGGCGCCCGTACACGACCAAAAACAACACAGACTACTTCTTTATATATATTATTTATTTTTCCCTTAACCGAAACCACCCTAAAAACACGCACACACGCACATCGATTCTACCCTTGTTATAAAACAAACTGTACGCACTCACAAACGTATATCCTATATAATATATACATATATAATACATTTTATATATATATATATTCGAGTATATGTATGTATCTTTTTATCGGCGACCGTCAGCACGCATGGGACCCTAACCCGCCGACGCTATGTAACACTGATGCGATGACTTCTCGTGTGCAGCGTATACGCGATATCGGGGAAAGTAGAATTTGTTTACGTGAGAACCGTGGGAGTGACCCCCGCTTTTTACCCCTCGCCCAGCGCTTTTTACGTGTTGTGCGGAGATGTGTATATATAGTGTATATAAAAATCGAACGGTCCGTGTATCGTGTTACCGCCGATGATGATGACGACGACGACGACGAGGAAAAGGGATTTTCAACGCAAATTACAACACACATATAGGAAGTAAATATGAGTGGCATTACGGGGCTTTGACAAGATTTCGTGTGTTCCGTGCTCTGTACGATCAACCCCTCTATATAAAAAGCCTACGCACTGTTTTTCGTCCCTTTCTCCTACTATGTCGTTATAACGTATGTATTATGTATGTACACCAAAACAGATTTGGTATCTGTATAATACAATCAAACCGGCTTTTTTTTATATCTATAAATGTATTTTTATTTTATTTTTTATTATAAACCGACTGAACTGTATAACATTGAACATTAAATATCAATGAATATACTATATGCGTGACCTTACTTAACACTTAACACTTACTTAATACATTTGTTTTTAACAGTACATATATGATTTCAATGCTTGTTGCGGTAAAATAATAATAATATACTTTATAGATAGGCATAATATAATAGATACATATTTCGCTATTATTACAGTGTATTATAATCATTCGATTTGAAAGTAGCTTGTTATATTACGATATATAAAAATATAAAAATATATATATAAATATGCGGATCGTGTGCACACGTACATACAATGATATGTAATCGAATACCACTTAACTCGGTAATCGGTATCGTATGAAATTAAAAACATATACATATATATATATAACTACTTAGACTGTTACGCCATTAAATGTGGTTATTATATTGTATCTTTGGACGAGGAACCGAAGACTCGAAATCGGTTTGTAATGATGACGTCTATATATCCGTTAAACGTGGGTTTCGTTTTTGAAGTCTTTCTCTCTCGATGGATTACGGACTGGCGCCTGCGTTATTCGCGCAAGTCATCGGGTTTGTACAAAAAATATAAATATTGGTTTCACCGGGCTCGCGTATGCGCCGAGACGGCATACCCGACGCACACAGCACTCACTTACACACGTGCTTAATACGTACAACATTATTTCTCCAGGTACTGAACGAATCCGGCCAAGTCATATTATTATTATATCGTAACATGTAGCCATACGGGCATTTCAGACGTTATTATTTATATATAGGTAGTCGTAGTTATACACACACACACACACACACACACACACACACACACATATATTTAGGTATGTAATAACACTTAACTAAACGCATCCGACGCGGTTAACTGCAGGTGGTTAAGAATAGAAATAATGTGTGTAGAATAATATATAAACAAATAATAAAATGTGCCGATGCACAATAATCGCGCGTACACAAGTTGCCGTGCGCATAATATTCGATCGCGTCATATTATTATTATCAGGACTAGGATTTACATGCAAAAACACATTGTAAAATATGCAATTTTATTTACCAGAATATGCAAAAACAAATTTTTGTTGTCTCTAGAACCTACTTGCTTACTAACTATAGCATATAGCATACTAATCTGATGGCCAAAATAAGTGCATCGCATCATTAAACATTTTAACAATAATTGAGAAATAATACTTTTCAAGTTCTTTTCACATTAAAAGTACGACTTTAAATAATTATCTTCGTTGAGAAAACCAATTATAACATTATAAGTATATCTATTGTTGACGTCCGTGATATTTAGAACCCAAATTAGCTATCGCCAATTTCTGAACAAATACGCGAGAATAAGCAATTTCACGAATTGTAGAAACATCATTTTTGCGAATTGTAGACTGGTCAGGAAGTATATTTTCTAAAAAATTCTTAATTGATGAATGATTTAACCTCCATAAAAGGTACTTCAGATTCTAACACTGCTTGACATATATCTAGAACAAATTATGCTGATTCATAAAAATGATACTGTTATTAAAACCTATCAAATTATTAAGTAAGAATGTCCGTAGATTTACGAACACACGTCGTACTAATGAAATAATAATAAAATACTATTTTACTGTCTATTACTATATACATCGTTAAACAATGCGTTGGTAATTCTGTCGGTCGTCCGATTAAGATAAGATTAGATATAGTAGTAGATGTATATACTATGTATTTACAATAATTCGACAAATAAACAAATAAAACTATCGACATTTGTCTATCTAACCATTCAAAATTAACCATATTATCAAGGTTTAAGTTTGAAAATTAACAATATTCTCAAAAATCTATAAATATGCAATTTTATGCATTATATTCAAAATATGAAAAAATATGCAAAAAAAAAAAATCGGTTGTATTTGAACGAGCATAAGTCAAATCGTGGACAAATCTGATAGCTATTCAATTTAGATTCAAGGAAAAAACCATACAAATGTATATGAAACCTAGCACTGATTGTTAGACGTGGCGGCGAGCACCGGTAAAATCGGATTTCGTGTCGACGCAACTACGTGCGTATACATATAGCGACGGGGTAAAAATAAAAAACAAAACTGACAAACGACGACAACATACCCGGTTCGTATAATATATATATGTGTGTGTGTGTGTGTGTGTGTGTGTGTGCGTATTTATATCTAAATATAGTATATACATATACATGAACTATTATAAAATATTATATTTACTATACGTACACGTTAAAAAACCGTCAATGTCATCGTCGTTAAATAAACATGGCACCGGTGTACGAGTATATATATATATATATATAATAATATACACGCGTATATAGTAGCGGTATAGTCATTGTCGTATTATAATAAATATATATATATATATATATATATATATATATATGGCAGTCGTCACATAGCGTGCGCGTACCTACATAGTTGTATAGCGGTTGGCAGTGTGGTGGCCGAGTCGGAGTCATTAAATTGTCAAGTGTTCTCGTGGTGGGCGGGTACCCGGGGAGGCATATTCGTCGCAGTCGTCGCAGTCGTCGCAATCGTCGTCGTCGAATGGTCGTCAGTTCGTCACCGTCAACGTGGTGAAGGTTGCAAGCAGTACACAGTATAGTGTCGCACGGAAACGCCGTACTACATTTATAATACCTACTATATATATATATATATATGTGTGTGTGTATAATGCACACGCCTATTCGGGGCGGGAAATGAGAGAGAAGCGGATGACAAAAAAAAAAAAAAGTAATAATAATAATAACGAATAACAATCGCATAGTAATAATAATAACGATAGGAAAAGAAAGAAAAGGAAAAATCAAAAAAATCAAACATTCACGTGTCGCAATAATTATAATATTATATGTACATATAGGTACCCGTCGATCGCGCGAAGGCGTGCGCGAGCCAATATAAATCTAAGGTAAAAATCACAAGGTATACGCCCGTGCGATGTATAATAAATAATGTGTATAAATACCTATATTGTAGCGCGCAGTATAATATTATGAATTTATTGTGTCTATGTTTATTTGTTATGCACTCGCGTCGCTTTTACACAATCATCGACGACGACGGTCATTAAGTTATTGTTATGCGAAAACCGCATACGCGCGTACTATTCGCACAGTACAGCTTTGATTGTTGTGAAGAAAAAAAAAATTTTTTTAAAAAAAATACACTATTTTCTCCCTTGTGATATTTACGCGCAAGACTGCGAGGGATTATTATTTTTCTTTTTTCTTTCGCCGTCGCTGTCATTTCAAATGGCCTCGAGGTTATAGTTGATATATATATATATATATATATATATAAAAATAGATATATGCACTGGATGTATATACCTATATATACGTTTATAATAATAATGTCCGCAGTCGACCGACAGAATATTACGCGCGTGCGGCCGATTGTTGGTCAAACGGTTTTTCTTTGTTCAATTTGAGAGGACAATAAAAGAACCGAACAACGAATTTAAGAGTAAAGAAAACTTGGCATCATTAAGGCAATCGATTTCAATCTATTCCGTTACTTTAAAGACGTTCTTTATTTATTTATTTATTTACTATTTTTTTTTCTTCTCTACCGCTCCTTATAATCCAAATATACACTGTATCTGTATACATAGAGTCGCTAACTCTATACTGAGTACATATATATGCGCGCGCGTGTGTGTGTGTGTGTGTGTGTACATGTCACGTATACTATATTATATATATACACGTAATACGTGTAGTCCGTCCGATTGTGCTGTGACGTTGTCGTCGCACAGTCGCGCGTCATCCCGTTTTATATTCTTCGAGCAAATAGAGCGCGAAACAGGCCAAGGGGTTACGCTGCGCGGCGGCCGTCAACGCGGGGAGTGTTTTTGTACGGCCGATTAGGCGTACGGCGATTATAGGGCGAGGGTGAACGCGTTCAAAAGACCGTTAACCGGATAAAAGAGAGTGTACGAAAACATAATAATAATAATATACACTAACACCGTGAAATATGCCGTGTGTGTGTGAGAGAGTTACCGAGAGAGAAAGAGAGAGAGAGAGAGAGAGAGAGAACGTTTGACAAACACTCGCGTTTTGTATCCGCGCGGGAATATACGAAAAGCACTAAATATTTACCATTATACATCATGTATACATACACATCATGCGTATACTGGGCCTCGCTGCAGGCATATTCGGTTCACGCGTATTGATCAAGAACATCTTACCAATACGCACGCACCGGGCACGGATTGTCCGATGAGAGAAGAAAAATACAAGTCTTTATATACAATTACGGTGTATAAATCACAGTGAATATCTCGCGCACGAGTTCAGAACAACATTGGGTAGTGTTGTTTTAGACATAAGATTCTGGCTCATTCAGTTCTGCAATGTTGACTATATTAAAATGTACACAATCCGGACAAATTCATTTAACGCAAGTTTTCAATTAAATATTTTATACATGATCCGCATTCTATATCGTACACGTGGTCTAAGACTTAGGCGATTATATATATATATATATATATATATATATATATATATTTTTTATATACGTTACACGGACCGGATTATGATATTACGCGTTATATAATATGTGAAATGTAAAGAGATTAATTTGATACAATAATATATATAATATATAATAACGACTTACGTGAAGGTCGCATAACCCATACAGACCGAAAACATTTTTTTAATTGTTTTTTCATTCTTCCTGTATAACCTTTCTTTACATATTAAATCTGAAATATAACTAAACAATTATTGAAGAAAAAAATCATACTAAGGAAGGTCAGAACTACCTCTTCACGATCGCGAGGGCCCGGTCTTCACAACTAAACAATTTAAAGGTTCGTCCTTACATGGTTATGAAAAAACTTAATTTTATAAACGTTTTATCATATAAAACGTATACAGTGTATTCACGACGATCTTTGACCATATTAAATTGATTTCGTCCATTTACTCCGACAGCAGTATAATAATACACAATGAATTATCTTAGAGCGCAACATTTTTGATTTCAACGAAAGACGAACGACGTACGTTATTATTATTTTAACGTATTATTCGTTTCGCTTACTCTTTCTCCGACTGCAGTGTTATGTAGTCGCTCGACCACGTCACTATATAATATACAGAGGATATGCATAGTATTGTATTAAAGTATCGGAAAACCGTAGGAATAAATGAATAATAATATCTTATGATATATATAGTGTATAATATTTTGGACTTCAAAATGATTCGATATGCAACGCGCACAAGCGCAATGTTTTGATATGTATATTATTATTTTTGATTTGAATTCCGTTTGATTTGCATTAAATGGACCGCGACCGCTGTGTATAGGCATTCACTGTTGTGCGATGAAAAAACGGGGTACGGACGCGCACACGAACGGGTTGATTGATACAACTGCAACAACAGCCGCAACAGTATAGTCGGTAATAACAATAATAATAACGCTCGGGCCTTTTTTTCCCTTTTTTATTTTTATTTTTATCTCGTAACCGTCGCGATTGTGTTTGCATTAAACGTGATTAGCGTGTGATGTGTATTCGGCGCCCGGCGGCGGCGACGTGGTGGCGATGGTCGGCGTCGGACCGAGCGGGGCGACGACATCCTTTCAAACAAAATCACCACCGTTCTATCCGCCTCCACCGCCTTTTGTGTCCTGCGACACTTCCTGTTTATTATGTTGTTATTATATACACGCATAAATGGTCGTTAATATCCGCGAAAAGATTTAATAACGGGGATATTGACGTCCACCGTCGGCCGTCCGGTGAAAACTACTTTACGCGCGTGCTTTTGTAAATTTATTTCGGCCGGTCGCGACGTCATCGTACTTGGCACTGCACCGGAGACGGTCGCCGAGTCGATCACGTCGAATACACGGATTAGCAAAGTTTCACGATAGTTCATAATCATAATAATACATCGCGACTATAACCCTATTTTATCCGTATTATTATATTATACAGTGTGTATATTTTACTTTTTCTTCTTCTCCTTCACCTTCGCCTTTCTGAGGCTTTTTCCTAACTATTTGGGGTTGGCCACCTTTGTCCTAAGCCTCCACTTCTTTCGCGGTTTTCCACATCCTCTATGATGGCGTCTATGCACATACCAACAACCCTCATATCATTATTAATCGTATATCCAACCATCTCTTATCTTCTTTTCCCTTTAATATTAATTTTAATAACCACTCTCACTACTTTTGATTCATCTCGCCTTATCATACGCTCAAATCATCTTAGTCTACATCTTATCCACTATATATCGACGCGACACCAATACTACCTATTACATATTCGTTCTTTATAATATTCTATCTACTCTGGGTCACTTCGCTCATCTGTCTAAGCATTCTCATTTTCCGTGTAGGGTTCTAGGGTTTTAAACTTTAACCCCTTTCCCTCTCCCTGAAATTTCTTCTTCCTTTCAAAATTTTTTTTTTATGTTAAATAATATGTCTATGACTCCATCAAACGAACAAGAAAAAAGTTTTCTTGATCTTTATGAAATGTATGATAAGAGTAAATTATTGACTGCCAAAGAATTCAAATTATGGTATGCATTTGTGGCAAAAAATGAAATGTATCCAAAAAGTCCTATAGATGTCCTTATTGCATGCGATAAAACATTTTTTCCAACCATTTACTTATTAAAAATACCCATTACTACATCATCTGTAGAACGCTCTTTTTCTACATTGCGTCGCTTAAAAACATATCTTCATAATATATTAAGTGAGACACAATTAAATGGTTTATCATTACTAAACATCCATACAGATATAAGTGTACTTCCTCAAGAGGTCCTAAACGACTTAGTTAAGAATTTAAATCATATGGTGGATTAAATTTAAGACTGAATCTATAATTCATTGTGAATTAAATACAAACAATATAAATAAAATATAAAATTGTTACACTTAAAACTGTATGAAATATTTTTTAATTATATTATTATTTTATTTACAGTATATGTAGTATACCGAACTTTTTATATTTTAATAGTTAAGACAATACGAAAATAGGAATTTGAAAGAATTATTTTGTGGTATAAAATGTCGATTACATTGACTAGTTCAGTTATTGCTCAGAGGCTATGGGTGTGGGTGGGGGCGAAGCTGAACTTAGAACACTGGAAATCCTAACCGAACTAATATCACCATAACGTTTATGTTATAATATCAAATTCAATGTACAGCACCTAATATTATTATGTCAACACATTAATACTTCAATCGATACTAATCACAACGTAACACGTGTCTCGTTCGCAGGATGCAACAGCAGCAGTTCGCCGCCCAGTTGGCGCATTCCGGTGGCCGGCACCACCTGAACCTGCGGCGGTCAATGTCGCCGGGCGCGGCCAGCACCACCGGCTCCGAGTCGAGCATCAGCCTGGGCGCCCCTTCACCGGGGCCGCCGTCGTCGTTGCTGCTGCCGCCGCCGACACACCAGTCGCTGCCGCCCCCGCCGCTGCTCACTATCGACCCGCCCCGCATCGGCCTCACCAACCCGTCGCCGTGCACGTTACCGCAACCGCTGGCGCTGCACAGGCCGTTCACGTGATACAGCCCGCCTCACCCGCCGATCACCGCCGGCTGGTGATGCGTCGCCGCCGCCGACACACGGCCCACACATGCGCACACACGTCGTCGTCGTCGTCGTCGTAGTAACGTAATAATACGCGTTGTTTAGAAAAACAGAAAAAAAAATTAATAAGATTAATCCGTTTAAATAAAATAATAATAATGGCACTGCAATTATTGTTATTGGTATTATTTATTAATATTGTTATAGGTATACCATAATCGTGTTGTGTATATAACCTATAAAATGTATATTATTATCGATTACGCTATACAATATGCAATATTATTCGATTGATTTCATTTCTCACCACTGAGAACATGTTTACATATATATATATATATATATATATGTGTATATCAGGGGATGGCTGTAGTTATATAAATGTGAAGTAAGCAAAACATCAATTTTCAGCAGTACGACTATGTGTAAGGAAGATAATATTATTTGTTTATTAGCGTATACATTTTTTAATTTCATATTATTTTTTCTATATTGGTTTTTACCATCATAGAGTAATATTATTAAAAATTGGTTTTTAGATAATATATTATTAATGAATAATATATATTATAAAGGTACCTATTTTAATTATTTAAAACTCTATAGAGTAGTAATAACTGATAAAAATCAGGAAAGTTTCAAATTGGACGAGTACAATGTTTTACCCTCTCATTTATCATCATATAGTATCACTGTGATTTGCTGTTTTGGTTGCTTCATACGTATGCGTATACTTATATATTATGTAATGCCATCTCTATATTACCCTATAATATATATTACATTATATTGTGTAATACTACTATTTGTACCTACTGTATACGGCCGGATCTATAAAGTTTTGTATTTTCCCCGCCTACGCACCACGTGAACCTGAAAAACTGAAAATCACCTCCCCTTATCATCACCATCATCATTATCCGCGTTAACGTGTAAATTATATACACCGTGATTATCATACGGTCCATATACTATCGCGTTCCGGATTGCGAACAGCGAAAAAATTTAAAATCGTCCGCAGCTCGCAAACCACCGGGATTCCATCACGGCGTTGTAAAACACGATTTAAATCTTTTCGAAATACATACGTATATATCTTCTGACTCTATACAATATTATATACTATAATATATTGTGCGCTTTCTGTGCGTTCTATACATGATATGTAAATACCTAATATATAAACATTATATATATATATATATATATATATAATTATATATTCATTCGGTTTGAAATGAAAACTGAAATATTTATATTATATATTTTATGATATAATAAAGTGTGCAAAGATTTTCGAATTGAATTTGCACGTTTCGCATTCTCGATATACTTAGAACGCGGTTGCATTACACATGTACAACCAATCACAGTTCAACAATCCTACATGTACATACTATTAAAAACATATTATATTTGTACATAAACCTTATAATATAGGACGCTTATATTATACCTATTATACGATTACTATATACCTATATATTATATTATATATTACATAAGTAGTTTGTAGATTTGTAAATAATTTTTATTGATTTTAGTATACGTTTAAACGGTGCAATTAACATTATATTATAATATAAAAATAAATAAATATATATGTATAAATGACGGATGTACACGTAGAGCAGTAGATTTATCATTATTATTATCATTATTATTATTACTATTATTATTATTATTATTATTATTATTATTATTATTATTATTATTTATTGTGTTATAATAGTATTATTTACGAGAAGAATTTGTCGCAAAAAAAAAAAAAAAATGTAACGTTTGTTTTTTATTTTTTTGTTTAAATGTGAGTAACGTAATAATCAGACTATTATTGTACATAAGGAGACTCATATATGATTATTACACATTATTTATACGTAGTTTCATTTATTTGTGCTATTATTTATCAATGATTTTGTGCGACGCGTAGTAATGTTGTATTAATTTACTGCGACCACTGCAATGGAGCTGTTTATTAAACAAAACCGAAATATATATTATTATTAATTGTTTGTTAATTATTCTCTAATTATTTTCGTACACACACACATTCACACACACCCACATTCGCATTCATACATGGAACGTTCCCGGTCACGTATGACCATCAGATTGACATTTTAATTTGTATTTCCTAAAAGGTCGACAATCGCGCGACTGTGTGGTCGTATTATATATATAAAACCTCACCGTACACTTATACGCGGGCACAACAATGCATTATTTTTTCTGACCGACATTCCCCAAGATAATAATAATAATAATAATAATAATTCATCGAATTCTTGATAGTACGTGATTTATTCAAAGATGAACGGATTACCGTGCTGGACACATATCACTCATTTAAGAGTGGCTTTATCTTTCGGATTTCTCGGCAAGCTGCGTGTCGTTTGAAAACGCGTCACACAACCCTATATTCGAGCTACCTACAGGCTACAGCTATGGTAGTTGACAGGTAAAACGTTTATATATTTCTCAGAGTAAATGCCTATGTCATATAGGTATACAGTGTAATCTGCCTATTATTGTGAAACGAAAACTATATACAAACAGCACAAGAGGATCCGTCTGGGTACGCACACGAGTAAATTGGTATACATCAGTCCGAAATCATGAATAATATTATGAGATGTACGTAAACTTATAATATTGACGTATTCAGTAATGCGAGTATACCAACATTTGGTCCGCGCGCTGGCGAGTTTTGCAGCAAACCGAAAAATAAAATAAAACGCTATTCTCGTCTTGCTAGGAATCTCAATACGTATAGATAAGACTATATAAAATATCCATATTCGTATAAAAAAAATATATGATTTCCTATATCCATATGTATAATCTCAACGGTGCATTTTATATTGTGAATGAATAACGTCAAAAATAAAGATTGATAAAATATTTAATCCGATATGACGCGTGCATCTACACTGCAATGGAACAAAAATAATTGTTTTCATTGAAATATTTTCTACATTACGCAAAGCATAACGTCTATGAAGAAACATTTGGAAACATTCAGTGATTAAGTTGTATATAATTTATTGTTATTATTTTATTTTTAATATCAGTGAATACGGTAACACGTCGGATGTTCACACGATAGAATAGAAATCGATTCGACGATTTATATCTATAGAAAAATATTCATATTCAATTATTTGAAAAATAACATTTGCCATAAAATATTTATTGAAAATTGACATATTAATTAAATTTACCATATTTTATTTTAAATAATTCGCTTTAATTGGTATAAAAATACAATAAAAGTATTATCGCTGTAGATTTACTGGTAAAATGTGGCTCATGATACTTTACATACGTATACAACATATAGAAACGTAAATGAGTGAATATGAAAAAAAAAACCATAAAATTCACAAATAGGTAATTGAAAGTTGTTCGTATTATCGTAATAAGTTATAAAAAGTTGATCAAAATATTAGAAGCTATGAAACATTCACGGTGACTGTAAGATAAAAGGATGAATTTTGACGATAATGTTACTTAATATGGCTCTGCGTATTATAAGAATTTATATATAATATAATATGGACTATATAGATTTCACGTTAACGTATATAGTAACTTAGATAGTAAGTAGAAAGTCGTAATTTGTGTGAAATTATGGGTCCTTAATTTTTTCGATGACTTATGGGATAAACTGAGCAATTTGAAATTTAGAAATCGACTTGACATTTGTTTACGAATTCAATTGGTCTATGCAGTAGTATTATGGTATTAAAAAAGGCCTGAATCACATAATATATTATGTTATAGCACAATATGTAATGTTTATTGTTTATCTAATGTATATCTAATGGTATTTGTGGTTTTTTTTTATTTATTATTATTATCTCGAAAAATTTATAATCTGTATTTGGTAACACAATAAGTAGGAAAAAAAATGACAGCATGTACGTAATATAAACAATATATGATGAGGGAAATCATCCAACGATGGTATACCCTCTGGTAATAATTATCTACTCAAATTAAGGATTACTAATGGGTGACTTCTTATTCCCGGATTTACCTACAATATTTACTTACTTCACATATTATATTATACTTATTGTGCTTTTAGTATAAATTGTATATTTGTTTTCAGTTACATTTGGATGTTCATCATAGCAAGTCGTATTTAATATTCGTTCTTTTATCTGTATAATTACCGGTTGATGTTCAATTATAGCGTTATGGTGTGTGAAAAAAAATATTTCTTATGAAAAAAAAAATATATAATATACATAATGTGTAGTACATAGGAGACGGCGACGCAATAAAAAATGCATGGAGTGGCGAAACTTTCAGTGCTGCGGTCGATTAACCGGCACTGCTAGCAATCGGATGGGTGACCACACGCGACTCTATAGCGACGTTGCGTTCATGATGCCATGCATCTCACATCATAGGCACTTTCCATACGCGTTCAAACGGTGTAAGCCTACAAACCGACAAGCCCATCACACGGAGGGTTGTTATGGCCACGGTTGCACAGAAGCTTCCCGAGAAAAAAAAAACAGACCGAAAAAAAAAATAAAATAAAAACGCGCGTAAAGTGTCTCGCGTCTAATTTGTGTGCGGTATATGTAGATACGCATTGTATATACATTATTTAAGCGACCGTCGTTTAATGGGCTTTTAACGGATTTCGTTTCGGGTCGACGTCGTTGTTATTCTTCGGTTTTTTAACCCTCCCCCTCCCTCGCGTCATCATTATTATTATTATTACTATTATCATTTCTGTTGCAAATGCGGATTAACCGTGTTATAACGGTTACCGCAGTGTATAGGCGTGTAAAAGCGCGTTCCACGTTATTTAAGGGGCGAGCATAATATTATAATACTCTGTCGACGCGGTCGCTTAAATATATAATATTATAATATATATACATAATATACAACTATACGAGTGATGTGCATTATATACGATTGTGTGCGTGCGTGTTGTTTATACATTATAATATAGTGTATATGCATTATGTACGCAGCTACGCCCACTGCATCGTAAAACAACAATCTCCGTGGTATTAAAAAAAAAAAAAAAATTAATAAAATTTTGGCGAGAGGTGTGAATTCCATTACCGCGATGTACTTACGCATGCATCCCGAGTTTGTACTATACGTATATATATTGTGCACGCATGGGTGGGCGAGAATGGCGTGTGTGAAATATAAGAGCGAAAGAGAACTAAATCCAAAAGCTCAACCCCCCTCCTCGTTTCCGTTTACGTATATATATGCATGTAACCACTTCTATATGTATGTATACGTATATACATGGAAGTGGTTTCGCGCGTTGTAGCTTTTAGTCGCGCCGCGCCAGACCGCAAAAGCCTTTTGCCCGTACCCTTCTCTCTTGTTCACGACCTTTGACAGTGCACGGTGCATATATATCAGCGAGTGAGAGAGAGAGAGAGAGATATTCGGTGCATGCGCACACCAGAGGTGCGTTTCGGAATCACTTAAAAGGCCCATGTGCCTCGCGTAAGCCGATTTGTCGTCGCAACCACCACGACCAGCGCCGAAACCGTTGCACTTGTGACGGTGGTAGATTCACAATACCTATATAATTATTATATATACTCATCTGCGGTGGTCGGAAATTAATAGTGAGTCGCGTTACTTCCGGTACACGTACGCGGTCCAAATATCATCGGAAACATAATTATTGTTATCGTGCGGTACTATAATAGGCAATATATTATAATATACATACTCATCTCACTTGATATGTATCATGGTACTTTATAATTACGGTTTTGATGCATTTCTTGAATCCTCCTAGGTTATACGAGTATGACGTCCATGCTCTCAGAGTCACACTGTATAAACGAAAGTAATATGTCAATTGAAGACCAAACATGTACTACTTATACACCTTACTTTCATCAATCATTTAATCATTTATATCATTATTCGTGACGTCATAATATTCTTCAATGTATTTTTACGTCGTTGTTACAGCATCTCTCTCATTTATATTTACTAGTAGTATCCATCACTTATAACTGCTACGTGTAATGTATTGAAACATTTACAGAAGAAAAAAAAAACCATTAGATGGTAAAAAGTTTTTCTTTATTTTTATTTACAGGCGGAGACGGCCGAGGTAATACACTCGATTTATAGGTGTCGAAATATTAACAATTATTACGGGATGATGAGACATAATTGTAGACAGTCTAATGACACGACACTGATTTTATCACTACGTATTTGTTATTATAACTAATTTTCACCGAATTAAGTTTTTGTACATAAAATCCTGCAGAGCAGTACAATCACATTATCAGAATAGGTGCATAAAGTGACTTTTTATGTCGACTTCGACCGGAAAATATAAAATTATGTAACCTTCGTGGCAAAAACGTCATTAAAAATCCGTTGAATTATTATTTTCTCTGAGTCTACAAAACATGTTATGTACACAAATTATTATACATAATATTTTCAGACATATATGTTTATTATATAATATATCGTATACGTTGTTGATGCGTATTCATTAAATTAATCGGCGCAATTACTATACTTTTGAAAGTCGTAATTTATGCGCATATAAAACTATTTTTGAGGAGTACATAATTCGTGTAATATAAATATAATATACTATGCTTTATATTATATTATACGATGAGGTACGTTCGTAACGCGCTCGATGTAGAATATACCGTCTTCTTGTCCTTCTTATATATTATTACCTCGATTTTCTAGCAAATCACGGTTTTTTATTAACTGTTTTATCATTTCCAACGTACGCATTGTTCAACCGTCACCGGTAGATAATCAACGTGGTCATTCGAAAAATAACCGAATTTTCCTAAAAAGCCGTGCTATACGCACGAATACAATAACCATAATACTGTAGATAGTATAGTTATAAAAAGTTGTATATTTTTCAGATCTATAATACAATAATATATACTTGAGAGTATATATCATATTATCATACACGTTTATTTAGGTCTGTGAGTAGATATTATAATTTTTGACGTGCGCATCAGTTTCTAATAAGTTGTACCTACATAATAATATATATACCTATGTTTCGTAAATAATTATTTATTTTATCCGATTTATCTTCTTTTATCATCCCGCTATATCGGTGTGCACATTGTAAAAAATGTAATGTGCAATATTGTTCACGTTCGACGTTAAACGATTTTTGCATGACAATAAAACAACACGACGCGAGTATAATATTTATGCATAGGTAGTACCGGTTATTGTTAGTACTCACATGTAATATTATTTATATCATACACGTTTATACCAATAGTTATTGGCGTTGGAGAACGTATTATTTTTACACATTCGTTAAAGCGACCGCAGCAGCACCGGTCAACACTTATAAAACCTGTTAATGATTATCAGCGTTTGTCAGTTAATGCGATATACGTATATAATATATATATATATATATATATATATAATATGAATTGTATAGGTACAAAAATTTCACATTGTTCTGTTTCACGGAACTAAATACGTATATTGAGCGCGAACCGCGGCATGAAACAAGTTATTGTTATTCGATGGTTAACATCACATATATAAATACTGCAGCACGGTCGTATATGTAGTGTTAGGAGGAAAGATGACGAATTGAACAAGTTCACTACCGGCCGCGCACTAAACATACGCGAATCCGACGAGTCATAGACGGGAATATTATTTTTATATTAGCCTTCTGAAAATTAAAATAATCTTAACTAACAATTATTGTTTGTTAATAATGTTAGCTCATTTCTCCCTAAAATCTATATAAATTTCCATCTATAATAGAAACACCGAATAAACAAGCAGAGATATTTTTTTTATATATACTATATTTTATAATATTATATGGTAACACGTTTGATAAGATTTTTAAATTCTGAGTGAAACGAGGCGTGTATTGGTTCCGTCATCATGATGGGTAATGTTGTCTAGTGATTATGTAATTGGTATTTTATGGTGGTGATTTTAGAATTTTTTAAAGTAGGTAATAATACTAAATTTATTGATGTTTAATGGTAGGCAGTTTTGTTTACTCCAAGTTACAAGTTATGTAAACATTGCTTAATATCGGGCAGCTATCAGTGCAAATGTTAAAAGTGCAAGGGTTTAAAGGATTCGCTCGGCAATCGTCATTATTCATATAACCGCGGTGTAGTATACGCAATGATCGCAATCACGACCACGTTATTATACAATAATAATAATAATAATAATACGGTACATGTACGCACATCCGGCAAAACAAATATATATATATATATATGTATATAATAGAACACGAAACGGCCGGTATGATGATTAATCTCTGTTATAGGGATCGACGACGAGAAGATGCGGAAGAAAAAAACAGTCGTTTTACGCGATAATTGCGAGATTTTCCGACCGCGGACACTGCCGATGTATTATAATTTATAATAATACGGCGATGCGGTATACATATACAATATACGTATATATAATATATACTGTACATAATGACGACGTGGGGTGGCTCAACGCGCGGGTACATACATATATATATATATATATATATAGGAACAATTGATTGCGGCAGATATATTAATAATCCCCCGCCGAATAAACGTCGACGATTTCGCGCGATGAATTTAATTCGATTCGTATATTTTCCGTTACTTTGTCTCGTCGTCGCCGTCCATCCGTCCGTCCGTCCGTGGCGCGGTGAATATAATTTTCCGCGAGGTTTAACAGCACAATCGATACACCTACACCGCCCTTTATCTCCGTCCCGTCGTCCCCTTTCCGCCCCTATATATATATATACATAGAGGTATGCCCGTCCCTCATTCCGTGCATATACATATACCCGCGCACCAGTGTGCTGTATTTCCGGTGTGCAACACGCGCGCGTGTTTACATTATTATGCACCCGTTGCTGCGCCCTGTATGTTTATAATGACTTTATAGCCGGGATTAATGCGTTTTCCATGATTTTTATGACATTCAATTCGGTGCGGCCGGCAGCGTCTATGTTGATGGAAAACAAAACTGACGTACTTATATCATATTATACAATATGTGGTGTGTATACACCTTTATATACGCACGACACGAATAAATTCATGAGGAAAGGTGGAGCAGGGGGATTTGTTGATTAGTGGAATTCAATCAAAAATAATTTCAGCTATGAATGATGATCCTTTCAAACTTCGATACGTGGTTTTTGCGGTCGTGTTAACGCGCTATGTAACTACGCGTCTATAGTACAACCAAGACTTCAGCCCACTTGTATAAGTACTCATCTTGGAGACGAAAAAAAGTAGTGGCCTATTATCGTCCAAGTAGTTTAACCACAGCAAAATCGATTGCAAACGAGCGCAAATAATAGCTTGTATACCTATGTATATTTATATGGCTATCGCTATATACAGGGTGGCGGAGCAAAAACGACCACATTTGAGACAAGCGTAACTTTGGGAGGGGATAAAATTGGGGATTTTAAAATGGATTAAAGATTTTCGGGAACATGATAATGTGACCCCAAAGACTCCTAGACGTGTTCCCCATTTTAAGATCATTTGGCGATCGGGAACAACTGCACGCGTAGGAATTTCGAATCTCGTGCGAGTTGCGCGTTATGTATAGCCACGATTGACTCATTTTTTCGGAAAAAAAATGTCTGTACGTGCGAACGTGCGATGTTGAATACTTCACTGCTGTGCCATTGTAAATAAACTTCCCATCCCGTACTACACAATGCGACGTTCGGCAATATTCTGCGATGTCCCCTCCCAAAGTTACGCTTATCTCAAATGAGTCAAATGTGGTTGTTTTTGCTCCGCCACTCTGTATTATAATATTCTAACATTCAGCGCTGAGGAATGTTGAATGTACATTTATTAATATCGTAACTATATTCATATTCACACGCATTTAATTATGCTCTGCGAATCGAACGAATTAATATTCACGATTCGTTCCCGTGCATTGATTTCATCAATAATTACTGTAAAAATTATAAAATATCAAACCCACCATGTT
Organism: Chaitophorus viminalis; assembly: GCA_025469195.1. Taxonomy (NCBI): domain Eukaryota; kingdom Metazoa; phylum Arthropoda; class Insecta; order Hemiptera; family Aphididae; genus Chaitophorus; species Chaitophorus viminalis. The sequence goes on from JAIPRK010000133.1 coordinate 176,618, forward strand.
ATAGGTACAAAATAAGATGACCGGTAAACATCATATAGCTGCAGACAAAGAACATAACATAATAATAATAATATAATAATGTAAGATAAATATAATATGGGGACAACAATGCGAAAACCGAGGTATGGAAAAATGGCAAACTCCAAAGGACATCATCATGGCTCGCCGCAATCGACCGGCGGTGGCGGCGTCCTTATGACGTTACACGTACCTACTGCCGGCCCGTTCAGAATCTATACATACAACCAGAATACGAATATACATTATTATTTTTATTATTATTATCATTATTAATGGTATTATTATTATGTTATAGCCGTACGCATGAGCACGAGTACGCGTTCAACTGTGTGAAACAGGCCGGCGCCAGGACCGGACCGGACTAGTTGGCGGCGGCGGTTAGTTGTCGACGAGAGGAGACGCACATCCGAGCTCAGAGCTGTTATAAATTATTATTATCATTATTATATTGTATTACGATGTACTCACCAAACAAGGATACGCATGCGCGCGCCCACATACATTTTACTATTTTAATATACCTACTGCTTTTGTGTATAACGTCCGAAAATCGATGAATGCAATATTATACGCACAGAGTTCCGTCGTTCGTTTATGTAATAAAATGATGGTATAAAGCAGAAGCGCTATGACATTATATTTTACGGTTCACTTTACCGAATGACCGAAACATTTTGGATGGATGTCATTTTATCAACCAACAGACACAAATTGAAACATAATATACCGCGGTATAGGTATAGTAACTATATACGTATATATAATTAAGAAAATAATAATTTTGCGATGTAACCTGCATAAGTATAATTATAGAATTGTGGAAACAGCCAAACAGGTACATACATTATATTCTATATAATAGTAGATATACAATCGTGGTTACATCAACTGCATAAAAAGTGTATAGAGACAAAAACTAAATAAAAATATAAATACAATAGATATACCTAAGTTATGGTTTTTGAATTGTAATAATTCTATGATGGGTGGGTGGTTATATTTATGCCTACCCTTTTTTGAACCACCCACTGAAAAAAGTCAATTCGTCCCTGTTATTGAGTAAAGTACCTACATACTATTGTAATATAAATGGAAAAATTATCGAAAAGTCATCAATTCATAGGCGTGTATTATCATGTGTTGTAAAATATATATATCACGATAATAATTTTATCAAATAAGCTTATGCTATATATAAAGGAAACATTTATAAATATATAAAGTATTATATATCTAACGTAAGTCTATTAATTTTCTGTTAAAAAAAAAAAAATTAATCTAATATTAACGAACAAAGACCGGTTCTCACCGATCGCAGAAAAAAGGTTGCTGACTCAAAACGTAGAAGGCATACTTGAGTAAGCGATCGACAGTAAAACGGGGCTGTTCAGTTTCCATGGGTGTGTGGGAACTACGGTATGTTTTGCGAATATAATTTTATGTCATTTTAATTTTTGTAACATTATATTATTTTACTTTTGATTTTATTTGAGTGAGTTTTTATTATTTTTGAAAGTATTTTATTTTGAAGTGTTTTTCTTTTATTTTGGTATCCCGAGGTTTGATAAAGGTTACCTATACGGTAAACTTTAAAAAGGTACTAAGGCTGTATGATAATTATTTTCTTATCCAGTACTCGTTTTCGTGGTCAGTTAAGAAAATAAAATAACACTCGCCCAGGTAGATTAAATTCATATTCGAATATCCAGTACTCGTTTTCGTGGTCAGGTGTTCGAGCGTAAAACGACCTCATAGAGAGGTAGAGTGTAAAATCTGAGGGATTTTATTTAATAAAACTTCTGCGCAGTACTCGTTTTCGTGGTCACCAGAAGAAGAATTAAATATATCTTTTATAACAGGTCCTACATCTACTAATTCTAGGTCGGAGAATTGGTCTACCGAAAAGTATCTGTTTTATACGTCAAGCCTTTGCATGGCGTATACGACACATGGGGCGTAATTTAAATTTTTTACAAGATGATGGTGCATGCATTTCAATGCCAATAAAAGCGCAATGTAGAAGAAATATAAAATATATTTTTATTCAAAAATTAGATAGTAAAATATAATTATGTAATTCCAAACAAAGAAGATTTTTTTGTATTTATTAAATTTAAAATATCGCTCATTCCTTTCAACAACGTCATATCTCAAAAAGTTCGATTTTAAGGATAGCGATTTTAAACTTGGAAAGTAGAAAAAAATCGCCTAAAATAAATGCTAATCTACTGATTAAAATTTTAAATATGCGAAACATACTTTAAGGGTAATACCGGCATTTTTTTTCAATTTAAAAATCTAAATATCTATCTAAATATAGGCATAACTAAAAATATCCGAATTTTGAGATATAATGTTGTTGAAAGAAGTGATTGATGTGTCAATATATCACATGCTATTACAAGCTTTAATATATTATTACATAAAAATGTCATTTAGATAATATTATACAATAAACATTTACAGTGCTATTTAATGTTAAAATTTTTAAATTTCATCTTCATCAGTGCTAACATCTGATAGTGGTAAGTCTTTAGGTAGTCGCGTCGGTGTTTTATTTTGGCTCTCAGATTGTGCTCAAATCGTGCTCCTTCCGAGATTTTAAGAAGTCATGGAGAAAAATATTCCTGTGTCATTGTAAGTATGCCTAATCCTCATAAACCATTGGGCTCTCAGACATATTCTCTAGCAAAGAAGATTGAATTTGGCTTGAAATTCAAATTATCGATTAACACCTTGGTCGCAGTTTTGTATTAAATTTGAATGGGATTGTGAATGTACATCGTTTGCGCCTACCAAACGTTGCGTTGCTGGTGTAAAAGTGGTATTGTAGGTACAATGTATTTCGAATTCACCGCATGGCGTCAGATATCGTGATCAACTGTAAAAAAGAGATTTTAAATTTCTCGAGGAAATATTACGACTATTTATAAATTCATATAATATTTATTATGACTATCTAGTACCTATATAGAGGTTGGGTTATTTCAGTGAATAACGTATTAATACAATTTTATACTAATGAATAATGATAAAGATTATAATATTTAAAATTACAAAACATCATATTTGCAGCATATTTTACATCAAGTACTTATGTAAAATTATATCATTTCAATGGATTTTTTATCAATCTTTCTTCCACATGGCTAGGTATAATATTATAGTTATATAGTGTTTCGATATCAGAAGCTCGTGTATAAATGTGTAATTATAATAATAATTATGAGAAGAAAAAAAATTAAATTAAATTAAAAAAACGTAATTATTCAATGTTTGTCGCACTGCGGTATACACATATATATATATATATATATATATGTATATGATTATAGGAAAAACCCGGCACGCTTTTTATAATATTGTGTTGGTTATTAACCTGTACATAAGTAAGTTGTATGAGCAAAAGTTTGCGGTATTTCCTTGACCGAATCGCGTAATCTGTGTAATGCAACGATATATATTATTATGTACACAACTATCAATATAACACGCACACAGGTATACGTGACGTGTAATAGGCACTTGACAATACGATTATTCCACTTGAATATTTCTTTTAATCATTGACGCTGTACACCATAATATTATATTTCGGTATACATGCCTAATTGCATTATTATGTAGGTACGTACCGGAAAAAAAAAATAGTGAACATTTTACGTTTCAGTATTGTACGAGTATATGGTATAGTAATTAATATAGTGTATTATATTATATTAGGTGCGGTAGGTAATACAGCAGCTGCGATAATGATAAATAGTACATACATATTTAGGTACTAATGCGGAATGCGCACGACGATAAAAACAGAATAGGGTATTACACTATTACTAAAACAGTTGCTATTGCGGAATCTCTGTATACCTGCCGTGTACGCTTTTATTATCTCTATGAAATAATAATGTGACCTCTTTTGAACTTATTTCCGCGATATTTTCGAAGAAGAAATAAAAAGTTTCTCGCTGCACGTATATTAATATTACGATGTAGTGTCCGCGGAAACACCGAGATATTTGGATATACCTCAGTACTCTTTGTACATTTTTTTTTAATTCTGTTTGCGTGACATGGAACTACACAGGCTATTGGATTATCTATTAATTTCTACGACTTATAATTTGTTATGTTGTGCACGCACAACATAACTTTATTTTTTTTTTAAAAAGGAAACATATAATTTTTTTATCATATTCATTAGGTTTTATCGATATTTTCTTGTCATTTTGATCGGTCACTTTTATTCTAAATCCAGTATTGATTAAATGAGAAATATTTCAAATAGATATATAGGTACTAATTTGAATTTCCACTTTTTTCTTCTAAATACCATGATATAATCGGAATTATTATTTTAGATGTGCACATATTGAAATTACATATAGATAATAATTAAAAACATGCACTTTTGTTATCAGCGAACCAAATTCTAATAACTTTTTTTTTTTAACAACACGTTTGATTGTCCATTAAAAAAGTAAAAATCATCTAACAAGTTATTTTATACAGAAATTGCAAAAATAAATTGACCGATTAATTGTTTTTCCTTCATTTATATAATATTGGGTTATTATTACTAAATAAATATTGTTGCATGCGTAAAATACACGAGTTAAAAAAATTATAAGTCGTAGATTATATATAATAAATAATGATCCAATTGCAGTCTTGTTTCATATGTCCTACTAATATAATTTAAAAATATAGAAAGAGTACGCAGAATTATTGAGTGTATACTTTGTTTGCGTGGATACACGTTATAGTATTATGTCACACGGACATAATTTATAAGGTTTAAGATCAATTCGTTTTGAATTTAAATTCAATTCTACTTTCGTACACAGTACTTATTTACCATATTGGAACATTTTATTTGTATTATTACTTCACTAGCGACTGCACATTTGATATTAGTCCGTTATTGCATTAACCCGGTAACTGTATTTATATATAGACCCTATACTACTCTGGTGAAACATCTACATCATGCGTAGAACATGATCGAACGGAATGAAGAAAAAAATACGTATAATATTCGTCGCGGTTGAAACTGATTATTTATACTGTACAATGTGTTCTCGTTTACATGGGTATGATGTCATGTGTGCGTGCGACAATGTCGGTTGAGTATTAGCATTTAACAAATACCTATGTTTAACAACATAATTTAGCTTAATAAAAAAATAAAAAAAATATAGATACTATAAACGCATACATTTAAATAATTATTATTGCTTGTAGATACGTGACAGTCAATGACCACAGGTATCAGCGTGCGTTAGTGCGGTACCATAGAAAAAGGCACAGAAATATTTCTACGTAACATATTTATCTTAAGCATATTTTCTTGTTTATTTATTTATAATAATGAACGGGCATGAATAGACTCTCTAACAAAATATCATAGATTAATATGTATATAAATTATTTACACATGAAAACTAATTGCCATAACAAAAATAATAATAAAAAAACAAAAAACGAAAAATGATATAGAAATAACAGTAAAACTAAAATATTGGTTGTTACTATACTATTTGGATGTAATTTTAAAATAACTAAACCTTATGTTTTTTCACCCACATACTTAGTAACCTATTAACTGAAAAAAATCTGGATGAATTACGACTCGTTGTTCTGTGGAAGTTGACAAAATGTGTCGAATATTTAGGATTAATTACTTGGCAGGAGGATGAGGTGGTAATACAATTGAATAATTTAAATAAGTTTAATATGTGTTATGTTTTTAACAGATTTAATAATATGACATGTGAAAATTGTTATCGATAAGAATTGTTATATTCATTGTTATCATACATTATAATGATTGTAGTAAATCAATAGAAACTAAAGTGAGGCAGAGGCAACTTGAACATGTATTCTAAATTATTTAAAATGACTGAAAATTCTCCAATCTCAAAAATATGCTGTAATATGCAAAATCATTTTTTTTCTACAAATACTGTAGTGGATGAGTCATCCGTATTTTTCATGCGCGTTGCACTGTATAAAGCCAATAAATATAATTTGTTAAAGCCTAAAAATCCGCTTTTTAATTATGAGTAAATAATTATATATTGTAGCACTGATAAGTAATGATTCAACAAAAATGATTTTTTTTTAGTAAAATATCAAATTTGTGCAGTGGTGAGTGGGTGAGTGAAATATTTTAGACTTGCCCCGGTCAAATAAATTTGTCAAACCATCACCGATGTGAGCGATAATGTACAAATTTATAGGTATTACTAATAGAGTAATGATTGGTTATCGTAAAATAATTACGCATTTTTATTTCGTTGCTTTTGCTCTGCAGAAATATATCGAAACTGTTACATTATTATATTATCCAAGGTTATGTGAATATATACATTTAAACATACTGACAAATATATTGCATAGGTACATTTATAAAGAGAAGCGAAAAAATTTATTTTCACTACATTTCACGGATGTCGACGTTTAAACTGTTGTCAATAAATGTTTGGTGGACGAAAGAGACTTATCCGATCCTCATCACTCTCCCGTCACATGTATGCATCACTACTACTGCTATGGATGACAAAATAGTCTAAACGACTATTATTTAACGATTTGTGTTCATATCGGAACCGCATGGTCATTTCACGTGTACGTAATAATTCGTGTAATAGTAATAATAATTTAATAATATACGTTAAATTTTTCTAATTTCTGCAGAAGTTTGGTATTCCATCGCAATCCCCGTTCGAATGGTTACAATCGAAATTCATATTAGGTATATCCTATATGTTAATATACGCATAAATTCATGATCATGTATAGGCCAGTGTCTATAGATTGACATTATTTCCATACGCATAGTGTTATAATGATGAATGTACGTTATTATATATCATGTACCACGCGTGTATATGGCAATGATTATAACTTGTCGTTGTCATAATCCCCCTACCCTTATTAAACGTAGTACGTTTTGTGAATTAGCATAATACATTATAATCGCACGCTTTATATAATACATACATATATATATATATATAATATTATAATGCAGTAGTGTGTCTAGAAAGTTTATGGAGATTCTAAATACGCGTGTATACCATCATGTATTACAAATTTACAATATATACGAGCGGGAATCGCGTTTTGTGGAACATGGCAGTGGCGGCTGAAGATAAACACTGTACACGCATACGCATATTATTACACGATGACGTTGCGTTGATTTAACACGCATACCATTGGTTTTTCGATTCCAAAATAAACCCGTAATGAATTCGTTTGTTTTTTCGCCTATCTTAAATGAAAATAAAACAATACAGTGTACAACTGCAGTATACACCGTTTATGACGTCATGAGCTCGACTAATACTCGTAGTTTTATTTGTTTTACTAATGCATCTCTGTCATCAAATTCTCGAGGTAAAATTTGATTTGATTTTTTTTTTTTTTAAATCATCAGGCCTATAGCAATTGTTTATACAATGTATATATTATGTGGCGCAGACTCGCGCAGTATACTTTTTAATAAGTTGTTGGTGTATATAATTATTTGCAATTTAGATAAGATTGAATTCAATCAAAACATTCGATCATGCCGGAACTACTGTTAAGTTTTGATAAATATTGTCACAAAAAAGCGTACACAAATATTGCGAATAATGCAATGATGTACAGACAACACCTTCCGATCCATGTTTTCGGTAATACAACATAACGTATTTTATGTATTTTTAATGTATAATATCTAGAAACTAATATATAATATGTATTGTTTTCTCCTACGTATTAAAAGCCATCAGATGTTTCGTATGACAGCCCACAGAGGACATTACATATTATTATTATTAATATACACATTATTTATAAATCTGTTTTGCGATGACAATATAATAAATATATACAGAATACATTATTTATTATTATTAGCGTCGCGCGTTTATACGCGGTATTGGAAATGTATACCAGCTGCTGCTATTATTATTATTTTTTTTTCATTTTTTCTCTAATCCGTTATGGGTCACGCGCATTTATATTATAACATTATATATACTTGGAAAAATTCTTGAAACACCACATTATGTACATCGCGGACAAGATGCTTCTTATGGTCGTACACAATATAAAATTATATAATGCGCGTATTTAGGTACAATAATTTGTCCGTTGTCATTATGTTGAAGCAGCGTTTCGTGTGGTTCGACTCGAAATTCCATTGAAACCGTATAATATTATCCTACACGTTTATCAGTACACGCGCGCGCGTACGTATAATGGTCGTGTTTATGCGCATGTAGAGTTGCGCGATGTCCCGCAAGAGTAGATATAATACAGCATAATATAATAATATAGGTATCTGTGTAAGACCCCGGGGGTCGGCGAATGATTTATATTGTGGAGTTTGGGAGATAAAAATAATAAACAAACGGGGGGAAAAAATATTACGTATTATATTATTTATTTTTAAATTAATTCATTTTCTAGGCAAGGTACGGCAACTGTGCAGGCCATTTGCCCGTCATTAGCAGCGTTTTTGGTTTGTTGATTTTTTTTATTTTGGACTCTCTAGGGGGTTAAATACGTGGGTATTGTATGTGTGTTGGCATGACCAACGCCGCTATAGTCGTATGATCACCCAACTGCTAGCTTAAGTTTAATAAAATTAAACAAATTGGAAACATAAAAATCAACAAAAGTAATTTTTGGATATGTTTAGTACAAAATTTAAAAAAGCGAGAAAGTCGACCTAAAGAAGACTTCACAACGGATTCAATCAAGTTTAATAAATTCTTGTTGCATTAATTGATCGATCGGTACGTTGGAAATAGAAAACGTCTAAATAGATGTTTCGCGTTCGATAGACAGAGACAAAAAATCATGGCTTACAATCCCCTTAATAATACGTCTATATTATAAGCACATCACCCTCCGTTGTCCTTTGCATTGCTGTGTGTACATCATGCGTGCGTGCGTGTGTGTGCGAATGTGTACACACGTACATCATACATCAGTGAGTCTTTATATTATACATCACACACGCGTAAATAATAATATAATATTGTACATATATATCTTATAGTGCTTGATGAGATTGTTCCGCGGATTTTATCACTTCTGGCGAGTGGCACACACACACACACACACACATGATATTACTTATAATACACATCCATATACGTGTGTGTATGTATGTGTGTGTTTAGTGTGAGTGCGTATTATATGAAGTGGTTTTTCGGTCGTCGACGGCACAATGGGACGTGTTTTTCTTGTCACCCGTTGCACACACTCATAATATACCGGTGGTTATATTATTACACGTCAGACGCACACGCATCGTCTATATAACACACATATATCTGTATACATATACATGTATAATATATATTATACCACAAGCCACCGCACGAGGAATGATAATCCGACGGATTTTCGCCTCACACGTGAGAAACGCGCAACGCACCTCGAACGCGGTTTTATATAAAATATATTATTCTGTACATTAACATAATAGTGTATATTATTATTATTATTATTATTATTATTATTATTATTATTATTATTATTATTATTATTATTATTATTATATTATTATTATATTTGGATGGACGCGTCTGTGACGTGAATATCATGCTGCACATGGCACATTATATAGGTAATAATAATATCTATGTGTATATGTTGTGTTACGTACGTTGTACATGATAATGTTGGTAACCCACCCAATTTTATGATGCCGATTTTGGTCACGAAGTAATAGGTTGTAAATTCTTAAACGTTAGTTGCTAAAAGGTTGCTGAATATTGGCACTAGTTTGAATAGTCTCTTGGTGAAAGTGGAGGGGCGTACTTCACTGACATCATAAATTCAGTGCCGGATTCAGGGCTATGGAGACCCCAGAATCAGATATCTGTAACGTTCATAATCGAAGACAATTATCCAAGATTATAGGATAACAATTATGTACATTAAAATGACGAATTATTTATTGTTTATTTTTTAAATAAACAATTAATTAAGTAAAATAAAATAATTTTTTGAAAATTTAAAAACTGATTTTTAAACACAACGTACTTATATTTTGGCGGACCCGTATGTTCCTCTCTAAATCCAGCACTGTGCATAATATTATATTTTCGTATACGTACATACGTCATACAGAACGCAGTGTCCACGCGGATTTACCGCGACGACGATGATGCATACATGTCGAGAAATAATATAATCCCATGGAAATGGTAGCATACGTATAATATTATGGAATACTTTCGTCGAGTCTACGAAAAGTTTCAGTCCCAGTTTGATGTTGCACTATACGTTCAAACGAAGACGAATGAATTTCTACCGTGTGATTTGTATTTATACATAGGCACGTGCAATGTTGAATATTACACGAAAACCATTTCTCCGAATAATAATATTTTTTATTGTACTCGGAAAACAATCTCCAGCCAAAATCCAGTGTAATATACATACATTTCGAAAAAATAAAAAATTTTAAAACCCTGCAATCGTATTAATATTCGTGAACGTATCAGCCATGACGCGTTTCAAGCTTGAAAACATTTGAAGTTTTGAAATCGGGGAAAACCTACCTACTGAGAAAAGTAAACAAATATGACGACATTATCATAATATGAGAATAACTTTATACCATCCGCGTCCACTCTATAAGCCTATAGCGCGGAATACTAGAATATATACATAAATGTGGTGAAAACTTTTGGCCTAGATTTTGAAAAAGTGTTCCTAAAGATGTAGACAAAACAGTAAGACCAACAAAATATACTTCTCGCTTCACTGGAAAAAAAAAAAAAAAAACGACAACCAAGGCGGGTCCTACTCGGCCTTCTTACACGAAATTGTATTTAAATAAAAACCGTAGCCGCTTAGATACTATTATAATAAGAGACTGGGTGTAACTGGGCAACTGAAGTTTCCAGTTATTCTCACACACGTAGCACGGTATATCAAATTAGTATTGACTCACGATTTCGAAGAATTTTTTCGGTATTGTTTTCAATATTTCATATAGTGTTGTTTTGTTTGTATCATTTTTTAATACTCGTAATGTTTTTAAGTAGTGATTATATATGCAGCGACGAGGATATTGTTCTTTAGTTCTCTACTATTATTGTACAAACACAACACAAAAAAAAAAAAAAGAAGCAGAAGAATTTGTGTATCGATGCTTTTCTATCTCATTGATGAAATTTGTATCTAATAAAATAATCCTCAGTGGTATGCTCCGTCGCCTAGCTGCTTAGTATCTTATAGTATCTAGGCGAGTACAGTTTCTTTGATTACTGTCACGTGAAGATGGCCTAAACATTATATCAATCAAACATCGATTTTCCAACGCGCTATTTGAAATACGAATTTCAATGTAATAACCTTCATCCCAAACGCGTCAAACCGTGTTACGTTCTCCTTACGTCTCCTGCAGGAATACCTATCTCAGTTGTACGTATTTATTTATTATGCGATTGACTTATTTTGCGAAATTCGAAACACCAAATATTAAGATGTATCTAATGCTCTGCATTGCCATGATGTGAACTATTCGAAGTATTATATTATGGGAATAGAGAGACTTTTACAGTTTTACGACTTGAAGTCGGGTGAAATTATAGTTTCAATTGCTGAGAATTTTTAAAATATTGAACAGATTGATACGTTCAACATCTGCGCGGCCAATCAGTACCTATTCTTATTGTCGTTTATTATTTTTCTAATCTCTTTTTTACCGCATGTTCACCATATTATACCACGTTATTACGTTCTATATATAATTTCGTTTTAAAACCGTTGCCAATGCAAATAATACAATATGACAGTACCTCGGAGCTGGCGACAGATTTGTTTTTTTCAAATAGTTTTCAGACGATCAGCATCACAGTAACCGTAGACATCGCGTCTCTGCGTACGGGTGCTCCAACCAAAATCAACCAAATGCTGTAGACAACATTATCATTATGTAGACTATGATGATATAGTATTGAATAGCTCGTGCATCATATCCATGTATATACAGAGCGTGTCGTGGAATGCGTAAATTATGTGCATTACCTATACAAGTAAAACGTATAATAATATACGTGTGACATTGCATACGGTGTAGGAGGTACGTTTCACAGGTTTTTTAATAAACCAGCTGTATACAATATATATATATATATGTTTCACGCGCATTCGCCAAAATATATACATGAAGGATTGTTGAAATTAAAATGTAACCAAACATATATTATGCATACCATAGCTTTGTTATTATGAGTGTTATGTACATTGTACCCCGATTCGGCGGCGGTCCTATACATTATTATTATACATATTATCGATTAGTACATATTTGATTTTAAAATATGTACTTTTGACTGTCCCGAATTCCTGTAGGTACAGGCACTACGGGCCAATACGTTTTAAGCGAATTCTTTGAGAACCTGTACAATATTAATAGCTGATAATCGTTTTTATAATAAATTATAAACTAGTAGAATTAAACATATATTTTTCATACTTAAATATTCGCACATTGTACTTTCTATACTATACCAATTGTTTTGATGTTTTAATAGCAATTTTTTTCATATTATATCACTTGTAAGAAGCTAATGAATTTTTTAGATAAAAATATTATGCTTAAATAGCTAATAGGAGTATAAAAAATTGTTCAATAATAATTCACTCCTCGGAATTCCAATAGTTGTATAATATGTAAACAATTTATAAGTATAGGTACATATTATAACCACATATATATATATATATACAGTTTTGTTTAATATAAACTAATATATATATTATTGTGTTTGTTTGAACGCGTGCAGTGTTTAAATTACTATTCGTTGAACCTCTTGAAACGTACGTAAGAGCCTTTAAACATGTGTTGGAAAAGCGCTCGAGACGTGTTTTTTGTGTGCACAAATTTCCATAAGCAACCAAAGACGTTTTGTTTGTCTGGTTGTGTACGTACTTATACCCATATATATATACAACACGCACTTATTATAATACACACACGACCAACCAAACAGAACCCAATTACGTTTTCTGAACGATCATTCTACAATCCTCCGTAGGTATAAGTATTTATTATAAACAAGTCAAAATATGCGGTAAAAAATTCCCGAATAAATATTATTTCGTGTGTCGAAAAATCGAAACTAACAAATATAGATATAAAAGAGAATAAAAATACTATCAAACTGGGACTCACGTATTTGGCGTGATATATAGACATATACATATATACAGATATATATACATATACATAGACAGATAATAGCGGGCAATCTATTGTAACAAACGAAAAATACTATGTTAATTTTTATTAAAAAAAAAAAAAGTGCATTGCTCATTGACACATGGAATCCGTAAAACCTTACAACGCACTCAATCGGTGTAAAAAGTTATATTATTTATTAATCACTATTCTTAAATATCTATATGTAAAGGATTTATTCCCCGTATTTATTTTTTTTATTTCTTTTAATTTTTTTTAATTTTTTATTTTGATTTGACGTAATATTTTACGCCGATACGGGTGGACGTATTTAGTTATAGATAATACACTACGCCGTGTACAGAAAATCGTATATATTTTACGATGAGATGACATTGATATTCGTAATTAATAATATGATAGCATTTTCTCGCCGACCTGGCCTACCTGTTACTTCAGCTCATTAGAAAAAATAACTGGCGGCACCAGATCCACAGTCATAAAAATTACATTTTGGTGGTACAATATAACATTCTCGGGAATAGTGACTAGTTTAGATACATGTCCATTACATTATCCCGAAATATAAAGGCAAGTTATTGGGATGTTTTCGATCGGTATGCCTACGGGATATATTATAGTTGTATTTATATCATTTTAATATCATTGATTATTTCTCTATAGAAAGGTATTTAACAAATTCAAATATTAGTATATTCATTCAATTATATACAGTTGTCTTTATTTAGTAAAATAAACTTGAATACAATACATTATTATAATATGTCTTGTGCATGCGGTGCTTCTAAAAATGTGCAACCATTTCGTTTGTATACTTAGGGATCGGAGCGTTTGGGGTGCGGTAGAACGATTTAAATCCTACAAGATGACATAGAACCTCTTCGATAGCGCCACTGAACACGTGCAGTACAATATATCATACAATTCTTCTGTAAAAATACATTTTCACTATTACTTACGTTTTATTTTATCTGTGACGGTACTACATGTAACAAGAATATAAAGTATTAACAAAATAATCGATTATATTACGTTTATTAATATAACAATCATTATGTTCACTTAACACTTTTATACATATACACACTTCATTACTTCGTGACAGGTTTTATACTTAGTAACTATATATTATATTGGTAGTGAATCGCGCGTACCTATAAATAGTATTATGACTAAGTATATCGAATTTCACTATATACATCAATAGGTACGAAAAAAAAGTTAAAAAAGTCACAATGAGTTTCTGTGAGGGAATCAAACGAATAAAACAATACAAGTCTTATGTTAAAATAAGAATAGTAAGATTTGAATAAATGGCCGACAACGCACATATATGTACCGCGCACATCTGCAAACTACACTGCGCATGATGGGGAATGGGAATTCTTTTTTTTTTCTGAATTCTGAGTGCGACTGTTGGTTTTTGTGCGTGCATTCACAACCGGAGTCTGCGGTAGTATCCCATCAGCCAACATTTACATTATAATATGTAGACAGATGGGTGTAACAATGTATAACGGATGATCATTCGTATGTAATATTACATAAGTTAAAATAGTGTCGGATTAAAAATACATACCGATAAATGTTTCATCTAACGTTATTTGTGAGAAGACACAGATAATGTTCTTAACTTTAAGTTATTATTCTTATTTTAAATCCGACAGCATAAAGTTAGTTATAGTGAACGCAGATTTGCTATGTTCCACTACGCTTGTAAGACGGAGATAACAGTATAACACATGCGGGTTATCTTTTAAGGTTATACATTACAATATACAAAATCCAGACTCTTGACTTATTAGGTTCTAAAATATGATATGAAACTTTTTTGTAGATATTAGAACCTACAAAATTAAAATTGTTCTACCATATCTAAACATTCTAAACTTTAAAGTTTTTTTTTTGTGTCATGTTTGTATAGGCATTACTAATACTTAGTAATAACTATTATAGGTACTATTTTTTTTTTTATTCAGAAATAAAAGCTTCAATTTCTATGTTTACAATATTACAATATTTTACATTGTATGATAGCTTAAAAACTAATTATTGAATGATAAAAAGAAAATAATTTTAAATTTTGAAGATGTATCCGCTGGATTTGAAGAAGATTTGTGAATTGTGAGTGCTGTTTCCATTGTGCAAGTTGAATAATTTATAGGATGGATCTTAAGACTGTGAGAATTTTGGACGGTGTAATATAATATAATATTATTGTTAGTTGTTCATTGCATTGGATACATTTGGGTATTTCTTCGTGCTTGATTATAGACAAACGTGCGTTGAGGTCGGCGTGTCCGAAGATTCTCGCTCCGGTATAGTTATGATTGTTTTCTAGTCGGGATAAATTAGTGGAGTGTAACACTTATCAACGGGAGGATTGGGGGGAGGAGTCGGGTGGATTTCTTTTAATTTGTTCTTCATTTATCGCGTATATATATATATAATATGGTGGGTGCTGTACAACATTGTTATATTATATTATAATGTGATCATCAGATGTGTTCGCAAGGTAATCAGCCGACACGCAGTGAAAACAATATACGCGCCACTGATTGTTACATGATAATATATCGGGCGTGTATAACGTGATGTTCATATATTATTATGCACAGAACGACGGAGAAGCGAAAAGTAGTCGGCTCCGGGACCGAGATACGTGCAGTAGTATACACCACACGACGGGCGGGTTGGCGAGCGCGAGATGAGATACACAACAGACCCTCTCGGCCGAGGAGCCGCGGTACAACATAGCTAGACGGTATACGTTTATACATGTATATATAATATATTTTCCGCCGAGGTTTTCGCTATCGATCCGCGGCACTGCACACCGGTGCGGGAGCGCGACCGCAGCGCGTTTATTTATACATGTGTATGTTCTACATATATAGGTGCATATGACGGGTAATATTATAATATTGTAATGTCGCGCAGCTTTCTCGTCCGCCAATCTCGCACCACCGTATACGCGCATACGACGTGTAGGCTAAAGGTACGTGTGCCGTGTTTATGTATTATGTTAAATATTATTTCGTTCTACCACGCTTTTCCGTCATCCGCCCCAATCGTATTCGCCCGACGTATTATGTCTTCGTATTCTGTTCGCGTTCTTTATTTTTCTTCTTACACCGTTTTCATACACGATCGTACACTGCTTGAGACTCGAGACGAGAGAGAGAGAGAGAGAGAGAGAGAAAGAGAGAGAGAGAGAAAGAGAGCTGCCGTGATGTAAACGTATATACATGTATAAAGTCACCGGGCGCCGCGACGCTGTTTTCTCTCCGGACCAATCAAGCGGAAAAACCACGCCCATCGAGCGTATATATATATATATATATACAATATATTATATGACGTGCACTTTTCTGGGGTTTTTATTTTTTATTTTTTTCATTCTTTTCCCCCCTCACCCGCGTATACTTTTGTATACACGTTGCACTGTGCCTACGCATCCTTCCGCGAAGCTTCCGCGCACCATTCCATTATATTATATACCAGGGGTGACCAACGTGAAAACGTTCGCATAGATAAATGCAATCGTATCAAGAGCCAAAATGATTATATTTTATCATTTTTACAATTTCGTCCAAGTAATAAAGGTAGCCTGATGGTTTATACAGTAAAATGTTTTTTTTTAAGTGTACACTTAAAAATTAACATTCATGGCAATAATAAGTAGATTTTGTTTTTTGTCAATAAGACGGGAGCCGCAAGTTGGCCAACCCTGATATATACATGTACAGTGAAAACTGTGTAGTTTGGACTCTGAACGAAACGGAAAACTATATAGTATTGTAACTTTGGTCTCACCTGCAATAATTATTGCAGCGGATATCATAATAAACACATTTTATTTCCAGTCGATAAAGCAAATCAATAATGAATAAAAATATCTTATTACGCGTTAGATTGGAGATGTTTGTGAAAAGGATCCATAAGGGTAGTTTGCCACCAGATACTTAAGCGACCTTTAATATTTCATAGGATCTATGGTTGTTATATAAGTGTATACAGCGAGAATCCTCTAGCATAGCTACGATTTATACTCAGCAGGAGCGGTAAAACGCACTTTAATAATTTAAAGAGTATAAATTGGAGGTTTCAAATGTTTCTATTAAAAACTATCGAGTGGTTAAAAGATGCAGTATTAGCTTAATATTCTGAATCTGAAACAGCGCATTGAACGAATTTTTCGATTTTTTTACATTTTTACAAAAATTGTTTAACTAAAAAAAAAAAAAGACAATCTACACAATATTTGTCTCTATTACTGTTCTGTTTGAAATCTAAAAATTAGCTGTTTAATATACATTCTTATATTGCATGACTCTCCATAAAATTGTCTTAAAAAGTTAAAAACAAAAACTCTTTCAATCCTCCAGTAGTCCTAAACGTCTTTGTGAATACGCGACTACCTGTGTTTAATTTCAACAAGTCGCAGTAATAATGTTATGATGATTACGACGACAGCGCGTGTACTATAACTGTCTATTGAGATGGTTTTGTCAAAAGGTTGGATTTCTTTTTTTTTAACGCCTACAGGGGAAAAATTTAATCAGGAAAAAAGGTTTTCCTCCTTCGCAGCGTACTGCGAGATTAATATAATGTCCATAAAATATACGTTTTGCCAGAGGGTAGAGATAAACGTTCTTCGTTGTAAAATTACATGTATTTTTATTATGAATAATTTTTATAATTTGTAAAAGTTTTCGTACAAGAATGAAGTAACTTTAACTTTAATAAATAATAATAATAATAATAAAAATCATTACCCACGTCTTATTCGGTTTCACGAACCGGAAATTTCTTTACACTTTCGACTGAAAGTTTAATTGGACTAACTTGTGAGGGGACTTGATTTGATTAGACGTTCTCACAACACGAATGATCACTGATAATCTTTATACAAAAACATAATCTCAGTATTCAGTTGTGACTTTGCTATGATTCTAGAATTTTATCCCAATTTCACTTTATAATTTATATAAGTATATATTTTATATCTATAAATTTTATCGCCGGACCAATAGAAAATCAAATATAGGTACACTTTGTTACTTTTTGAGTGCCTGAAAAGAATGTTAGATAATGTATTATAGTTATTAGGTATGTTAAGGGGATCATGAGCCATGGTATTTTGTCTCTGTCTATCACACGCGCTGCATAGAAATATTATTTAGACGTTATCTCTTTTCAATGTATACCGATCAATCAATTAATGAAATAAGAATTTTGAAAACTCATTTAATTTCGTCGTTAAGTCTACTTTAGATCGACTTTCCCACTTTTTGATTTTGTCTCCCAAAATTTCACAAAATAAAATTAAATAAATCGGAAACATAAAAATCAACAAAATTAATTTATGTTTCGTACAAAATTTAAAAAATATGAGGACGTTGAAGAATACAACGAACTCATATCAGTTTTCAAAATTCTTATCGTATCAATTGATCGGTCCGTACATTGGAAATAGAAAACGTTTAAATTTCTATGTTGTGCGGGTGATTGACAGAGACAGAAGATCATGGCTTATAATCCCCTTAATACGTAATATCGCCCCTTAATATCGCTTGAAAATCGTTATATTTTAGCGATATAATATAACATAATTACATAACCGTCGAGAGTAACTTTTTTATACAACAATAAAACAATAAAATTATAACCATATGATTGCTTGAAAAGTGTCTTGATTGCGATGAGAATTTTTATTGCAGCCAATCGTCCTGTGACCACCAATAACTCTTACTCGTATGCGTACCCTGATCGGAATTCAATATATTATTATAGCAGTCTTTAGTCTGACAACTATATTTCATTTAAAACCACCGTTCACCGTCGTTGTCGTGAACGTTTCGTTTGTCCAGCCGCGTTTTAGCATAGTGTTTGTCTGTTATTATTATATTATTACAATATTATAATATGTATAGATATTGTCGTTAAGTGCGATACGCGGGAATCGTCATAATATTATATTTTGTACATCTTCACATGTGTGTGTGTGTGTGTGTGTGTGGTGTGTGTGGTGTGTACACGTCCATCAGAAAACAATGCTAAGAAAACCACCGAAGACGATGGGAAAAAAACGCGCGGTGGCAGTGACGTATAATAATAGTATTATTCTAATATACATTATTATTATTATGGTTTCTTATATTATTATTGTCCGCGCGCGTACTTAGGTACCTATACGGACAAGCGCGGGAAGCAGCGCTAGTCGTTATTAATTTGTTTGGATAGAGGACCTCGTCGCCGCGACCGCTACCAACACTGCGTCGAATCGTGAAGCTCACCATAAATATTTAGATTTGTGCGTGATGTGTGCGCCGCAAACACAGCCACTCGGAGTCGGAGTCGTACACACACACACACACACACACACACACACACACACACACACACACGCACGCACATACGCACATATTTTGTATAGAGTAGTAGAAGAACAAAAAGAACAACGAGAAAACAAGAAAAACAAACACATTCTCATTCGTCATCGTTTCGTCGCGTCCGCATCAGTCGTCGTCGTACACGTCATGTATATTATATTATAACATGTGTATACAATACACTCAATGTACAGTATACGCACGGTAGTAGTAAATAATAATAATAATAATAAATAATAGTCCACTGCAGTTGACGACTTCCTACGAGGTTTGTGCGTATATAATACGCGTGTGATGGGTAAATCGTGTATTCGTATGTAAATCGTACCTAAAGTATAATAATAATATAATATGTAGTATACACCTATGTGTGCACACACTCGGACGTAATGATAATTTTTTATTTTTTTTTCTTCACAATAACATTTCATAACAACAATAAATACATTACAACGTTTATTAGGCATCGAGTACCGGTGCTACACGGTGTGTGTACTGTGTGTTTTATATACCGCGGTATTTATATTATTATTATTATTATGTATACTTACATCACGTATTATAATATATGACTGCGATGAGTATGCTTGCGACCAATTCGGTGTGCATTTTGTAAAAACCAGACGTGATAAACGTATGATATATCCGTGTATGCACACGTAAGCACTCGACGTAGATGCCTACACACTCGACTGACGGATATTTTATAATTTCATTTGTCTCGTCTGCAGAAACGTACTGGGATTTCGTATACAAACAATAGTAATTATATTATACCATACTACGATGCATGCGCTTGGGAAGTTAAGAGAATCTTTTTTCCAGTCCAAGTTTGTATCAAAGGTGGTTACAGAGACTTGGTTAAGGGGTGGCGGGCTAAGTCATAATTTTCAAAAAACTACTTAACAAAAAAAAAAAAAAAACATTTTTAAAATACACAACTTTAAACACGTCTATTTTCAGTATTGGCAAAAATATCTACAATGTCGTTTTTCTTTAACTTTTCTGTTAATTAATATACAATTTTTTACTACAAAATTGGGTTTCAATCTTTAAAAATAATATTTTCGAAAATTATTTGATAGTGCAATAATACATAGTCAATTTATATTAAATTTACTATAACATTTATTATATTAAAATTTCAAATGAACCGACCAAGTGATTTTGGCTGTAGGTAGTGTATACCTAATTTCACACGGGGCAGTATTGGTCAGGTCATAGTTTTTAATAAAATACCATCTTATATCTTTTAAAGCCTAGTTATGTTCGGTTAGCCAGGTACCTAATGTTTTGGTATACATTTTTTTCACTATCGGTTACCAAGGTAATATTTTGTGTTTATTTTTTAATAATGGATAATATACATTATCTGGTAAAAGTTTCGAGTCGCTATGGCGACCAACATATCAGCCACCTTTTATAGCTTGAATTAGTCACACCTGTGCAATTTTCTTGATTTTTTTCTTTCACAAGAATCATCTTCTGACAATTACGAAAACAACAAAAAAGAAATAGCAAAATCGGTCTAGCCGTTCACGCGTGATGCCGTGATAAAAGGAAATAGAGATTTATTTGTGTGTATATATATATATATATATATATATATTTTTGCTGATTTCAACCTCTTAAAATCAAAAATTTGAAAAATCCTTTCTTAGTGGAACTTGACATTATAATAATAATACATCCTCAAAATTTCAATTCGATAACCTAAATAGGTTATGCTATGCGTACACGAGCGACTTGCGTTTGTTGATTAACGTTTTGCAAAATTGCGAATGCAAGTTTTTTATTGCGATATGACGCACGTCATCATCATACACCGTACTGCAGTGGAAGCGGCCTTCGGAGGACGTGGCTATTTGCGAATTGAAACCTGCCGGCCTCGATTTTTCAAGTCCGGTCCGACGTGGTGGGGCGTCCGCTCTATATTATTTGCCTATATATATAATGGACATAATAGTGTCGGTCTACCCCAATATCACGTCGCCCTTGCACACTTTTGGGTCACAAATATCATATCCCGTGACGTATTTATGTACGGTGGTGACAACTATTATACACATTGTCAACACAATACAATACTATAATATATTATATCATATTATTATATTATGTACTACTGCAGTCATCGTGGCATTATTTGCGAACAAAGTTTTGTCTCGATCGTTATACGTATACATATTATGTGGGATTTTGCTGAAAACCGAACGAAATGATTATACCAACAATAGATTTTTACACGGTTAGCCAATAGCCATCACGCGGGCAGTAAACGGTATTTAGGCCACACAATGATGTTGTTTTTCACGTATTTAGTACTCGTCAAAAATGATTTTGAACGTGTAAAAACCGTGAACGACTGCGTATATATACATAGGTATACCACCAAGTTCAGGCACGCGTTACATGGAGCGTTTCTGTATATGAAGTTTGCGTACAAATACCACGGAAATGCAACTTGTTTGCGCACAAAACCACCATCATAACTATCGTTTGAATTAAACACATACGATTTATTGCACGCAATAACATTTTTATTTTACAACTATATAATATTATGTTCACTATTATCGTTTACGAATAGTTTTGCATTTTTTATTTGTAATTACGATCAAAATATAAATCGCCACTTTTTAAACTACAATATTTTGAAAATTCAAAATTTTCCAAAATACTTATATGTATAAATACACATCTTTCCATGTCATGATTCGTGAAAATTTACTGATTTCTATCTAAATCCATTTCATAAGTTTAATCAAAATATATATTACACCTAAGTTAGCACTCTAAAAATATTCTCGTATTGTTATTGTAAGGAGTTTAATAATAGCCTCTATACCTACACTTTATGAACTTTACTAACCAAATGCAATAATTACCATATCATCGGTGCTGTGCGCAAACCAGTTGAAATTTTCAAGTAAAAATTATTGGCTTTGTGTAATCCATAGTTGCATGTGCGGTGGGGTGTTTTAACGCGAAACTCGAAATACGTAAAAATTAAATTATAGCATGCATAATATACAGTGTTATAATACCTCGTTACACGTCGACAGACTGTACAATATTATAGATAGCAATGGCAACGAACGATGGTAAACCGGGCGGGGGGGGGAGGGGGGGCGTAGAAAAGCCAGTATATAGCGTTACATAGTATACCAGTATATATAGTATCGTTGATGGACACGATACATTGTTGTAAATCATAGTATAGATGTATATTTTTATGCACGGTCATGGTGTCTTGGGAATAAACATGAGAAAGGAGAAAAATAAAAATTAACGACAGAAATAAAAGACCACTCCGTTACGCTCATTAAAATCGGCGACGAAGTTAATACGTATATACTGCAGTAATCATCGGAACGACGACGACGCACGAGAGACGGGCAGAGGGGGAGACAAAACGTATATTAGTAATGATATATAATAACAACACTGCTTTACTGCAAGTACATCCTCCCCCCCCCCGGTGTCGTACGATGGGAATTCGTACAAAGCATTTTATACACGTCGTCGTGCCGACGATTTTCTCAAGAATTTTTCCCGTTGTCGGGTGTAGAGTTTCACGAAAAATAAATAAATAAATAAATAAAAATGAAAAAAGAGACGAAAATACATACATATAATATATATATATGTACGTTTATAGCACTTCAAAAATGTGTACACTTTGACATTTATAATACCTACGCAGCGCGCGTACATTATAATATATCATTATTGTGCGTATAAATATTTCATCGGGCGACAGCTCCTCTGTGCCAGAGTACACTTACGCGCATATAGTATATAATATGTTATAATAATATACTCTTGTTATCATTTGGCGGCGAAACGTTCGCAGTGGGACGTCTTCATTGAACTGCAGTTTTGCACAGTACACCGTACGCGCTCCTCACACACTTGCAATGAAAATGCACACACGCATCAATTCCTATGTATATACATGTGTGTGTGTGTGTGTGTGTGTGCGTGCGCGTTGAATGGATCTAACCGGCGGTGACGGGCGTGTCCACGTGTTGTTTGTGAAAGTCTATACGGCGAGCGGTGCCGTGCGTATACGCGTGTGTGTTACATTATAGAGATATATTATTATTATTATTCTGTAAAGACCTTTGTGCGACCGGATACGAGGTCGCGGGGGCTCGCGTATTGTTGATATTTATTGTTCCTGTTTTAGTTTAAACGCCTAAACGCTACTGTGTATATAATATAATAATGGAACACGGTCTCACGCACGAACATACTCGCGGTTATAAGCCACTAAACGCAGCATGTGCGTACAATGTATACGCTCGCGTGTGTTCGAGAGGGAGTGAGAGGGGACGTGGGGGGGGTGGAGTGAGAGAGAGCACTTGGACCTTATATATAATATTATGTAGTGTATTATTTGGTACCTACTGTTATACATGTGTGTGTGTTTATCCTATATCGAACAAATATGTCAACGAATCGTGTGACTCTGGAAAATTTCCGAGTAGGATTTGCACTTCTTTTTGTGTCCTCGTTTTCATACGTACTATATATACACATCACAATATACACATAACGAATACCCACTCGTAAGTGTATTATAATAAATAATATAATATTATATAGTATGCGCGGCCTCAATAATGCTCGAATGTTGTCAATGGCGAGAACCGCATTTCATTAATACATTATTATAAGGAATAAAACCGCAGCACATAGTGTACGTATACACGTAGATTTATAATATATACGATAATACATATATATGTATACGCATGAACATGTGCACGTACAAGGGACGACAACGTATAAATATTTTAGTAATTCGAATCGCGGGTTTTTATATATATAATATAATATAAATAATATCGCAAAATACAAATACGTATGAATATAATATAATATAATATATTATTGATGTTATTATATTACGTGAACGAGTGAAAATATAACGTACGCGAGCGCTTATTTTTTACGAGTATAGTTATGCTGTATGTAGGTATACGAAAATCGATGATGGAGTATATCGCATTTTGTATACATATATAATATATTATACACGCAGTAACTTGCAATATTTATGGTAGAACGAGTGTATTTGAAATAATATACATACATTGAATAAATTATAATAAATAATAACTATGTAGACAATTTGATAATTAATCAGAACTATGAATACAGAACTACATATTGTAATATTATTCTATTGCATATACGAGTATATTGTTTCATAATAGATCTAGTGTTTATTTATTTATTTTCAATGTATTAATTATGTATACAGGGCAAGGATGTAGTTGTAATGAATGACTACGGTGAAAATAAATAAAAGTAAAAAGCATTAAAACTACAACAAAAATTATTATCTTTTACATGGTTGTCGTGCTTTATAGGAAATTAAAGCATATTCGAATCATAAATTGTACAGTTCATTCATCGCATCCAATTGTACAGTCACACGAATAATGCAAATTTTTTATATGATTTTGTTAGAAATTAACCATCCCAAACTGTCTAGTGACCAGCACCGTTTAGTTAATACATAGAAAACTATCTATTAAAAATGATTGAAAATCGCATAAAATATTATTGGAATAAATACCAAAAATAGTATAATATACTAATAATTTCTGAGATTCCATTTGCAAAGTTGATTTAGGTACTACTCGCTTTTAGCAACGATAACTCAATTAGTTGCAAATGCAACGATAACAATTTTATTTTATTTTTGTAGGTATTTAATTACACGGTTATTGTATATTTGAAAACATATGTGTACTGAAAGGGATACTACGATTAATATCAAAGAACATTATGTGTAATATCGATCATATGTATTTTTAATTCACGGTACGTTATTAATCGCACTTCTATGGAAAACAAGCTTAGACGGTTTATCAATTCACGTACATAATACCATAATACGTAGTTACGATAATGTGTATGTATACCGATTTAGATGTAGCGATACAATCGGAGTGAATACTTACGTTGAAACGACGGTGGTCGTGTTATTGATATATTATCGTAAATCACTCGCTAACAGTATAATATCATACGGTGCGACACGAACGAAAACATTAAACGAGTGGTGTTCCATCAGGCAAAAGCTAGGAAGGTTCGGCCAGCAATCAAGGAGTCCGCGGAGTGGAAATCTGCCGGGACAGAGGCGTTCAACAACGAAGCTTTCCGAGAAACGGGATTGACGAACTAACTTGTCCATTCAACGGACATCCCGTAAAGGCGGACTGCAGGCAGGTTGGTTACATGGAATGATTCGATTTAATAGACAATACATCTTATACCTCTACATGTATATTAATATATAATTGTTGTATCTCGTAAATAATATAATATCTTTTATGAGGGTTCCTTATATTAATTATTAACTGCCTAACAACGACGGCGTCAGGTATATCCTCGTGAAACGTAGTAGAAAGAGATAGAATGGTCATAGAATTGCGTCATGCGGTAGAAAAAAATATAAAGAGGACAAAAGACGAGTGTTACATTATATATATTGTATATTATACTAAACGCTATTTGAAACGTACATATTATATTATATAGTGCACGCGCAGGGCCCCCACATCAAATTCTGGGCACCTGTACTAAATGTTTGTCCGAGCCCTTTACAAAGCTTCCAATAATACGATTTACCAAAAAATATTAAAAATCAAAATTGATATGCATTTCGATAATAATTTTTTATTTTTCATTTTTATTACAATATTATCTAGATGGAAAGAAAAACAAATATTTTTAATGTAGGTATATTTAATAAATCGTTTATGTTAACATTTTATCGTACGGGCTCTGTGCTCGTCGAGATTTATTATTGAAACCTGCAACAGTTATGTATGTATATACATCATAATTCATGATTAATGAAATGTTATTTTATAATATTATTTAATATAAAATAAGTATTCCTATAAAACTTTTAAAAATTGTAAATTATTTTCAATGGCTTCACGGGCCCCTGTACTAAACGTCTAACAACTTGTGGGGGTCGTGTGCGTGCGTACTGCTCAATCAAAATGTCTGTGTACGAGTCGCGCGTGTCATAAAAAAACATGTACCTATTTGTACATAATACATTAATACATTCGATACGCGTTAATAATACGTGTTTGTATATGTATATAATATAACGTAACTACTGTGCATATGAAAAAAATAAACCCTGTGCACATAATATAACGTATAATACGATCAAAGCCGTTTAAAATAGGGTCGCGAAAGGATCACAGATATATTATAAGCTCTATTATGTATATATATATATATATATAAATAGAGACTATAAAGAGTGTTATTAATAAAAAATCATTTACGCAGGGAAGGTGGTAATTTTAACATGTTTGTTTATTTATGTGTGTGTGTGTGTGTAGAGGGATGTATATAAAAAAAAAATTATTTCCATCCTGTACGTATATTTTAGGGTGCAACTTTTGGCTATTAAGTACGCCACTGTCCGACTAATGGCTGAATACCACAGTATATACAATATATATACATATATATATAAATACTATATATAGGTACCATATGCTTGTTATAGTTACTATAGGTTTATACACTCAAATCGAAATCAGTCAACATAGTATGTTTCTCGTGACTGATAAGGATACTAGAACTCGATTAAACCATTTCGCCTCACCTGTATATATATATATATATATATATAATATAATGTACATAATTTTATTACGTGATAACTATTGTAGTTTAGAGTTAAATCTATCTATATATAGAACAATGTGTATCCTTATATATTAATCGTTTCTTGAGAAATATATTTCATCACGCACAAGTAGGAATCAGATTTCAATTCATTGAATATTTTTATTTTTATTTTTGAATGTCTTACACGATGCTTTCCAAGCTACAAATGTGTTTCAAGTACTTCATTTTATAACTTTTGTTTTATGGTACATTTTTTGCATTTTTGCGGTTTAATACTTTTTCGGACATTTTTTACTTTTTAATGCATTTTTTAATTTTTTAAGACATTTTTGACCTATTTTTCGTTTTATATCGTTTTATATGGTTATATATGGTTTCTTTCATATGGTTAATACAGTTACAACAGTGATCAGGTGAATATGATATTAAATAATTTAAAACATGTAACAAATTAATATTATACTATTCTAAGTCATCATCCGACGGGTTATCCGCGTAATGATTACGGGCGTGTAACGACTTATATTTCAACGTGCTGCATGTGCAGTTTCCCGCCATTGTGAACACCGTATGTATTATTGTAACGCAGACAAATTATTCAATAAAAAAATCTCAGCTCCATGCGCCTACGTATAATACGTGTACATATATAGTAAACTATATTTTAGGTGCGAAGCATAAAGTTGCTATATTAACGTGTCTTGTAGTTTCCGTTTCAAGGTTATGAATATAATTAGAGTCTCGTTGGTATATATTATAATATATATTATATAAATCAATTTTGGTTTCATGTTTCTACTAAAGAAATGCGTATATGTATATAATACCCATCATACGAAAAGAGAGAGGAAAAAAGTGAGTAAAATTAGAATACTCCGCCGTCCGGCGAGGTGTAGGAGACTTTCAGTTGTAACTCGATAATGATAATTAATATTTATCACTCGTAATTAATACTTTGAAATAATGAACATGATGCAATATAATATAATGGAACAGTCTGATTGATAAAAACGCTGTTAGTATAATGACTGGTAGTCGAGGTTACCGAGGATATTAAACTGTATACCGTATATCATATCGCTAGTGTATAATTATTGTGTTCATTAGATTTACAAGAAACCGTCATGACGTCATGTATAAGATTATAACCTCCTAAGCATGCGGTTTGGAAAGACGATTTTCGGACTGTGACCGCATAGAGGAGTGTGGGCTAGATGGAACTTAGCGTCAGCACTCGGTTGAAAGCAGTTAAAAATATCTGTATCAGTTTTTTTTTTTTTTGGCATCAATACTCTATGATTTATTGAGAAAAGGGGGGGGGGAGGATAATAAACAAATATTTACGATTGAAAATAACCATCACAGAATACTATCCCAATGTTATCGGATTATCATATGGTATAGGATATGCACTAACGTTTTATGCAAGATTATAATATTATATTAAAATCATCTATTAATTATTTTCACTATTTTCGTAAAAAAATGTATTTATTTCCAAATCGAAAACATCATGCACAAGCACAATATTATCATGGCATTGTTATAGTGTATACACAACTGTATTGTGTATAGAACTTCTATCTGACCGTATAGTATGTGTAAAATCAACAACTATCTATATTCAAATCGAGTAAAAACTGGGGTGGCGGGATCATATTTTTGAAATGTTAACAAAAGCTCGCATCACGGTCCAACTTACATTATATGTTACGCCGTGTAGCGTAATAGAGAAAACGGCGGATCTTATTTGAAAACGTACGTGCTTCGACACCGCCCCACATTGCAAATCAGAATAAAATGTTTTGCGAACAAACGGATGACGATAAAGTTTTGCAGGGACCGGTCATAAAAATTCATTCTATGATTGCACGCTAAATATTGGCGTAGAAAAAAAAATTAAAAATATCTATTTTTTAGGTGTGGGGAGACACGTGTCAGCTGTCGTAGTCCTACCAACTTATTTTTTGATACCATGTCTAAATAAAAATCATGCAAATCATAAAAGTTAGCATGCTAATTACATTATGTTAAATATTTGATGAAAAGAATATTGTAAGATTGCAATGTAGTGCGTAGGGACACGTGGCTACACACGAATTGTGTCCGTCGCGTCATAATCCGAAAGACTACATGAATTGCGTCCGCATTTGCCTATTATGGTGTTATTAGTTATTCTTGTGATCTTAACGACTGCATGAACGTACTTTGTAATAGATATTAATTTTAGTTTGATTTAGATCGTGTTTTTAGTGTATACGTTCATGTGGTAAATAAAACTTAAACTCTAAAAACATTATATAAAATGATTTCAGTGAATTTAAGCGAATAAAAGTTAGAATTAACCCGTTTTTAAACGTATATTAAGAAGGCATTTTGGAAAGGAAAAAACTGTTTTTGCGTTGGGACGCAATTCGTGTGCACCGGTATATTATGTTGATTAAAATCTGGGAATGCCAAACACTCCCTTGTGATGACACCCCCCTCCCCACCAATAACCATGCAATGGGTAAATACATTTACATGACTCTTATCCGTGTAGTATACAGTATACCATAATGAATTAAGGCGGTTCTAGTCCGTCAGAAATACATTAACAAAATACGAGAATAGGTCTGACAAAATTGTGAGACTTTGGCTGGTCCGAATTTAATTCTGTACGATCTCTTTTAGAGAACGGTCGGGGCATTTTTTCAAAGTTTCAACTTTTTACCGTGTTTACGTACAGTTCAATTTTTCAACATTTTCAACAATTAATAATGTCGAAATGATTAATGAATTTGATAAAAACGTATTTAGAAAAAAAAAAAATATATATTCTCTGGAAGAGACGATGTTATAGGTATATGTTGTGAAACGCGATTGGATATGTTTACATAATTTTATTAAAATCGTATCAGCCCGCAATATCGTCATAGCTGAGGCATGTTTCTGTATGTACCTACACTCGAAAAGCATGTAATATAATATTCATAATGCAAAAGTACGGTTTGCACATAATATAGTGTAATACCGGAATACCATACGATTTGTACATTAGTTACATTATTCGTGTGTACCGCGTTAATATGTAATAATATAATATGAGCATTATACTATGGGGACACGGCGTCCACGCATTATTGTGTATTATGTTTTATATTATACACTCGTGCACACGTATCTATAGGCGTTTTGAAAGTCGTCGAGTGCCAAGCCACTCGCAAACGTTATTCCTCGATCGATTCTCGAGTGTGTGCGACGTGCACAGCGGGTGACGGCGGGTGGGCCGTCGCCGCGAACGTCGGTCGGGCTGCAGTACCGCTTGTTCGCCCGCGTTTATTTGATTCTTGTCCACTTCACACGCAACTTTAGCAATAATAGTAATTGGAGTAGCCGGGGCGGTGGCGCGTACAGCCCGGGTGGGCAATCCGCCGGAGTGTGTTATTTTGCACGCACGTATACCTACATAATAATAATATAGCACATCCGACGATCTCGCCACGCGTGAACGTCTGCTGCCGCGACACCTACGCGCGTTTTCCTTGCTGGCGTTTCCCGTCAATTCTTATACGTCATTATTCTTATATTAGATGGCTATAGGTATTTATTATAATATATTCGCACTAATAGCGTTTTCTCAATTTGCGAGAGTCAATTTCCCGTGGGCGGCGAACGATTTTTTCGAATTATACACAGAAATACATGTTGAATTATAATATAAAAATAAATACGAATATACTATTATTGTATATATAG
This sequence comes from Chaitophorus viminalis, assembly GCA_025469195.1. Classification (NCBI taxonomy): domain Eukaryota; kingdom Metazoa; phylum Arthropoda; class Insecta; order Hemiptera; family Aphididae; genus Chaitophorus; species Chaitophorus viminalis. The sequence continues at coordinate 207,671 of JAIPRK010000133.1, forward strand.
TACCAACAATTACGACATAACATGTTTATTTTCAAGAGCTTTCTGCATAGTACAAAATTATAGCTCGACAATTATTACAGTGATTTCACTTAATTACTACAACTACTTTTTGAAAAGTTAAACCATGCAGTGTATCGCGAAAGATTTTTCGGAGCGAAATTGGGTCACGTACTCTGCACGGTCCTGAAAATATTGAGAACCACTACGCTATTTGAAAATAACTACAATTTAAGCTTTGCTACGAGAATCGTGTTGCACATTACCTAATCCGCATCCGCAGCACCTTTTCACTTAAAAGTATAGGTACCTAACGATGAAAAAAATATATACACTAATGAGTATTGCGCGTATATTAGGTATAATATGTATTGTTTCTCAAAAATAAATAAAATACTACTCGTATAATGTTAATTAAATTATTCTGTATAAACATAGTATTTTTTTTGTCACATTATTGCGCTACAAAATCTGAATATAGTCATTTTATTTTTATTGAAAACTGGATAGGAAAAACTACAGTCTTAAAACTGGGGATGCTATATAAACAATCGTCGCGGTCGTATTATATACGCAAAAATAATAGTAGCGAGTAGGTATGGTATAGTATAAAATCGATTAACAAAAAACCATACTTATTATTAATTCCATGTAATTTAATTTAATCAAAATAGTGTAATGTCTATATAACTCCCTACATCTTTACAAGCTCATATGTTAATGGCTAAACGCCATGGAGGTATAGGTAATTTTAATTTTTTTATATACCTAATAATTTGTCATATGTTATAAACTGTGTTGATCTAGTGGTAGAAAATAAAAAATCCTGCATGTCTAGCAAACGTTTAGAAAGTTGGACGACTGTCCGTTTTGATAGGAAATAATTTCCTACGGATAATATTATTGTCTGTAAAAAACCATACTCCATATTTTACAATAGGTTTCACATTGTACTATCATACATACATTTATAATCCTGTACGGGTTCGTTAAACGATTTTCACAATATTTTTTTTTTTCAATCATTTAATATTTATTATATTGCACGGTGCTTAATATTATAATGCGTACATATATAGGTAGGCACAAGTCAAAATGACGACCGTCTTGCCGCTGCCGCCGCCGCCGCCAGTACTTTGCAGGCCCATTGTTTACACGCATGGACGTCACGCATTAAGTACGCACTCGAGTACTGTATTTTTTTATTTTTTTTTTACAGTGTTTATTAATTATACGTTTTGACAAGCAGTCCTTGTGTTGCTGCTGTACAAACAAAACACGCGTTTTCCCGCTGCAACCGTTGGATCCTATTTTTCCTTCCGGTCTACCATCTAAACGTACCACGACTGTACCGCACGTTACAAACGTCGTCGAACAATGTTAATATACTAGTATACTAATATTATACGTCAGTGGTTTCCAACCTTTTTTTATTCCATGCACCCTTTGTAAATTTTTAAAAATCTAACGTCCCCTTTAATTATATAATTTAGATTTAGAAGACGATGATCGTCCGAAAATTAATTTATAGTTTTCATTTTTACCGATTGTAGAATGGCGTAATTTTATTTTAACAACGAAATTCTCGTGGTTTTATCATCACTATATTCCCTCCGAGCAGTAACTAAATTTCTCCTTGGGAGGGAATCTCCCTCACCTGATCGAGAACCGCTGTTATACGTATAATATACACGAAATCATGACTTTTTCCCACGAACATTGAGGTACGATTATTGCGTTCGATCAACCGTACGCAGTTGAACCAGTCCAAAAGTTTTAAAAATAGATTTACACACCATATTACCATGATCATTTAGATTTTTTTTCTAAACGATTTCAACGTGAGAACGCAATCAAATATTATAATTTTAATTATTAATTGTTCATGGGACAATTCTTATTTTATTAATATAATAATATTATGTTTGTTTATCATATTATATTCAACTTGAAAACTAAAAAAATAAAAGACTCGTATATACTCATTTCGGTATTAAATGCGGTTACATACCTACTATGATACTAATACTATTATCCTACATAATATGTATTGTATAATATGTACAACCAAAATTATTATTGTAACACACATTTGTTTTACAGTTGAAAAGTTTATGCATAGGTAGTTGTTATGATATTTTAATTGCTGAATTTAAATATAGTACGCTATGTCAGGAAAAAAAAAATAAAACACTGTTATTTGTGCTATTATATTACACACATAAGTCTTGAACCGGATGGTTGAATTATGTACTTAAAAATGTTCATTTTACACATCTAAACGGGCTACGCAGTTACCACGTAATTATGCTGTTGAACATGCAGTGACCACTTATTATAATCACGGTCAACGTTATCAATCGTTCATTGTTATCGAAAAGTATAACTTATAAGTACGAGCTGGATATAACGTTTTGTATATACTGATATGTGCGTAATATACCTTGTTTATCGTAATCAATCCCCGTAGGTCCAATGTTATCAGTTGATGGAACGGGATTGGGACATAATATCATGGTATGTTTATCTATTTAACATTTTAACACATGTATATACTGTCGAATGCTAAAAAACATTCAAGTCCTACTGCAAGAACCCGAGAAGCCTTGCGCGAGTAAACGAGTTCCGAGGAAAGAGATGTTCAATTAACAATACTCGACAAATATTGAAGTTGTGAAGCCATTACAATGATTATAAACGTTTCATCAATGATCTTTTAACATCAAGGGTATCTCACGCACGATTTCCTGGGAAAAACTAAACCACTGATATGCCTTGCAGCATGCAATACAACAATATCACAGAAAAAAAATCATCAATTGTCTAATTTTTTCAGACCAAAAAAAAAAAAAAATAACGGAAAATAATACACAAATATTTTTTAATGTATTAAGTTTTCACTGCATAGTTATAACTTATGTAGTGAGCTCGTGAACAAGCTTTATGTACACGGATGTGCTCGAAAGATATAACACAAAGTGGTTTAAATTGAAATATATTTATTACTAAGGTTTAAGACTAACAAATCCATAAATATAGAGTTCATTAGCTTGTACAAACAAAGTGAAAAGTGAAGCTCCGAGTAACATTTCGGTGGCTTTTACATACTAATTCCAACTTGACGGTAACGTTAATGTCGTTACAATTTGAAATGGTTCGATGCCATCTCCTTTGATTATTCTTCTTCTAATTTTTCATCAATTCTCATAATACTTAATTAGTTTGGACTACTTCATTTCGGGGCCACCGATGTTCGTGTGCCCACGGTCTCGGCCGTGTTTTTGTGCAGCTGCTGAGAGCGCAACCACGCGATCGCCGGGGCCGCCGTGCGACCGACTACCTTGCCCCCCCCTCCCCCCGCACCGGAGAACCACGTATGTTCTTGTATTCTTATTTGTTCTGTGTTGTCTATTATGATATAATTTCTCCGCCGCCGCAACATCCTCCTCGTCGTCTTGATTCACGCATCTTTTGCAGGCCGCAACTCCGTCCCTCCCGACAACTCGTACCACATCTCCTTCGCCACTTGCTCCATGAACCCCATCACCACGTGCTGCTCTCCCCCGAGCCTGAGTTCGACTTTCATCGCGACCGCCAGCGTTCCGTTGCCGTTCACGCGCACCAACGTGTAGTCGGTTATCAGCACCGGCCCGGTCCCGCGGTCACCTGCCGCCTGTGATTCGGCATCATCGACGGTGGTCACCGGCGGTGGGCGCGGGCTCCGGTGCGCGATGGCCAAGTCACGAACCGCGGTTCCGTCGGATGCAGCAGCACTCGGCGCTTGATGGTTGGCTTTGAAATAACATCGTTTGTGCATCACGCACTTGCACGCTGTCGTGGCAATATAGAAACGCGTGTTCGTTAAAAGTGCCAGTTGTTTCCCGCGCGCGCGTATAGCCCGCGAACATAGCCGTCGTCCGCACGAGAACGTCGAAAGACGACTCTGTCCGTACGGTCGTCATAATATTAAATATTCCGTACTTACCGATGCACTTAACCATTTTTCGTGTACGGAATAAACATCGCTTTTTGCAAAGCGTGCACTTATGCGCCGTGTATATCAGATCTTTCGTTTGCGGGTGGCGGCCGGTTACATCACCGCAGCTAGCCATGTCGTGAATAAATTCCAACAAGTTGTATTACAAATGTTTAAATAATTATATGCGAAAAAACTTATAGACTAGGTAAATATAGAAAATATATTATAACAATAATTATGTCACGAGGCTGAATTAACGAAATGTTAAACACTTGCAGACGAGTCAGAAACAATAATGATATAGGATTCGAATTCTGTTCTGGCGTAGTACTCGTATATTATTGTCGGTAACTATCTGCACAAAAGTTTGTTGATTTATCGGTATCGCGGATATTGTATATATTATAGCCAAGTAAGAAATATTATTTATCATGACGTATTATAACAGCAGTATACAACACAGGCGATGCGCATAACATAATAACTGTTGTAAAAACAATAATTCCGGGGATGGCCGCTGGCAATTATTTCGCGGATTTCGAACTGTCTTTATTAAAATAATACAGTGGCGTATTTGCCAATAAACAAAGTAAACACATGCTTACAGCGGCAATATTTCAGAGGCGGCAAATTTTTGTTGTGTTTTTTTTTTCTTTCACAAATGTGTATAGGTTTTGAAATATATTATGTGAAACAAATTTTTTTACTATATATACAAGTTTAGCAAATAATTTAAAAACTAAACAATATAAGTCGTATAATACAGTAAGAATTAAACAAGAACTTAATGGGTCTTGCTCTGCTATACAGTTGGGGTGGAGTGCACCTCGTTCATAGGATAGGTTATTACAACGGATTTGTTAAATTTGAATGCAATGATAGATATCATTATATACGAATAATGATTCTGAACGGAATAAATATGTTTGTCTAAAATGTGTATACAATAATATAGTATATTATATTTAAATTGAATTATAAAGCAATAGTATACAATTTCGTAAAAATTTAAATTTCAAACAGTCATAAAATATTTTCTTTTAAGTCCGGTAGAAATTTTTTTATATATTTTTGAAGATTAGCTTATGGACAACCTAGTGTTAAAATTTTGAACCTTAAGTATAAACAGAAAAATTTTTATGAATTTTCAACTACAAAATAACTTGCGAATTATCGCGATTTTAACATATTTTATACAAATTTGAACTTTATGGGCTTATAAAAAAAATTTGAGTGAAACCATCTCCGATATTTTTTAGCTACAATTAGTATAACTTATAATTATTCCTTTTATACATTTTCAGGAGTTTTCGGAAAGCCAAATAAATTTTATAGATATTTCAAAAAAAAAAAAACTTACAAAAATCGAAAATTTAAATTGTCTATAAATAAGTCAAAATATAGCAAAATACTTTGAAAACTTAACCATATATAGAGAACACCACTATAAAAATTTGGTGAAAATGTCAAGTTGTTGCTGTTTTTCGTTTTTGAGTTAGAGCAAATTTCATAAACCGATATCATTTGTCAGTCTTGAGTATTATACATTATATTATATTTTATATGTTATTATATAACTTTTATATGTATACAATTTAATATATAAGCTACAAATGTAAGCTATAATAGCTTTGATTTTGATGATGCATTGAATAAAGAATATAAAAAATCAAATTAAATATATAATGCAGTCATTACTGAAAGAGTAAGTAATAAATATTTAAAAGTAATACACTTACATACGCCTGTCGCCTACACGCATGCATACATTTTTATTTTTATTTTTTTTTTAACCACTTTAATTATGTACTTAATTTAACTCTTGTGTGATGATTACAAAACGTAATATGATATAATACGTCTTATTATTAATACAATATTTTAGTTTGTCATGAGCCTATTAAATAAATCGTTATTGTCTCGAAGTTCTCTTTTAGTGCCATCGGTCGGTAAATGTAGTCTCATCGGTGCGTACAAGTGATAATATTACGCATTAAACGGTGGCGGCGACCGCATACTGTAAGTATTATTATTTATTATTTAATTGACGCTATGGTACGTACCAAAAATAATGTGCAAAAATACGTTTAATAGAAAGCAAAGTCTTATGTAGATGGATTGTTGTAGGTGTATTAATTATTAATATAATATATTGTTATGGTACGGTTTGAGTTGTTCGAGATGTACAATAACACCGGTGTTTGTCCGCGGTATATATGCGTTTTGTTGATGGCCGATGCGTTTAAATGTCCCCGAGTCCCCCTTTATCGCAGAGCTTAATAAAAAATATCATTATACATATATATAAATTATGTGTACTCTTGCGGCGCGGAAAATGCGACATATTGTCCGCTGACGTCATATATATATATATATTTTTTTCTAAATCGTTGGGTGTGGCTTTATAAATCGTTATATTTATCACACGATTATATACCTACATAGTATACAGTATAGTTGCAGCGGCGCCTCTGTACATAATGTTATTTACGCGCGTATTACACACTATTATATTATATTATTATTTTACACGGTCGGGTGACGGTTGTATACGCTTATATAGCATTATATATTAATACATATTATACAGCATACATAATGCGGGATAGGAAAAAAAAACCCTTGTGCGCAACTCCGAATGGCATTATTATTATTATTATTATTATTTTGAACAGTAGTGTTAGGGTGGCGAATATCATTATAATACGCGCAAATTATATACACACACATACGAGTATATTATATAATATAATATTTTAACTGGCAATTATTATTAATACTTCGTTTTACCGGATAAACGAAAATTTACATCCGATGTACTTACTGCTGCAAACGTAGTGCGAAATAAGTAATTATAGATACCTAGGTATATATAATATATAGTGCGAGTATTTCCGATACGTATTGTAGATATGTTTTCCTAGTATGACTGTTGAGAAAACTGTTTGCAGCTGCAAAAATACGCACGTACATGGACGTTATCACGGGGGGGGGGGATATAGGGGATAGATCCCCCCAAGGTTCTTCATTTTCTTACATATTAGTAATACACATTTTATCTACTTTTGATATATATTTTTTCAATTTTGGCTATTCATTATTTTTATTTTTATTTCTTGCTATTTTTTTTTTTTATCGTGATTATATTGATTCCACCAACCATAAACAATATTATTATTTATCATTGATAAAATATAACAGGTGATTCGTTGAAACACAAATTGAAAACTTGTTAAATTTTACCTTGATACTGATGTTCATGTACAGTAGTTATTGCTTTATTGAAAATATGGCAGTCAAAATTGAAGATAATTGATAAATTTCTTAAAACGGCTATAGATGTACTACGTTTATATAATTTTGAAATTTTTCCAAATACCTACTAACTTTAAAAAATACTACGCACCTTGCTAGTCTCCACGTCAACTCTAGAAAGGACTTTCTCATGTTTGAGATAAAGACTTAAAACCTATCTGAGAAACACAATGACTGAAGTAAACAGTAAATTTATTATAACCATAATTAATTATTTTTCTTATATTATGATTATCTATGACCGTCTTAATGGACTAATATTGTTAGCCATTCATAAAGAGGTGCCTATTGATTCGGAAAAAGTTCTCGATATTTTAGCTCAAAAATCGAGATAAATCGTTAAATTAATTTGAATTTTTACATAAAATGAATTATTAAAATAATTGTTTAGAAATTAAAATACCCTGTTTGACTGTTTTATAGTTTTAAAATAAAATGTACAGTAAAAATGACTTGAATTAATTAATTAATATTATCAACTATCATTATTTTAATATTCATTATTATAATGTGGATGTTGTGAGGTAAAATCCTTAACTATCCTAACCTAACCTTACGGTTAATTATGTAACCATTTTTTTCATCCCCTCCATTGAAATATCCTGAGAACGCCTCTGCGCACGTATATACAATTTGAAAGTTAACATTTTGAACTACGAACCAAATGGTATTATGCGTACCTAATCCTATACATAAGATATTTTGTACCTCGATCGACTATACTGCACGTCATATTAACCTTGAGAAAACAAATATGTAATCATATGTCAAATTACGGAAACGATTGTAATACTTTTATAATGAATAATTAAAAAATATCATCGATACGGTTAAAATCAGTAGGTGCTGCGAAGTGTATAGAACTACAGAAGGTAAGTACTCACATTAGTACATTACGTATATCATATAATAGACATTTACCGATGCCTATGGGTATTATACCGACGCGTTTGCTTCTTTCTCCATTGCTTCATATTTTCAGACCTATCCGGCAATCATTTCACTTATATTTTACTATTTTTTTTTCAACGTGAACAGATTTTGCATTTCATTCTACGTATTCAGAACATTAAACAACGGTATAATGCGATATCTCAGTTTTTCAACACTCATTTGTGGCTAATTTAAACAAATGAAACACCCGATTGAACATTTATCAAATCAAGCGTTAGCGTTACCAATTATACTGTAAAAATATACTTAAACAGTTCTTGGCGTCAGTTTTGATCGAGTGGCCTATTTGAAAACTTCTTTATACTCTTAAATTGTTTGTTTATATTTTTTTACGAAATATATGCAATTCGAGAATTAGTCAAACGGCTGCATTATAAACATCTCCTTACTCTTTATATATAAGTGACAATGAATGTTTTTAAAAATATCATGACCGCTACAATAATACATTCGAGGAAAAAAAAATGAAAACACGATATAGGCACGAATATCAATATATAAATATAGGTAAGTACATACAATATAATATTATAGACATACACATGGTGTTTACGCATACACGGTATATCACGCAAAAGGGTGAGGTGCGAGGCGGAGTAAAGTTTTGATTTTTGAAGTGCGAAGGGCCGACACTTGTTGACCGCGCAAGCAGCCAGCGAACAATATAGCTTCCCCTATACGAGTGGTGAAGGTACTTATTACTAATCATAAGTCTGGGGTCGTAATAGTACCTATATATTATTAAAATATATTTTACGCTTATTAATTTTTTTTTCTTACCGTACATAAGATTTTGCCTTTTTTAAAAAAAATATTTTTGGACCATTAAAATCCTGACCGTAAATCTATAACATTTACACAGGCCCGATGAGAGAGGGCAGCTGAGGCTGTATTCCTCAGGCTCGGACGTTGGAGAGGACCCGTGATCCGGTCAAGTCCACCAGGTCTTAATTTTAATATGGGACCGATATCGAGTTATTAATTGGCCGCTGACATGATTCGTGTTATTAAGACACGTAGATAAGTAGGCATTTTCGAGGAATAACTTAACGACTACTTTCAAATAGTTCGGATGTTAGTGATAAGTTTAATACTGGACCGTGTGTATGTGTGTAGGGGGAGGGTGGATTACTTTGTCCCCGGGGCCCTTGATTTCTCTCCGTGGCCCTGCATTTGCATATGCCGTTTTACTAATAGTACATAAGTATAATTATGAAAAAAATACTGTAGTTATAAATACTGCGTTCGTGTGCGCGCTAATAGGAATCTTACTTGAACGACTGTATAGCATATATTATAATATAAAATATGGTGTGGCGGACCGTGTACATAATAATATGCACTCATACACGCGCGCGCAGCAAAAGACGGACGTGCTGACGACGGGACAATATTATTATGTTATTATTATCAGATCAGATTTCCTCGAACGAGCGTTATGGGTCGTGCACAAACACCTATACGGTCCGGCTGGCCGCGAGCACACGGCACACACACGCACACACGCCATACACAAGAACTGCAGTCGCCTGACCACACGATAACAATGCGACGGGTTGGTCGACGTATACGATGCACGAGAAAAAAAAGAAAAAACCCGATAGAGGAGACGAGAAGAGGTGCGAAAGAATATAACATATAAGTACACAAGAAAGGTGTCGCGTAAATAATAATAATAATAATAGTGTATAATGTTTTATATGTATATTATAAAGGACATTGGCATTTATATGTTAAAAAGCCCGGTCGACGGGTGCCGTGGTGTTGGCCGGGGGACAGGGGAAGGGGGGCAAAGATTTAATCCTGCGGGGCGACAAAAATACCCGGTAGCTTAATCGTTAAAAGGTGTTGTCTTGGAACATATTATACACACATGTATATAATATAATATCTCCGTGACAAGGGTCGTGTGCGTGTGCGTGTGTATATACGTATATGTGTATATATATATATATATGCACGCCGGATAATTCTACTGGTCCTACACACAGCTCTCTTTCACGCGTACACATTGCAGGCAGGCATTATGTACACGCCGCAGTCTATTATGTCAGCCACATGCTGAGACCGCCATTGTCACCGGGTCTCGTTCCCCCGTCAACACTAATCTCTAAATACTATTTAAAAATGTCCATTTCCAGGATGCAGTTTGTGTGCGGTTACACTGCTGCATATAATACATATACACATATATATATATATATATATTATATTATATTATATTATATTATATTATATTATATTATATTATATTATATTATTACACGGTGTATAATACATTTAGGTATATATATATTTATACATATTATACCGTGTGCGTCTATTATACGTACGCAAACGAATATTATATCCATCACTCTCCGCTTCCATCGTTCTCTCTCTTTCTTTTTTCCTTTTTTTTCGCTGCCCCAGATTTTTTATTTTCGTATTATTATTATTATTATTTTTTTTTTATATCACTGTAGTGTGTTGTGACAAAATAAATGCATGCGGTGGTTAATAATCAGGAGACCGGGGAGGAAGAGTGTTGCGACGGCCGCCCTTAATAGTTTTATTTTCGTAACGGGGCGTATGGTACAAAAAAAAAAAAAAAAAATAACAATAACAAATAAATAACACGTATGATATAATATATATATGTATAATATCGTGCGGTTTTTTCGATTTGTTGTTGTGCGCGCGTGAGACCGACACCTAATGTATTTAATGACTGCAGGCTAAAAAACGTTTGGACGAAAAAAAAAGGGTAGGCACCTAGCTATATATATAAACGCCTCGATATATAGCGAACGACAACTCATTTCTTCCAGATCTACTGCCTACCCGGTACACGAGCATCACACGTGTGTGCGTGTGTGAGCGCGTATACAAAAACACGCGAGGAAAATCGTATACGTACACACAATAATATAATATAGATATGTGTGTGTGTGTGTGTGTGTGTTATTGTGCGCACACACGTGCAGGCTTACTGCAAAAAAAAAAAGAGGAGAGGAGCAGAATACATCGACGAAATTACTTTTTCCCATATGCTCCGGTTCCCATGTACCTACTATATATATTATATTATATTGTTGCACCGCTACCGCTGCAGCAAAGAACGGATCTGATCAATGCGATGCGTGTGCGGAAAGTTGAGAGGCGACGACGTTGACGGTGACAAAACCGACGACGACATCGTGTAGATGGTATAATATAATATATTATCAAATGTTATTGTTGTATTTATAATAAACTTATATATATATACTGTATTATAATAAATTGTGGAATATGGTTTTTTTTTTAATTTTAACAATTCCGATCAGTTTATATGCGTGCTTTCGAATACAATTCCATATATTTTTATAAAATCAAAATCTTCGGTATAGTCCTATTTATAATTGTATAGTATTAATACGCATATTAATTGTACTATACACATTGTATATTATTTATACTGAGCTATATATGGTACACGTGTATAGAAGTTTACCGATATTATTAGTTTCAATGTTGGCTGAACGGCTGTATAGTACCTATTATATACCCAGTGATGTTTCAATTAGTTTTGTCGAGAGTATACTATACACTAATAAATCTCCCAATATGACGACTTTTATGATTAATACGAGTGTAAATATTAACAAACAAGTATAAATAGTAATGAGCTGATCGTCTGAAGTAAAAAGTTAATATCCATTACAAAATGTATTTAAACAATAATTGTGAAATCAAATTATTATATTATATTTTATATTTCTTCACGAACTGCTTGAAAGTATACGCATTACGCACTATACTTGTGAATTTTCAAAATAAATTTGAGAGCACACGGCATATATGCAATATACTCTATGGGAACACCACTGCGGCTATACCTGTATACGTATAACATTATCTGTAAGTAACGTATGAGTTGTTAATCGAAATTTGTAATAAACCATTTGCCGCTTTGGCCGTGTTCAAATTCGGCTTGTATATTATATAGCAAATTTTTAATTATGACTTATATGCCTATTTTAAATTTAAAGTACAGCAAAAAAGATAACAGCGACCCCACGGTATATTGATTGCACAAACGAAATATTTTATCTCATGTAAACAATAATATATACAATATGCAAATGTAAATAATACGAGACAGAAATCTGTTATACGTAATTATACATATTATGTATATCGTACGATTAGATGCAAACATAAACTTTAGTTTCGCTACAGAGGGAACGTGCTGTTTTACAACTGCGCATGCATTACAACAGGGGTGGCCAACTTTAATAGACTGGTGATCGACCTTTGAGTTTTTCTTGATTGTCAATGAACAAAAATATATTATATACGAACGTACATGCGTGTCACACTTCTTTTATTGCTATTATTTTACAATATATTAAATATAAATACCTACGTATTATTAACGTTTAATTTCACAATTTCACACAACACATATTTTAATATTATATGAATTACAAATGATTACTTTTAACTTATTACTACTAATATTATATACTCGTACTACTACTTTTATTATGTTAAATTTAATCATTCAATGAGATATTTGTGCTTGCATTTGATTTGATAATTTCACAAATTTGTTTGTTTTCTGAAAAAAAATTAAAAATTCAAGAACATGCGAAATGGTGTTGCGATCGACTTGTTGGCCACCCCTGTATTATAATATGCGATAAGGTTGATATCCGCCACGGAAAGAACGGATCCGCGCAGGACATTATTATAATCTTCTGATACGGACTCATTGCACGTTTAGTTGGTGCGGCATGTATAGAGACGATTGTACAAAAGTAGAGATCTACGCTGTTGAATACTTGAAACATAACAGCGAGACCGGAGGACTGTACAACGGAATAATAGAGTATGGTCCATTAAAATATTTTCCAGGAATTCATGCCGCAAAAAAGTATATACGATTCCCGTGAAACGTCTGTACGCTAAGCCGGCGATGGTAAGTCGAGGACATTCATCGACCGCATTTTGCCATGGTCAACCTGGCCGTATAACAATAATAATCCATTACGTTTATATTATTTTTACGTGCGCATTGTTTCACACTTTAAAACTGTTTCGAATAATAGGTGTATCGCGCCATGCTATACCCTGAAATATTTAAGTATTTTATTTTTCCTGACTTTGTACGCAAACGTTGTATGAACTTGTTCACAATATTATACACGATTTGCACATTTCGGTTCCTAATTAAACAATACTACACGGATCGGTTTTACCGTTTCCGAATATGTTATGTTGTCTACGCGAAAAAGAAATCGCATTATTGTTAAACCAATCGTTATATTAATATTATCATTCATATAGAAATTCATAACGTTTTATTATATTAATATACGATAAAAAAAAAATGAGTTGTACGCGAAGTCTTTAATATAGGTACTCAATATACAGTTATATTATGTAAAATTATTATTCCAATATTATATGAACAGAAAATTACTGTACACATGATTTGGATGTTATAATTATCTGATTGATTTTGAGTTAAAAGTCTTTATACTGAATTAAAATCGATCGCGACTTATGAGCTTAGACGTATAATATAAATAAATTGGTAAACGTTCACTGTGCTCGCAAATCAAAAGATAATTTTTTCATTGGACATAATAATAATTAAAAAGGGAACTATAATGGCTTATATATAGCTATGTGTAGAGCATTATAGAGCGTGTAATATTATAGAGTTCCACAAAATAACGGTACGATAATCTATTCAGTTTTTTTAAAAATGTATAGCTCATCAAGTTTTATATAGGTACTGACTTATTTACAAAATACGGTACCGTAAATTTACGTGAATTTTATTTTTGACATAATATAGTATAATTTTGAAATACTGGATTTTTGGTTTTTTTTTTTTTTTAAACAGCAAAGTTCAATTTTGTTTTAAAAAAAATATAAAGAATATATTAGTTGAGATTAAAACAAACTAATAAGTTTAAGTGTATTTACTATATAGGTATAAATAATACATAATATACTAATATATTATCAAATATGCTTCACATGTTTTCTTTTAATTGTTGAAACCTTCATCCATACATTTATATATATATATATACATATATAGCTTGTACTATGATAATTCAATTATTGGATATGTTGTATTCTATGTTTCGTATTTATTCAGATAGGTAAGTGGCCAATTTTTCTTTCAATTCAAAGAACTTGTTTTCACTATTAATTAAAGTTATATTTAAGTTTTAACACACACACACACACACACGTGTAAACTTGTGGTGTACAGCTTATTTTTTATTCGGGTTTAGTCTAGTTTTTCAGTAGAACAGTTTTCCCGATTAATCTACCGTTTTTTGTCAATATATCATACGAATGAGTAATTATTACTTTAAACAACCGCAGGAGTATACTGCATATTTTGTACACTCGAAACACTATACAAAATAACACGTGACGTGACGACGACGGCGTTACGACTATATAATGTACTATAACAAAATGTACATACCATATGTACACGCATACACCGCAGATGTTATTTTTTTAAACAATTCTTATTCGTAGTCGTACAACGATTATCATTTGTTGATCGCGCTTAAGAGAGTAAAAATATCCTTTCCGTCCCGACACAAATATACTTATAATCCGTGTACACTAATTTTATCGGCTATATGTTTCAAGTTGTTTTATTACAACAACAACAACAATAATAATAACGATTGTGTTACACATTTTCGTATTACATACTCGTCCGAGGATAATGGTATTTTAAAATCAACGTACACGCGCGTATACATATTATTGTGTATAGATCTAACATTTTGTTAATAAATTATTAATGCGAGTATATATATATGCTTTAATACCATTTGTTATTTGTGTTACGTTACACTTTACGCGGCCAGTTCATGAATAATCCCCGACGTCTCTGATGCACTCAACTCGTTTTTTTTCCTTCCCATTATTACATTATTTATTATCACCATTGATCCATCTATTTTACCGGTTTCTGTCTGCGCTGCACGACGGACGACAACGACGACTACGACCACGACGACCATTCATATACAATACAAGACATAATATAAGTGTATGATTATAATATTTTATATACGTATAAATATACGTTTCGTATCGTTATTTTATATTATTATCTGGTTTCATCTTGTGCTGCCACTGCTGCCGCTGCTGCTGCTGCTGCTGCTGCCACTGCCTTAAACCTATTGCCAAGTCGCTTCTGGCGCGCAGGTATATAATATATTATTCTTGTACGTACGAAGTACACTGCACGCCGTTCACTGTAAACAAA
The DNA here is from genome assembly GCA_025469195.1 of Chaitophorus viminalis. NCBI lineage: Eukaryota > Metazoa > Arthropoda > Insecta > Hemiptera > Aphididae > Chaitophorus > Chaitophorus viminalis. The sequence goes on from JAIPRK010000133.1 coordinate 223,195, forward strand.
ACGGACCTGCTCCGTTATTATCATCGGACTTTTTATCTTATCCGATCTGATGTATTTCGTACCGTACAGATTACATAGGTATAATGTTTTATATTATATTATTATATTATATAGGTATATGGTCGTTTCATAAATGGGTGTACTGCAACAGTAGATATATGAAATCATATTATTTTTGACTTCCCATATTAATACACGAGCTCCATAGATGTTAAAACGAAATGTGAGTGATGGGTGGGAAAATGTACGTATAATGTGTACACGAGCGCAAAAAAAACCTTTTTCATATCGCGAATAAAAACAATGGTCCCGCGTACATTATATTGTATTACCAGTGGTGGCTCTTTTCAACATTTTCTTTGGGGGAGGGGGGGGGGTTCAGAAAAATTGTATTTCTAACGCAAAGTTCGTCAATCATTGTCATTATGATAAAATTGAAATAAAACTAAATATATATAAGATTATATCGGTGCCTGGGGAGTCCAGACCCCATGCCCCCCTGTAAATCCACCACTGTGTATAACCATTGATTATAAATAGGTACTAGTATTTATAATCAATGGTATAACATAGTACCAAATGCTGTAATGTTATTATCAGACCTCAGGACATTATATGCGTTTACCTATATTTTAGACTTTAAACTCTAAAGCTTATAAGTAGAGTATTTTTCTATTGTATATTTATTGGGTTTATTTTTAGCAATATTCATGATTATTAACATGTAAAATCTGCAAGATATGTTCTAACAAATACACTTTTTTTTATCCATCGTCGGCCGTTACGCCATCACGGACTTCTTGAAAACACGCAAGTCTTTACGGAATTTAGATAAAAGCCTATGCGATACACATTATATTATGACGAAATATATACTCTCAATTATCGCATAGGGATTATAATATTCCACATTTTAATAATTTTGTGCTCTCTGTTTTCATTAATTGTTGTTGTTGAAACTACAATTCGGTACAATACGTAGTTAGCAGTTCGAACTGATATTACGCGTTATTTCACGATCATACAAAAATGTGCGTGCTTACTATATAATATGGGTATTTTATTGCATATTTTTGCACATTATCTTTACTGTTCATACATCGCATTTGCGCATATTTCATTGTGTTTCAACACATACAGTTCCTGGTCATCATTATTGTTCGTGAACTTTTTCCATACAACACCGCGTCGAGTGAGCTCATTCGAATATTATGCGTTACATGCGAACACTGCTGTAGCTGTGCAGAGCCGATTATCTCAACGAAAGCTGAATGCATCGATATATAATAATATATATTATGGCCAGTGTATACGTATATACCTGTACAATACGGTACGTCGTAAGCTCACCACGAGCATCGAAATTCCTAAAAATATTTATACTCACCAACAATGCGTCTTTCGATATTCCATACATATTATTACATAGCATTATATATAGCGTACCTATATACCTAGACATTTTTGTACAATCGCAATTCAAACATTATCTGCGTAAACAAGTCGAACATTTTTAGGAATTTCGTCGTGGTACTAATGTGTGATGCTAACGTACCTCAGTAGGTATGTAAATAATATTATTGATTATGCGTCCATACGATCCCCCGCACAATTTATTTCTGCACAACGTACGTAATATAATTATACAACCGCACGCCGTGTATGGACGTGTATTGCCGTGATGTGTTTATATTTACACAGCGGTTTATTTATATACACAAACGTTACCGTAATATTATCATTATTATTATCATATTATCTATAAGTGTATACACTGATGTTGTAGGTAGCGCGGACCGCCGGTCGAATGGGTTTTGACGTGTAACGGATAATGAAGCGCGTAGGAGCTGACAAATTATCGGTATAGCCGGATGCGTGTCGCGCCAGATTCCACCGCCGGTAAATAATATATTATACATTATTGATTTCTGGCCAAAGTACACTCGATTTGCACCGGTACGCTGGTAAGAGAGAGAGAGAGAGAGAGAGAAACATTTAGTAAAATGAAAACGAAATATCTGGCCGCCAGCCATGTAGCAGATGAACATAAATTAATACAGCCCTGCCAAATAATGCGTACGGATGAATCGAACATTCCAAACGGAAAACTCATGTTCGCCAATGTAATAATATACGACGATATTATTATTTTATATTATTGTCGTATTATTATTTTTATGTTTCAAAACGTTCCGAACAACGTTTCTGAATTTCGTACATAGCAATATATTTAAACTTCACCAAAGTTTACCAGATATATTTCCAAAATGTATAAATATGCATATATATATATATACCCGATCTGCGGGTACGTTTTACCTATTATTATAATTATTATTATTATTCATGAATTATGATGTTATTGCCTGACTAATATTTTTGCCTATTAATAATAAATACGTATAGTATAATTGTTTTCGAGGTTCGAGACGACTTGCGATTGTATGTATAATATAGCGCATCGGAAGGAAGTTTTGGTCGAATTGAGATACAAATAAAATAATTGAACATAATACAAGATATTTAAACCTATGTACATAATGTATTGCAAATGATAGCGTAAATATATAAAAAAAAAAATATATATTAAAATATAACTTTGAGATGTATTTTAGAACAAACAGAAATTTGACCTTCGTATTTTTTTTTTTTTTTTTTAATCGTTAATTTCATTTAAAATCGATCATAAAACTTAAACAAAAATGTATTAATTTCAATAATTTGTAAATTTCAAACCAAGACAAACGCTGCGGATTATTTGGAAACTTCGCTTGAACGGAAAATGCGAACTCAGTCACAACTCGGGTCAAAAACGACTAGTATAATAAGAACTTATCATATAAATTCAGGATCTTAACTTACCATAAATCTACTTACACAATTATACTAAAAACTCATTGTCTTCAATATGCAATTGAAATGTGACTACAAATACCGACACTCCTCTTTGTAAGACAAATATACCATTAAGATTTTTTTTTTATATATTATCGATTATTCCCGACCATAGGGATGATATTAATATGTATACAGTAATTAATATTATAGCAAATAATTATAAACCAAAAATCTATGTAAAATCCAATATGATTAATTAATTAATTAATTAATACGTCACAAAATAATGAATAAAAATATGTATAATTTTAATTTAAGTACCTAACATAATAAAAATGTATAAAATGTTAGACATGTGTTCAATATAAAGATGAATTTAGGTATGGTAAATTTTGAAATCCCTAAATAAAAATGTACAACTAAAGGAAATAATCATAATTTAATTGCCTGGATATTTCTTCTTCAATAAAAATCAGAGTTATACATGTAATTGTAATTAAATCAAACATTTTACAGAGATAAAGTACAAAATTATTTTATACCTATTTTGCTCCAGAACATTGTTCTAACAAAACTCTTTGTTATAAATGAAATATAATCAATATAATTACGGTTAGTTAGTAAACTATAATATATATATATATATATATATATATATATACAATCTGAACAAGTTTTTGATTCGATCTAATAGTCATTATGAATATCCTATCACAATTGTATCATAGTTTAGTTATGTTTCCAAAAATTGCAAGTATTATAGTAATAGGCTTGTTATAGTCTTCAAATATTTGCCGTTTGATAATAGTGGAAATAACAACGTTGAGCTTGATGTTAAATCAAGTGATAACACGATAAAATATGATGAGAAATAATTTATTATACGTTAGATATTGAATATTTTCAAACGCGGAATAATATGTTTGTTAGGTATAATATCGCAGTTTGGTTTGCCCCCATATCGATTTTGCGCCGTGTTCCTCGGTAATTTATGTTCGGGAAGGAATTCTGAACAGTTCAGACTACAGCAAACTTGTCCATGCGGCAGCAGTCAGTCCCTGTATCTTTAACATGGAATGTTTTTATGGTCTCGCGCGATTCCGTCTTAGAAAGTGTAATCGTTTACAATAATATATACAATATACGGTGTGCAGATGACCACCCCGTTCGCGAAGACGTGCTCCCGGGTCCATGTCCGGAATTACACTAAACGAGGGTCATTGTGCACGTGTACATTATTTTTATTTTTTGCCATCGTTCATTCTTAGCACAATATATAATATATATACGTACGGACGTGATGAACTATAATGCATTTGTATATATACGCGGATGCAGCAATATAACTCTACTCGAGTGAATCGCGGTATTGAATGAGTTGATCAGCAGCACGGGTCTGTGCGGGCTAATATAACAATAATAATAATCATGAACCATGATAATAATAACAATAATGATAATAATAATAATAATAATAATAATAATAATAATAATAATAATAATAATAATAATAATAATAATAATAGTAGTATAATGTGCGATGTCCGCCGGATATCGATCGTGATCAAATGTGACAGAATTTCATAAACTATATATATATATATATATATATATATATATATATATAATAGACGTATGGGATATGCACGATAAATATGCGGTTATGATGGGATTTCGGGAGCTGCGATGTTTTGACAATAAACGAGTCCTGCAAAGAAAGGTACGTGACCGTCCCTAAAGGACACTGCTGCTGGCTGCTGTTGCTGCTGCTGCTGCTGATATGTATTTTTCCCGGAACCAAAGCCGGGTTGGTGTGTGTGTGGGTGAGTAAATGTATGGGTATGTTCTCTTGAATGAATACATTATAATATAAATATGAATACAACCCGCGGTATACCTACGCTATACATGGTACCTATATACGTCTGCAGTGTTGACCTCTCGACAACATAGACTCGTTGACGACGGTGTTGGCATTTACGATTATTGTTATTTGTGTGTAGGTACACATACCCATTATAATATATGTATATTGTACATGCATAAACGACCATGTATATACTCTATGTGTATGTAGACAAGTTGTCTCCTGTTGTAATTTTGGGAAATTTTTACACGTTTCACTGATTTACAAACACACACACACTCGAACACTTGCCATCGCTATTATAGCGCATAAAATTCAAACACACACACACACATATGTATATATAATACCTACTACTGCTTGTGGCACGTAAAAAAACATCAAAGTATAGGCAGCTGCTGTTGGCGGCAAAAAAAAATTAAAGCATTATTATCAATTTAACGATGAATATCCGATATCCTGCAACCGATTTTCCCGCCGCCACCGTTATTGTTGTGCCACATAATGTGCAGTGCAAACACACACGTTTACGCGCATGTTATATATGTTCTGCAGCGTCCTTTACTATATATTACATATAATGTGACGCATACGTTATTGTTATTATACACACCTATGACCTATGTACTATGCACCGCGACGTATGTTCACATTAATCTATGTATCGCAAACGCGAAAAACATTACGACGCACATAATATACATATAATATTCTGCAGCGCTGAATAATTGCTGTGACGATGACCAGTTAAACATAAGGTATTCAAGGAACGATTTACACTGTGTAGAAGATATGATTAACCGTAGCTCCGCGGAGCGTAAATGCAATGTACATCGGACCGTAGTGTACCTAACCAATAAACGGTGTATTTATTATTAATAAATAGAGCAGAGGACTAGTAGCTCTAAAAAAAGTTTTAAATACGCAAGCACTTATGCACTTAAAATATTTTTTTTTAAATTTTTTTAGCGTCTTTATTTTAAAGTATTAATAAAATAAATAGTATTAAAACCTAAATGTTGTAGGTATGATATGCGACGATAAATCGTTATCTACCTATATCTATCAATAAAATTAAATACAGAAAATTAATATTATTTGCTTGTCGGCGATCCCCTGATAGTCATAAACCATATTGTACGACAAAAATTAAAAAGAAATACATTTTTATTAAAAACAAAATTAACCATATTGTTTGAAATAGAAATGGTAATGTGGAAAAAATTGATTTAAGTGAAATATGTCTCAAAAAGTATAAAATAGCATATAAAAGTATAAAATATACTCTAAAAATAAAAAGGACTCAAAATATGCATTTATATGCAAAATAAAATTTCAAAACTAGCTTTGTGAAAAGCTTTGTGATAGCATAAAAAGTATTTGTTTTGTACTCCGCTATTTTTGTGAATATGCAAATGCTACAAGTCCTCTGCTCTATTAATAAATGTTCATTAAGACTTATATTACTGACAAAGTTAACAATCACAAGGCTAGCTGTCTCGTGATTGTAAGGATTTTTGATCGATGGTAGTCCTCTTACAATTATTCTTACATGATACATGGTAACTCGTTATTGGCCTTACAAACCGTGAATTTAGGGTGAAGGAAAACACTTATAATTGTCTAGTCAGCGTATCATATTGTGTGTATACAGTGTGATCGCACTAATTAATCACACTGTAGAATGATACAACAGTATGATTGTTAAATTATCTATACGTATTTACACGCTACATATTAATTATAACATTTTATATTTTTTATATGCGCATGTTATTCGTTTACGAACGCGCTCAACCATTGCATAAAGCGTTGAAGATTTTTAAAAGCTCTTCAAGTATACGTACATATAGTATTATATTATAGTCGTCGACGCGTACCTATATTGTTATTATTTTTTCATATTCCTTACGAAATGTGGTATATAGCGAATAAAAGAATGAGAAAAAAAAAATATATAAATAAACATCAAACGGCGATATTTTTGTGCACATAATAGAATGAAAAATCGTAATCGGTTTACTGGAGCCGTTCCGTCGTCGTCGTCGTCGGGGGCCGCGCGCCGTGTGCATTTTATTTCACTCGGAAGACTGTTGTGCGCGCTGTCATAAAGTAGATTATTACGCATGGACGTGCCGTGTGATTTTTCCGTAAATTCTTTTACAACCGCAACGAAAATATTATCTGTACGTAAGTAAGTGTACCTTCCGCTGTTCGAAAATAATACGAACGTTTTTTTATATGTTATTATTTTTTAATGCGAACAAACAAAACATGTACGTAACGTTTTATTCTTTCTTTTTTTTCTTACCATACTATTGCGTGTCGTCACAATAATGCGAACGTGCTGTTGGTACCGTTGATTATAATCCAAATAATGATATATATATATATATTATATTTATATACAGTATTTACCATAGATCACTATATAGTAATCATTATAGTAATATATTTGGTAATAATAATCAACGATTTTGTTTACAAAATCGGGGTTCGGATTTCAATGCAAATTGGATCTTTTTCCAAATGGCCTAATTTGGCCTAAAAATGGCCTAAAAACGAACAAAGCTTTCCTCGCATTAAATTCGTTTCATACACGTCATCATAAGAATTTAAAAATTTAACTTTTATTTTTAAAATTCATTTTGATTTTTAAAGGTTTTTTTCCATTTTTGATCCTCTTTTTTTTTAAAAAAAAAAATGTAAATAATGGATAGAATTTGATAAAAAATTGATTTTAATCGTAGCAATACATAAGTAGTCATATTTGTATCCTCGTATTTGAACAAAAAAATACACACTTCTGTTTTTAATTTGTTCTATTATAACTGAGATACTAGCTGCAATAAAAATAACATAAAAGTAAAAACGAAAAATAATAATTAATAATTGAATATAAAAAAAACAAGTTTTTTTTAATATTAAAAATAGTTGTAAAGGTTTTTTTTTTTTGTGAATACTTATTTTAAATCATATTTTTGTAAAGAATTTTTAAGAACATCTAACTCTGTGGCCAAGTAATAACGAATTATAAGTTTATTTTACGTATCATACTACTATTAAAGCACATGGTTATTATTTATTTTATGGAGACGTTTTATTGTGATCAAAACTCGTAGGTACGTTTTTGAACAGACTTCAACTAGTCATGACACGTTGTATTGTTTATTATACATAATGTATACACCTAATATGATGTATAATATAATTCGTCATTATTTTTTGTGACTTCAGAACTGGTCGTGGTGTAACACGGTAATAACAACAGTGGATGGTATACTGTTACGTTTAAACCACGGTCTTAGAAGATAAGATCCGACAACTCTACTTTATCAGTGTTCCGCTTGCGATGACAAAAACGTGTTCACTGCTGTAGATCGCTGCAATTTGTGAAATTTGGTTAGACGTTTTTGAGGTTAAGTAGTAATTTGTATTGTTATTTCAATTTTGAATATTTAATAAATAAAATAAAAATTAATATTCAACATTTATTGCGATCTATTCACATGAGTCATGTTATTCTTTACAAATTTTTGGTGATATTGCATGTAATATTTATTTTCTAACCTCGAAAACGACTAAGCATCAACGTTCTACTATATAAGGTGATCATGTGGCAATTGTGTTTTCGTCTTTTTAAGCAGATGCATTAATACTTGGCATGCGGGGGAGGAAAGTTGTGGACTGTTATCTTCTAAGACCGCGGTTTAAACGTTATGCGATTTGACAATAATATACTCGAGACACTATTACGTATGCCTTCCAACGTATTACCATTGATTATAAACACTATATAATACTAGTATTTATAATCAATGGTATTACGAATAGATATTTTAATATAATAAGTATTCAGTCGCCGTTATTTATAGGGACATCGCACAGGTATCGTACAATATTCGCGCGTGCGCAGCCGATGTCTCCACAATAAATATATTGCATTATACGTAAAACGTATATACAACACATACGATATACATTATTGTTATTATTATTATTATTATTGGACGTGGGTTTTCGTACGCGGAACATAATATTATTATTATTTTAATATAATACAAGAATCGGTCGTTCGGAAAATGATACGAGTTTACGTGCGCTGCTGTTGCGGCGGTGTTTTCACGCGAGAAAGCTATTATATAATAGGTACGTAAAACTATAGGTATTGCAGCAGTTTATACCCTATTAACGTGTGTATGTGTGTGTATATATATATATAATAGCTGCACGTATACGTTACGGCAAAGTGAAAAACAAATTTGATATTCATTCGTATCATACGCACATAATATTATATTGTACCTACCCATTATTATACACGTATAGATGCGTATGGAGTATGGTGAGCACAGGGACGTCAATACGTACAGCAAAGCTCTAATTACACGGAGCTAATGCCTGCTACGGCGGCGGTCGACTTGTTGAAGGTTTTATATATATATATGAAAATAAATCATGGCATTGTACGGAATCAGAAGCGCGTGCATAAGGGTGTTTTTTTTTTTTTAAACGTCCAAAACAACAATGGAATCGGATGAGCATAAACGTTTTTATATGAAGATAATTCGATCGGGCGTACGCGGCATACATTTGCAGCGAAACCCGATATCCGACAAAAAGTATTAACTTCCGATGCGGGAGATGGAAATTTATTGGACAACAAAATAAGTTCGTGATTCGGGCTTGGGAAAAGGGGACCGCCGCCACCGCCGCAATTATTGACCTATTAAAACATCACGCAAACGCGTACAATAATAATAATAATAGTATGTACGTACACGCGTTTATTTACAATATGTAGTACATACGTAGTGCATAAAACGTGGGTTGTAGTGCTGCGTGCACAGCGGAAAACTGCATAATCCGTCCGCACGTGTAGTGTCTGGTACATTATTGCAATATTCATATTATATATACCAACATTATGTAATAAATATTTTTCCATTGTTCCATATATCTATACGTGTCACCGATACATTTTTCTCGTGCACGCTTTTATAAACTTAAAATATAACATTATAATAAACATAACGGCGGCGGCGGCGTCTATATGAAGTTTACAATATGATAATAGCGTGAATAATAGGGTTTCTCTACTGGCGTAAATGGAGCAAAAACACTAAGCCACTTAAGATGTTTGATATTTCTGCGTTCATATTGTTGTATAATATAAGAAATTATATACATATATTGTTAATTTTGTATTCGCGTGTATGTATTTTATATACTATGCTCCGAATATACATATGTATAGGTATGCTCAAAATATCGGAGTGGTTTTTCAAGCGTGTATTTGTTGTGTACGATAAAATATGTGTTTAGTAAAGTCAAAATAAAATTTAGACGAGTCGATAATGATGGAACGCTTTTCCAGATACTTATGGGCCTATAACAAGTGAGTTGATCTTCTCAGCTATTATAAATTAAAGTTCAGTTAGAAATGTGCATCGTTTTACTATGTTGTAGACGTCACGTGTACCTACTGATTCGCATTAGTATAGTGATGATGCACAATATCATTGCAGTTCACATGCATAGTGTTGAATACAATATATATATATATATACATGTACAATGTACAATGTTTAATATTTATTTCATTGCACAACCAAAATAAATATCTTATTTATAAAAGGATAAATTGTGATGAACCGCTGGTTTTAGAGACTTTACATTTTGTACAGAAGTTCCTTATATGACGTAAACGAGTACTAAGAAAGGATCCTAAAAGAAAATCGCATTTCTAGGTTCGATGTTTGCAATTTGAGTTCACGGCTGTATAATGTATAATGTTTTTCAGTTATTGGTTACCAAGGTATAACCTATTTTATGTTGATTTAATTGTGATGGATAACAAAGTATTATCCAGTAAATGTTTAGAGTCACCATGACAACTAAAATAACAATCAAATAACTTATATCGTAGTTTAATTTTCGCCATTTTTACAATTAATTTGCATTAGGTATACACGCGTGCATTTTTCTTTTCGGATTTTTGCGAAATTACAACATTGCGGTCTGTCGAGTTTATACATACGTAGTTTACGCGAATCGTAAATCATTTTTATTCATATATTATGCGCGCGTGCCGTATACGCGCTATGTCGACATCGTTTGACGGCGTACAATAAATTCATATTTAAATACGATATACATGGGGCGATGAAATTATACGCTTATTATGCGACGCCGTCATGTTTTTTTCGCGTCTTGATATATTTCACGACGTCCGCACGATAACTAATATTATTTTATACAGCAATACGTCGCCGTCGAATTTATTAATCATTAAACGCAGAAATTGTTTTGTTTTAAACTTGTACTCATTAATATATTTTATACGTTATTGTCGTTGATATTATAATATTATTTTAGGATAACGATTCAAATAATAGATAAATATTGCAATTAACGTAATTATGAAACCCGATCAATATTGGTACAGATATGATGAGCGACGTTTAAATAATCATAATTACGGATTTTGAATTATTTTATAGTAATACGGCCACGCGTACTACTTTTGATTTACTAAAAAAAAAAAAAAAAAAACCAAACACGTATTATACATAATATATTATCTCTCGTTAACGAAATCGGGGGACCCCGTGGTATAAGTGTATATTTATATATACGAACTGTCCGCATTGGACTCATATATTAATACAAACTCTTTCCACGAATTCTACAATGCGCGTGTGCATCTGCTCGCGCGTACTTCAGCGATGAATATAATATATATATATATGGTAAATGCATCCGAAAGTGCAGCAGTACATTTATATACATATATATTATTATGCACTGGTGTATCCTCATGATGATGGTGCTGCAGCCGCGGTGAAATAACAACGCGCTAGATGAGATTAGCAATTATATATAAATAAATAAATAACATAACATTATAATATAAACAGGGAACACAATAAACGGTAAACGCATTCGTATTTTGACAGCTTGTGCGCGATGCGTTTTGTCGTATAATATACTATATATATATATATATATATCGTATAATATTAAAATGCTCGCTAATATCTGCAGTATATACACATTCCTCACCCTACTCACCCTTCTCGCGTACATATAACCCTTTCGAGTGGGTGCCAGATGTGCTTATGTGTACAAAGCGTAATATTAATATTTATGTATATATATATATATATATCCGTAGTAAGTACGTATTATAACAATGCCTACAAAAATATACACCACGATGTATATACATAGGTATACCGCGGTTTTAACCCTTTCCGATCTGCAGCATACGTATACATATATATATATATAGGACCTATAATATAATATATATTAGACGTATATTATTGTGATGCGACCGGTGTCCGGCTTGTACAAAATAAACATGAACCGAACGCGCAATATATTCATTATACTAATATCGATAAGTTTATTATTATACCTATACGGATAAAATATACAATGATAACAATAAACGGTACTGTCAATTATTATAAATTATAATATATGCACGTATATATATATATATATCTATATAGTCTCGAATAAACGATGAGGCGACGATATAGAAATAATAACCATAATAATAATAATTATCCCCGCACGCTCGTGTTAATGTTTTCGTTTTGCCGTCGTCGTTGTACGTTATCATATTATGATTATAATAATAATCAGTCTATTATTATTGCAGACAAGCCGCGGCCGGCGTATTATTATTATAGGCATATTATAGTATTGTACAATATACGCGCGTAGCTATGTATATAAAACAGAGACTTGAACTGAAAGCCAAAAAAATTAAAATAGACGAGGCTTTTAAAGCATTTTATGGTGTTCGAGAAGAACGTCCAAAATTCCATGGATGGAAAAAATAAAAAAATTCTAGGTTCTTAAAAGAATGAATACTGAAAAATCAACATGGAATACACTGCGATCGAGGAGAAAAACATGGATCGAATATCTAATAGGAATCTACCAGATCTAATAGGAACAGACGAACAGTCATAAGTGCAGATAGGGGGAGGAGGGTAATACCTCCGCCCAAAATATACATACAAATATACATATACATACACTACATTATGGCTTAACTTTTTATATTATGTATTTCAATTTTTGATTTAAACTTCCATTATATCAACTGTTGTATATTTTTTTTACTCTAAGATTTAAATTTAAAGTCCATTATTATGAATAAATAAATAAATATGATTTTGAGCTTCAGCTTTCCTCCCCCAAATCTCAAACACTATTTTCGCTTGTACGAACTGTCCTTGATTAACCACGATAATTGAGAGAAGAATTGAAGGCAAATCTGGATGAGGAAAGACTAGAACACTTTTCATGAAACAATAGTGATGAAAAACACTGGAATAAGAGCATATATAGGAAACTAAAACAAAATATAGTCATACATTTACAGAGTTAAATGGAACGGATGGAAACATCAATAACCACTTAACCAATTTTTCAATTTTCTGATTGTAAAAAAAAAATGAAGAAATTTTTTTACATATTATTATTTTATTGTTATGCTACAATGATAGTACTTATTCGTTTTATAACGATTTTATTATTACGGTGTACGGGTTTAGTATATATATATATATTATATAATACCTGCTCTCGACATATAAATAATACAGTTGCTCTTTTCCCGTGTTACGGGCTTCATTTGAACATTATTTTATGATTAATCGTTTATATTGTAGTGTCAAATCGTGTAACGTCATGTCGTATGGTCTTTGAACCGCATAAAGTTCAAATTTAGCTACGTGATGTATTAAAATATACAACTTCAGTGCCGGGGAATCGGATTTGAATGATATGTTTAAGCGACATGTAGTATAAACAAGTACGAGTATATTGTTTTCGCATTATTTTTCATCAATTAAAACGTGTAGGTGTGAGTACTTACTTGTTCCGCATCCGTTGTGTGAAATATAATTTGTATTTTTTTTTTATTAAAACAAAATCCTCTGCTTATCAGCAGCTATTGGACGAACATTAAGGTTATAGTAACTGTTAGTTACTTAAGATAAACATTATTAAAATACAAACAGATATAAAAACAGAATTAAATGCTTAAGTTAGGCAGTTGTAAATTTTCACCAATAGTTGTGAAGAACTCCCACGATAGATCGCACGCGTTGCACGGGCCTGGGTTGTAATAAAAGATTCTGATGGATGATATTATATGAGTCTCTTCCATTCCTTTCCGAAATACTGACACTCGGTAAGGATACGTTTCACGGTATATTATATTATTAAATATTAATGTACGTATGATACATAATAGGTACATCTACCTTACACTTACCATGTGGTTTACCGATGACAACTTTGTACGCATAATAAAACGTTATATTCATACAATATTAAATAAACAAGTAAACCATTTGTTTATAATCACGTATATGTATGCGATTTAAGATGTTAAATGAATAAAAAATGATTTGCTATTTCTTCGTGATGTCGATAATAGTTTTTCGTATATGTAAAGCTAAAACATTCCAATGCACCTGCAGTATGCGGAATGTAATAGTCGGACAGATATGGTTATATATAGGATTCTTTTTAAATTTATCTGGTGCAATATTTTCCGAAAATCGCAACATTGTGGGAAATTAAACAAGAGCTCCATATAAATGTTCACTGGTTATTCGAACCACATTTATTAGACGTAATGAATAGGCGCACTCACAGGCTCTTTATGCATACACAATGTATTATCTTTTAACATGTTTGTTTCTAATAATTTATAGAGAATATTTTTGTTTTGAAAACATAAGCACTTTTTACAGTGTTTGACCATATACAATCATATTATGGTTTGCGTTCAGTCAGCAAGACAATACAGTAATTAATAATCGCCTGTCTATATAATCAAACGAATAATCGATTAATATATTGTTGGGATATTCTATCATTGTCAAATAACCCACAATCAAGTCCCGAGATGAACAACTCTGGAGGCGGCCCCTATTGGTTATAATTGTTGTAATATAATACAAACTTAATCTTTTTATTTTTTATTTATTGTTTCGTTTTGATTCTATATTACCGATTTGAATGGGGAAAAAAAAAGAATAAAGTGTACAATCTTAGTAGAATTATATTTTCAACGTCATACTTTCACATAAAGTGTTAAAACTATAATGCTAATTATGTTGCTGTATATTTTCTTTGAATGTAAAATAATCATATGACTGTAATCAAAGACCATACTTGGAATTTATCCTAAAACAAATATTTGGTAAATATGGTACATCAAATTTACTTTGACTGTCTAATTTATAAAAAATTAAAATTAAAACAATTATGTGAACTCAAAACTAATTTACCTATATACTTATTTTATGTTTTAACAATATTCTAGAACTAGTGCTGTAAAGACTTGAAAACAAATACAAGATTACATTTCAGTTTCGTATCATCATCATTTGAATGATTTATTAACAAGGTAATATCCTCAGAACAAGATTAGGTTAGGTGGTATCCGCCACTGCAAGGTATAGGTATGTACTCGTATTTATCATTTAAGGTTTTCATCTAACTGAACCAATTACATCGTCTGTACATTCTACGATATTTATGTTTATTACAATGTTAGGTCATGGAATTTTTCATATTGTTAGTGCTATGTATATATTTACATTGTCTCGTATGGAAAGAGGTTGAGGGGTCACAACTTGTGACCCCTCACCCATAACCCCCGCATATAAATTTCTTCCATAGAGATAATGATTTTAATAACTAAACAAATTAAAAAATGTACCTATACATAGACTATAATACCTATGGTACACAATCTATATCCAACAAAAATCGACGTTTATCGCCAGTTAAATCAAATATTTATATTCTATTTCTCAGAGATAGCCTATATATTTTGTAATATAATTTTTCATAATATTATTTAAATTAAACCTATAATTTTAATATATTATTATTGTATCGTAATATATAATAAAAAAAAAGTATATAATATATACACATCAGTAGACTTTGATTTAGTTCGGAATGCCTTACATCATGTCATAATAACCAAATATAATATTATATAAAATAAACTGAAAAAATTTGTTCAGAGACCAAAGTATTTTACTATTGAGTTTGTTCACCTAATCTCTATTGGAAACGAGCAAAATCTGTGCATCGACAAGACCGTAGGTTAGTGACTAGGTGCATATCTAAGGGGAGGGACGGGGCTAGGAGCCGTGTCCTCCTCATGCTCGTATTATTCTTCTAAAAAAATAATTGTTTATTATTAAAATAAAAATTAAATAAAACCTGGTTTCGCATTAGAATGTCGAAAGATATATTAACAGCATTATGCATAATAATTATTTATAATGGAATGGATTTTTTTAATCAAATAAATTATATGATTAATGTCATTACAAAAATTTAAAATATATGGCTTGAATTTCATCGTAAAAATTGCTGGTTTTTTTTGTTATAAAGTTTTCTAAAAATTATGACTTAGTTCCCTCTCAACCATGTGTCTGGAGCCGCTCCTGCTACATTCTACACGATCGTGCTAAGTCACTCGAACGAAAAACTGTCCACTGACGACGCTACACAGCCCTTACGCGCGGGAATAGGACCTATAAAAATAACTAAAAACCGTTCCTTGGTTGTCATACGGTTTGACGTGTTGACAGTGTTCGACCGCGGTATATCACGAACGGTTTACGAAACACGACGTCTTCGTCGTCTTCGAAAGCTGGGCATGACCATCATTTTTTGTACCAAAGCAGTGGGGGATACGGATATTTAATTTTACCGGGAACTGAAATCAAGGGTCCCCATAATGAAAAGGATGTCCAATAATGGAATGCTCACATTCCACAAACAAAATTATTCTAAATTTTTCATACCATATTTTTAATATATAAAATAAATACCTAATAAAAAGCTAACGAATAAGTTTGAAGTTAGAGCCTTTTACATTGGTACACACTAATGTCCCATGTGAAAGTAACATCACTATGTCTAATTCATATGAAAACAATTTGTTCTATAAACAAGCAGTATTAAATACATTAATTTTTTTTGTTCTTTAGAACTTTTTTACCAACACCCGTTCACGGGACATGTAACGAGTTAATATTCATAAATATTCATATAAAAATGTACAAATGAAACGATATATTTCGCAACGGTTAGATGCGGCCGGTGCCTCTGCATAAAATCCGAACAAGGGAGGGGTCAAAGGGGGTAAAATCCCGGTATGCCTATCCGTCGCCACTATACCGAAATCGCGCGATCGCGATGATAGCAGCCTGCCCGTGGTGTGACTTTGGAAAGACGAGGCGATAAAAGTATATAATATATAAAACACACGCGAACGCCTGTTCGGAGAACAATGCGGTGTTTGGGAATATTCTGGCGCGTACGTGTGCAACTATACGAATAATAATATAATACACCGGTAGTACTATTCAGTGATACGTACGCCTTAGGCCAGCGTGCATACACCACTCTATTCCAAACGTATATATTATATTATTATAATGTATATACCTCGAATGAGCGTGTGTGCGTGTGCTAGTGAATACGTAGCTAGTGTACGAGTATGAGTATGTGTGTGTGTGTGTGTGCGTGTGCGCGCGCGCGTAGACGAACAATTAGAATGGCATTTACTAAGTCATTTCCTGTTGGTTTTTTCGTATATCTATATATTTTTTTTCTCCTAGTTTCTCATGGTGTCATTGGTGAAGGGCTATTTTAATAATAGAATAACGACCGTGACGTTAATAATAATAATAATAATAATGATAATGATAATACCGAACAGGTATGTATACGTGTGTATATATAATATATACATATATATATATATACGTATAAATTTTATAATTCGATACAAAAGGCCAAATTTGATTGTAATACCCACAAAAGGGGTTAGAGACGCGGGAGCAGACGGCGGCGGCGGTGTATACATATAATATAATATACGCTCGCGTGCGTGCGTGTTGATAACAATATGTAATGAGGTTCACGAGAGCGTAAATATAATGAATCGTTAGATGATGAGTTGTCGAATCGGCCACTGCGCCGCAGCAACCACACCGTATACTCACGTCGTCGTATATTTGTATATCTGTGTGCGCGCGAGTGCGCGCGAGTGTGTGTGTGTGTGTGTGTGTGTGTGTGTGTGTGTGTGTGTGTGTGTGTGTGTGTGTGTGTATGTGTGTGTGTGTGTGTGTGTGTGTGTGTGTACGACTTGGACCTGTGACGACTATATAATATAATATATTATATATACAGATGGTGCAGTGTATAAGATTTCCTCCCGCTCCGTCCGACGGATCCGTATATACACGCTGCAGTCACTCGCACGGTCACGATCTGGCCTCCTCGATAACCCCTAATTATCCGGTAGCTCTTTTGGTTACCAACAACATCATAATCGTCGGAGGCTGCGCTCCCCCGCTCGCCGCCGACTGACAGCCCACCCGCCATCACCCGTGAACGCCGTAATTTGTCCATTTACCATTTTACAACCGACAGCGGCGGCGACGGCAACATAAAATAATACATGTATATACCTATATATATATATGATATGGAATACTGAATAATGTACTGTATAGTTGTGAGAGAGATATTATTATTATTATATATAATTTAATAATATTGTGTTCACCTTTACGTCGGGTATAATACAATCATATAAAACCGATTCATTTATATATTATATATACATATTATAGCGTTTTGTTTCTCAAGCACAATCGATATACCATCGACTGTCGATACACCGCGGCGATGATGGTATATAAGATAGGTATACGCATAAGAAAGTACGAAAAGTAACTTATTTGCTACGCAGTCGAAGTAACACGCGCTTGTCGTTGGTCGCATTTGATGTATTTCACTATCATCGTGAAAATCATATTTTATTTATACCGTTGATAATATTATGTAATAATTATGATGTTTTGTAGATATTTCTATTATTATTTCCCCCCCCCCCTCGTTCTTACGTTCGTCACGTGTATATAATAATAGGTATGTCTATATTTTATAACACAACGTAACACTTATATTATTTCATATTATTTTCTAAAGTTTTGCATCCAAAAGAATCTACAGTGGCGTGTTAACGATATCATAACATATATAGTATGGGTGTCGTTATTCCGACGCATCACTTTTTTTGTACACAATTTTTCAATCATAATGTGCTCGAATAAAGAAACTATCTATGAAAATACAACATTTAAATAATCCATGGAACATAATTGGACAATCAGTATTGTCATGGTTTGAAAATTTAGCAAAAGAGATGACAACTAAAATTTGGATTGTTTCGTCCATTATTATTTTTTTTTTTACAGTACACGTATATTGTGCACGACGTCTACAAGTCCTATAATTACGGCACCGAAAGGAACGCCGAGCGAGATATTATGTATATTATTAAACCGTGCGTTGAAAAATAAATCGAAATCCTATCGCAGTTAAATAACTAATAAGTACTGTTGTTTCGTGCACTCCAGTTTGTATCGTATACGATTATTTGACGCATCACGTTTACGTTGTCACGTTAACATCACACATATGTTGACAATATTAATGTTGTCATATCTTCGCGTCACACCCTGTTGTGCGCCACCCGTGTAGACTTTTTTTACGAGGGAATCGAATATTAAATACACATCACATCTCTCTATCTGTACACACTACACATAATATTATATACCTTGCACAGCCACAACCAGTGGCGGTCAAACGGCGGAGAGGGGATGAAGGGATATATCCCTTTCATGACCTTTTTTCAATACCTAATATTATATATATATTTGACAAATATTTGTTGAAAAAAAAAAATATATATTTAAAAAAAATAAACCACATCCCCCGCCACCCATCATGACAAAAATCATTTGACCGTCACTGGGCACAACCATCGTGTGTCGTACGACCATTAATTATAACATACATGTATATGTAAACCTGTATGGCTGTATAATATTGTTGTATGTTACATATTAGACACGTTTATATTTTGATTTACGATTGTTGTATAATAATACGCACATTTTATACGCGTACCGAAAGACCGAATAATTTGGATGCTTTGGTCGCCCATGCATACAACTACTCTCACGCGATGCTAATCTCGATATTTTGTCGACGTTTTTCCCGTCGATTATTGCTAAATAATATTACTATCGTGTGCATTTTATTATTAAAAAAACACAATAATTATAATACTGCTCTTGCTGAAATATCACCGTGATTGACAGCGTTAAATGAACAAATATTATTAGTTATGAATATAATATAAGTTTATAAGTAACACGTTTCTTAATACGATGTTCATACTTATACTCAGTGATGTTCCCATCAATTTTATCGAGAGTATACCGTACGCCGACGAATATCTCAATTTGTATGATTAATATACGGTTATGATAGAGGCCAGGGGATGTAAAAAATAAAAATAGATATGTAAATAGATGGGTGTAATGTGTGAATATTAAAAAAAAAAAAACCAAATAGTAATGAGCCGATTGTCTGAACTAAAAAAAATAATATCCATTACGAAATATATTTAAACAATGTTTAAATCAATTATACTTTATATTTCTTCAAGAACTGCTTGAAACAACACGCAGTGTACCCGTGGATTTTCAAAATAATGTTGAGAGCATACGGCGTATACATATATAGTTTACCCTATGGGAACGTCGCTGTAAGTATTATCTGTTTACAATTTGTGCAGGTTACGCGATTCCGAGATCGATTACACATACGCGTGACCATATCGTAAGTATTTCTGGCTGTAATAATAAAATATCGACGAATTTAATACGATAAGCTCGCGCCTATAACTGTTATAGTTTCGACAACACGCGGTGGCCAACAGATTTAGCCATTTTTCTGTCATATCTCGTATAAGGAAATACAATATATAAAAAAAGTGGCGAGATGAGACTTTTCGTTACCGCTTGTGCTGCATACGTTAAACACTTAAACCAACAAAAACGTAAATGTACAGCACTTTTATAACATGCACGGTGGTGAAGTCTGCGGCGATATCTTATACGTCGTATTGTATATATACGCAGCGCATAAAATATATATACGAGTATTATATTACTATAATATATTTCCCGTTGTTGTATATTTTTCTTTTATTATTATTTGCACTCTTATTCCGTCGCAGTATAATTTCTCTCTCGTGAAACGTTATTATTATTATTACCACTACCACTACTACTACTACTACTACTACTACTACTATTATTATTATTATTATTATTATTATTATTGCGAACATTTTTATTCCGATAATACCCCGGTGAGTCTTGAGTTTGCAGCCCCGAGTGTCTGTTATCCGACGTCGGATTCGCGGGTCGGCCTCGTCGGGAAGGGGAAAAAAACGCGCGTAAAAAGTTTAAAAACAATAATGCGACGAGCACGAGCGCACATCGCCGCGCGGCAGTCGGTTAAAGCCAAGGGTGGCGCGCGCGCGTTACGATCTGTGAAAACATATACACACACACAGAGTCGTCATCGTGCACAGGGGTGGGTGGTAGCGAGGGGTGGGTACATTAGGGCGAGTATTATAATCGGTCGACGGTGTTTGCGCAGAGATTAAGGACGACGCGCTATACATGCACTGCAGGAGCGGCGACGTATATATGTATATGCATGTAATATACGTATATAATATTATGTGTACAGTGTTTGTGCAGGGCAAGAGAAAGCTCTTAGGAGCACCGCCATCTGGTGTCAGAAATGCGGTCATGTCCCTGAGAGGATTACGCGCGTGCGAACCGTGTTTTCGTTTCCGAAGGGATATAGCGCGTTGCGAATCCCAAAAGGATTGTGGCTCTGTGGCCGCCCATTGCATACACACATAAGTATAACGTTTTTGTAGATACACATACATATGTATATATATATATATATATATATATATTTAATATAAATAATACGACGTATATAATATATTTTATACTGCGCTGTTGGGCGACTCGCGCATCTGACCACTGTTATTATTGCATTCACTCGTGTACACGCGCCCGTATCGTGTCCACGTCGTCCAGGCAAATGCTTGTGAAATTATTATTACGTTGCGCGTATACATGCCGACGTGCGCGTACCGCGCGGTCATTTCGCTTGCGCCGGGTGTTCTGCACGTTAACGTGCGCACGTATATTGCATATTATTAATAATATACCTACCGTTATATGTATAAGTGTAAAAATAAAAACTGTTTTTTTTTTTTTTTTTTCACAAGACGTTATAAATTATTTGTGTCTCACAATTTATTTTAAACGAAAATCTAATTACACAATATAAAAATAATAATAATAATAATAATAATAATAATCTACGTTATTACGTAAAAAAAAGGCTGCAATAAGAAACGAAATATAATAGGTTTAAGGTTTACCAATAGGTGTGATAACCAATATATTGCCGGTTGTAAATCGCTGAATATGACAAATCTAATATGTTTATATATACACGCTATATACGTATAATATAATATGAAATATGTCGTATATTTGAATAAAAAACTAATTTGTGACGTTAAAATCATTGCAGCGAGTATATATAAAATATATATCTTGACTTGGTGGGACGAAGAAATGCCGTTTTGGCGGCTGCACATAATATATATATATATATATTGTCGTGACTATTATAGACAAAGGCATAACATTTCTTTAACACGTGTAGACACACTGCAAAACCTAACCCATCACTGTAACCACAAGGTCGAAAATTATTACCCACGAACGCAGTTTTCACATTCATATTATGGTAAACGATCGATTAAGTATAAGTAACTATATTCTTAAAACGGTTAAAACATTTCTAAATGTCAACTTAAAGCATTATTATCTACCACAAAACTATATAAATTCTACTTATACATAAAGCCGTAAAAGTCATTTTCTCGACCACAACTTAAATGTGCATATACCCATATCTGTAGCTCTATTTCATCTAGGGAAAAGTTCCTGGATGACGATCTTCACGGTTATTTCGTTTCGTAATGCTAATGGTTGTAAATACAAATTATAATCATTATAACTGAGTGCCTACACGTCTGACACTTCATAATACTGTTGGACCATCGTTTACAACACGTATACCGGACACCTACAAGTCAACCGGTCCCCAGAAACAAATTTTTCCACAACACATAATAATATAAACACCCTATAATCTCTATAATATAATCTATTGACAGTCATAAGAACATATTTTTATAGTTTTCTGTTAAATATATATATATATATAGTATGTGTTGTAGATGTGTGTACAGATTGTTTCCTACAGAACACACATTGCACAATGGTTATTACAAATATTGTTATGCAAAAGGGTAATCAAATTATAACATATTATATGGGGTTTATTTAAATTTTAAATTTTTTGTTATGGCTGTTGAAGTTTGATTTCAAATGATATACTCAAACCAAACCTCTAGGATCGTCGATCGATGCTTTTATTTGTACATAAATGTATGTTTATTATATTATGCGAATTCGAGCATAAGTTTTCTTCATCATTTCAAATCAAAAGTACAAAACTCATTTGTCCATGTTCCACTGTGGAACTTCCACACGTCCATGTGTACACCACATCGGTAGGTAACGCGAAATTTATGGCCGGGCGGGAACGATTGTCGTATACGTAGGTACCTGTATATATTATTTTATTCGTCCGTGCCGCGCGTTCCTGCATAGCAGATGCATTCGTCGCGTTTTGTTCAATAATATTATTACAATGAGCGTAGAAGAGTCTAAAACGCGTTCACGTGTTACAGTTATAACGTATACAATGCATATTATCGAGAAGTGTCCCGGGCCCGGCGCTTTAACGTACATGGCTGTAAATTTATGTATACTTGTTCGTGTCAAGGTATTTGACCTCGGACAGCGTCGTTGCGTCGTATAGCCATATTGTGGTTAGAACATAGGTGTACTCCATCGTTTCGAGAATTCTCGTGTAATCGACTTCGGGCCGGAGACAATTTTCTGGGCGTAGTATACGCACACGCACACACACACACACACACACACACACATACACACGCACGCATACACACACGCACGCACGCACGCGCGCACACACACACACACACACACACACGAACATATATCAACACACAACGACACCATCATGACTTCATCATAGTTCGTTTACACGGTGGTAATCGCCTGCAGCGTATACCACCTATACCTACACGTTATTATCCTCCATTTTGTAAAAAACATATTTATTATTTTTTTTTTTGTTATTCTTCGGAAAACACCGGTGTGCGTAGTCGTTTTTTTTTTTTTTCGAGTGATGGCATTAATATAATGCTTGTATAAAACCGTTTGTTCGTGTACAGGTACAGTGTACACCGTATAGTTATAAGTGCGACTATCTGACAAATAACGATCGGCGCGACGACGGTCTTATAGGTATTTAAGTGTACAGGACGTGGAACAGGAGGATCTGACACATGAACATTATCTACAATACGTTCGTTATGAAATTTGTCATACAATCGCGCTGTGTTAATACAATATATTACATACATATATATATATATATATTATATACACCCTTATAATATGTAAAGTGAAAAAGTTGCGGAGCGTTTAAAAAAAAAAAAAAAGAACGGGTGGGCCCGCTTTGCTGTACAATTGGGGGTGGAGTGTACCTCGTTTATAGGATAGGTCATTATTACAATGGATTAGTTAAATTTGAATGCAATGATAGATATCATTGTATACGAATAACAATTCTGAATGGAGTTAATATGTTTGTCTAAAATGTGTATATAATAATATAGTATTTTATATCTAAATTGAATTATAATGCAATTTCGTAAAAATTTAAATTTAAAACAGTCATAAAATTTTTTCCTTTTTGGTCCGGTAGAAATTTTTTTATATATTTTTGAAGATTAGCTTATGAACAAACTAGTGTCAAAATTTTGAACCTTGAGTATAAACAGAAAATATTTTATGAATTTTTATCTACAAAATAACTTGCAAATTATCGTGATTTTGACACATTTTATACAAATTTGAGCTTTATAAGCTAATAAAAAAAATTTGAGTGAAACGATCACCGATATTTTCTATTGAAGATAAGTTAAGATTATTATAAACCTTGTATTAAATTTTCGAGAGTTTTTGGCCAGCCAATTAAATTTTATAGGTGTTAAAAAAAAAAAAATTTACAAAAATCGAAAATTTAAATTGTCTATAAATAAGTTAAAATATGTCAAAATACTTTGAAAACTTAATTATATTTAGAGAATGTCAATATAAAGATTTGGTGAAAATTTCAAGTTGTTACGGTTTTTCGTTTTTGAGTTAGAGCATTTTAAAAAAATGTAGTTTGTAAAAACGGGATTTTGCGTAAAATTTCCCGTTTTTCATAATTTTTTTATCGTTTTTTTCGATTTTTTAAAAAAATATTGAAGAAGTTGGATTTTTGACTTGCCCAAGTACCATCTACATTCACTTTCCTATCAGAAAAGTTGCTGTTTAAGAAAATCGAAGCATTTTTACTACCAGTATATAAATATAATTATTATTGCTCGTACAATATACTGTTTGTAAGCATGTACATACACGCTGCGGTTTACGTAATAGGCGTGCGATTTTTCCCGACAAGACATATGTGTTCTAGAAATCGTTGACCCAAAGTCTCAGAGTCTAAGGAACCGAGTATAAAATCCGTTTAATATCTATTTCAATGTGCACGCGCGTACCTATACATAATATTGTAGATCAACATTATGAATGCGCGTACTGCGTACCTAGTACTTACACATGATTTTTATTCAAACTCGACAATTTATCTTGAACATTTTTTTCTTTAAATATAATACTAAACTTATATAATATACAAATATAATACTAAACTTATAATTATAAAATTCTTTTCTTTCCTAGAAATGTTCTTGATGTACAAATATATACAAACGCACTACACTTCAATACATATCGAAAAGCATTCAATGACGTCCATGTACCAGCTTAAAGGCAATAACGACATCCATTATATTTATAAAAATTGTTTTAGAACTACATATATTATGGTAATGGGATTTCAAGCTATGATTTTCTGTTTCTGTCTATCATACACGCTGCATAGGAATTTAAACATTTTATAATATATATCCAAAGTACCGATTGATCAATTAATGCGATAAGAATTTTGAAAACTGATTTAAATTCGTCGTTGAGTCTACTTTAAATGGACTTTCTCACTTTTTTGATTTTGTCCTCTAAAATTTCACAAAATAGAATTTAACAAATTGGAAATGTAAAATTTAATGAAAGTTATTTTTTGCATATGTTAAGTATAAAATTTAAAAATATGAAAAAATTGATCTAAAGAAGACTATACAACGAATACAAATCATTTTTCAAAATTCTTATTACATTAATTGATCGATCGGTACGTTGGAAATAGAAAACGTCTAAATTTAAATTTTGGGCGTGTGATGAACAGAGATGATGACGTAATGATGGCTATTAATTATAGATCAAAAGATTCAAAAAAAAAAAATATTGTAGGTACACTGCACTTAAATTAAAACATTAACTATTACGAAAACAAATAATATTATAGAAGATTTAACATATTATAGTTGTCCTGATGACTTAACGCATTAAAACGTTATTATCAATTTGGAAAAGAAGTATGTCGGATTATATTTTCCCTTACGAGAATATAAATACACACTTACAGTTACTCTGTATACATTCCATTATGTATTGGAGATCAGTTATAGAGCGATGGTTTGTATTTTGAGGTAGGTACTAGATTATTTTAAAAAAATTAACGCAAAACTCAATGGAAGCAACCATCAATTATAAAATTGGGAAAAAAGACCAGAACTTGCAGACGTTTCACAGGATGTCTTGTTATCGCCACAGTTGTTATCTAAAATGTAATATCTGTCTGAATCTGAATCTTCGTAACCTTTCTCAATATGTTATTTTAAGCATTTATTTTCTCCTGTCATATGTCTTAATAATCAATTTTAATTACTTTATCACTTTTAATTATAATAGTTAAAATATCGTAAAAAAAAAAATACATTAATTTGTTGAAATAAATAATTCAATAAGTAAAAAAAAAAAACATGCAGTATGATATACGAACTTATACACACACACACACACACACACACACATAGTAGGTTTATATACCTAAATGTTTTTTATGATAATTTTGATAAACACATGTTGTTAAATCTCATCAAAGTTACGTACGGCGGACAAACTTTTGGTAATGTTCCCGAATAAAACGTGGTCGAAATAATTATTACGTCCCGAAGAATGTATAATAATATTATATTAGCACTGGGTAAAATAATAATCGCAGTAGAATGTTCGAGATAAGATTATTGTTATTTGTGTAATACGCGTCACGGTAACAATGAGTATAAAATTCAACGTCCTTATAATATATTTATATTTACGATATAATAATATACTTATTACATTATAATAATATTCAGAACAGATAATCGTTCGCATAGATTATAATGACGTTAAGTGAATAATATTTTATTTGATTTTTTCCGAAATGATTATTCATACTATACTTTTTGAGTTCAGCTATAAACTCAGTTAGCCAATATATTACATTGACTCCGAAAGAAAATAATCAAATTTGACGAATCGGAAGGGCTACAAATGAAATGTACAACTCGTACGTATATAATATTATATTATTCAACACAGTACGGAAGAGAAAAATCGTTTTCTCGGAATTTAATGTAAAGCGGTTTATAATAAGTTTATACAGGTATATATTTACGGTGGGAGAGAAGCGTTAACGGCGCCGCTACCGGGAGTTCGCGTGTTTTTCTCCTCGGATCAATACCTGTTGGAAAAGTTTTGAAGGATTTACCGTGTTACTCGTGGCAAATAAATTCACATGTGTATATACGTGTGTATATGTGGTACTCGTGTATGGGTGTTTGTGTGACAAAGAGAGAGAGAGAGAGAGAGAGAGAGAGAGAGAGAGAGAGAGACAGACAGACAGACAGACAGACAGACAGACAGACAGAAAGAGAGATAAAGAGAAAAATAGAGGTGAATATAGAAAGAAAGAGATTTATACAACTGCGAAAACATTATCGCGTTTTGTAGCACACACACTGATAATTATTTACCGAAAAATCAGTTTTCAGTCAAAACGAGTGGGTTCATCTGTAGTACACGTATATATATATATATATATATATATATATGAAAATCAAAAACTGCTCACTCTTTCCTTTTATCCGGCGCTGAACTAAATTGTTTTTCTTTTGCCGCCACAGTAAACCGTTTTTCACCCTTCGATTTTGAACTTATCGCACTTCTCGTCTTTCTGCGTCGAAAATTAAATAACGACATCGCCCCTTCTCCCGTCATTTCTTTGCCAGAAGTACCTCCTCCTCCGCTTTCTCTATATAAATAATGTATAACACGACTTTCGACGGACCGCATATACACACGCGCACACACACATTGTATATGTACACACACACACACACACACACACACACTTATGTACACTATACGGTAACGCTTCACGTTATATTATTACACGTTCACGCACTCGGCCCGTACCATATAGCAAAGGACATAATATTGGCCGCGATTTCCCATTTATTATTACACGACAACGGACGTCAAACATACCTACACGAATGTATAAATATACATGTATGGAAACGTTAACATACACACACACACACACGCGAGCGCTTTGGTACACACGACCGAAGAGCGTAATTATTGGCTTCGGGACTATATTATATTATATGCGTTTGCGGTGTGTGTGCAAACACGTAAGTTTAAACCGTTTTGATTGACAGGATCAATAAATGCATTAATCGCCAACGTGTATAGGCAAATATGCAGGTAACGTGTTATTACGTACGAGCAAAACGAAGCCAATAATACATACAAGTATATTGGTAACTGTATTATATATATATTTTTATAATATTTATTTCCATACAGTAAATGTACATTATATACGCTCATATGCGATATGTACTCGCGGCATACTTGCGCGCATGTGACGACGTTTCTATCAGATGCATGAAATGCAATCATAGGTTGTAGTAAACACGGGGAAAACAACCTTTTTTAAACAAATAGGCTCTTAAAAAAAAAACACAACGCGAAGAATTCCAAAGAAAAATGGCAGGTTCAATATATGCACGCAAGAATAAATATCATATTGACCCACTTTGATGTAAAAAAATAACAAATATATTATCAGTTTTCCAACAGTCCGCGGTGGGAAAGACGGCTTATAGTCTCGTCCGCTTCCTTAAATGCGTTGATTATATACAGTTTCCGAGTCGACAATTATTTCCGGTGCGGTACCAAGGGCTGGTGTCTACTGCTATGTTTTTTTTTTTTTACAGTTTATCAGTCTCAAGCTTACTTGCTAAAACAATATCTTCTGATCTAATTTTCTAGGCTTATATATATATATTTACAACAATTCACATACACAAATCTTTTCAACCTCACATAAAATTATGAACGCAGTGCAGTGCAATACTGCAGTATCGATCCGAGTACGGTAATAATATTATATAGTAAGTATTTCAATATATGGTACAAGTATACTCTCAATTAATCACGGATGAATTATTCGTTAAGTTTTTCGTCAAAAGTAATCAATAAATAAATAAAAAATTCGATTTTAAATAGAATTTTTAAATAGAATCAAAGCGTTTCAATTCAATTTTCTTAAATGAGATTGTAAAACATGATCTTCTATCTCTGTCTATCACAGGTGCATCATATGAACATTTTCTGTTACCAACGTACAGATCGATCAATTAATGATCAATTTTGAAAACTGATTTGAATTCGCTGTAAAGTATTTTTTAGATCGACTTCTCACATTCTGCAAATTTTATACTTACCATACTCAAAAATTAACTTTTGTTGATTTTTATGTTTCCGATTTTTGGGGGTCAAAATCAAAAAAAAAAATAGGAAAGTCAATCTAAAGTAGACATTTAAATCAGCTTTTGATATTCTTATCGCATTAAAATTGATACGTTGGAAATTGTCTGAATTCTTATATATGTATTGCGCGTGCGATAGACATCGTGGCTTATGCAATCCCCTTAAACATTGAACTACTATATTATGTAGCATTAAAAGATAATTATTTTTTAATAGATAATATGTAATAATTATTGAAATTTCGTTTCTATTTGAATTCAGTGGATTATCCGAGTGGATTAACGCGCAATCCGCAAGCAATTCGGACTTCATCGGCGTGCAGTTGTTCTCAACTGCCGATCAATTTTAAAACGGGTTGAAGATTTTCGGGAACATGTTACTCCAAAGATTCCTAGACGTGTTTCCTATTTTAAAATCTTCACGCGGAGTAAGTCCGTATCGCGTACAGATTGCGCGTTGTGTAGCCACGATTGACTCATTATTGTTTCGGAAAAGTGTCTGTACGGCGGACGTGCGATGTTGAATACTTCACTGCAGTGCCATTGCAACTATAGACTTCCCGTCCCGTACTACACAATGAGACGTTTGGCAATATTCTGCGATGTCCCCTCCCAATGTTACGCTTACCTCGAATGTGGTCGTTTTTGCTCCGCCACCCTGTATATTATATATACGTGTGGTGTGTCCATCGGGATGCCCGGGCCGCTCTATTACGCGGATAATCGAGAGCACGGCGCTCGGTATATCGCCTAGTTGTCGTATTAGTACTGCGGTGCACACACGTGGTACAAACAATACGCGTGCGTATGCCGCTGCCGTATACGCCATGTGATGGAGTAAACATATTATTATAATTTCTCAAACATTCCGGATACATTATGCCGATACTATAGGTACATCCATCGCGTATTATACAGACGAGGTGTACACGAATAATAATTGTTGTTATTGTTATGCGTCGGCGGTTGTATTATGCGCTGCGGAGCTCCTCGTCGACCGCAGCCGCAGGAGCACCGTGGCGATCCGTGTCGCCGCGAGACAGGACGAAATAGGACGTACGTATTATTATACCGCCGGGCCCACGACGGCTTCATTAGTCGGCATAATAAGCACGCGGCGGCGGTGGCGTAGTATATAATATTATGTACGTTATTAGTTTGCGCGCGCGCGTGAAGCTCATTACCGCACACGAAAATTGTCTATTAAATCTATAACAAGTCACCGCGCGGCGTAATGAGATGGGTATACACGAGCGGGGCCCCGGTACCCTCGGCGGCGGCGGCGTGTGATTAAGCTATCAGTCACACGGCCTGTTATAGTGTTTGTACGCGACCACGCGGCGGCAGCGGAGACGTTAATGCGTATCATTAAAACAACGCACAGCCGCCGCCGCTGCCGGACGACGATTTATCATGTGTTATTATTATTGCTTATTACCCGACAAATTGTGTCCTGAAAATCGGCCGCTCCTATATGTATATATAGTATTATAGTGCTTAGTATAAACTGTATATGTAATGACCATCAGGTCTCATAACTTATAGCTCTAACAAAGATTGTTGTAAGCGCAACAATATGCTCTTAAAAATATTCATTTCACCTATATGATTTATTTATTTGGACATCACTTGGTATAAAAAATTATGTTGAAACTGTTTTTTATTAAAAAAAAAAATTAAAAAAATTGAATAATATTACAAGTAATAATATTATTCCTATATTTTTTAAACATTTAATTATTTTTAGTAAAAATATATGAAATTAATAATACTCTAATAATTTGTTACTATTAAGAATATATGTTTAAAAGGCTATATATATATATGGTACTGAAAAAATTATAGAAACTTTCAAAAAAGAATAATATGCAAGTGCTAGAAGTTATGTGCCTTGATAATGACTTATGATCCAATACAATAATATTATTGTATATACACGGCGTTTACAGTGATATATATATTATAATTTGTATACCAATGACGGATGTATGCGCTATAGTATACTAGATATTTACTTATAAAATATTTATATACATTGTGAAATAACGTGGATAAGACCCGACGTGTGCCGCGAACGTGCTACTATTCTCTGCAAGGCTTTTCATCAAAACACACCATTTTACACATACGTGGTGTATTATACTCTTATATATATATATATATATATATATATTTATATACAAGTATTCTTATATGTATTATATATCTTAATATATTATACTAGCTTTTGCATTACTTGGAGTTTGATTTGCTAGTAATATGCATGGTTAGACGAATGCAAATAACATCCGGTTGAAAGTTGTATATAATTAATCAAGGTACGTTGTAGTATAGCACCTACTACCTACAATAACCGTAGTGATTATGTACATCATAAAATGAAACTACTAACCACATTTGTACATTCATATAGTTTCACCGGTTCCGGTTAGGTGGTTTTTACTATTATTACCTCGTTGTTTACCCTTTAAGAGTTGATTCTCAAAATCCTTTCTCAAGAAGTCAATATATAGAAAAATAAACTACCGACCAAATTTTATATACATACGACTTATATCAGTTTAGCGGTTCCGATTTGGCGAATTGTTCCGTGCTGCACAATTTACCACTTTTAACCCCATTAGGAGTTAAATTTTCAAACATAATTTATTAACGGATGCCTACGTCATAATCGTAATAGCCTTATAGCAACATTTCAAACCGATCCGTCTAGTGGTTAAAGTTATGCGTTTGTATGTCAGTCAGTTACGTTTGCCATTTGTGTATATAGACTACTATTGTATGTACGTACTCAGTGGCGTCGGAGAAGGGTGAGAAATCGACCTCTTAGATATAACTCTAGGGGAGCAAAAGTATAACTTTGCCCTCTACCGGCCCTATCACATAAAAATTAAAGGGCATAAATCGTAAATTATGTCATAATATTTATTAATATTTTATTAATATTTATTAGTATTTGTACTTATATTATACTTACTATGATTATATATGTACATTTTTTATTTTAGTATAGTTATAAAGTTTTCCTGACATCAATAAAATGTCCCTACTTTTCAACGTTACATAATATAAGATTTATTTTTAAAATAGTGTTCCGAAGTATGTAACGGTTCGTTTTTCGCGGAAACAGTACCCGGAAATGTATTATTTTCTACGTGTTAGTGCGTAGGAGGCAAAAAAAACACACTCACTTCCTCCCCTTCCCCGTCCATTACATGGCAATCATCATTGTTGTTTATAGGTCTTTATTCGCCTATATTTACTATATAATTATCTAAATTTTCAATATATTTACGTGTGTTTTTAAAAAAAAAAAAAAAAAAAAAAACCGTTTGAAGTAAATTATTACACACAAAATATGTGTAGATAAAAAAAAAAAAAATACTGCGGTGTAGACATTTAAGTCAAGCCTTAAATGCTATATAATTTATAATATGTGCGCATCCTGATGCAATGCGTGTTAAATGTGTATATTTGTTCTCTTGTTATAAAAAAAAAAAATTATAAAAATGAAAACCGCATAAATATTGTGTACGGGTTTTTTTTTTTCTAACAGTGATTGCTATGAGAATAATTTAGAAATTTGCTATTGTGGTTAACGCTCAACGTGCGATACTTAATGCAATCATCACGATTATATAGTAGCTATAATTCCAAATCACTCACGTTCGACGATTCAATAAACCCGCGATATCAATATGCACGTATTACATGTTGTATACTGCAGTATGGGTCACCGGAATAAGGCGAAAAATATAGATAGACATTACTAAGGATATTTTAGACGAACATTTTGTTTATATTTTGTTACACATAAATAATAATATCGAGCATAATATTGTAAAACGTAAGAAGTGAGCATGGGTCCAAAAAATTTGACCGTTACACACTAATAGACTTAGTCGATCAATTGAAATTTCCATAATTATTGCGTTCATCAAGTTCACCCGAGTTCCGAGGCTTTTGCTCAAACACACAATCAATGATTATATAATCAGCTGACCTATAGGGAGCCAATGCGCAAATTTCCAAAACGTGAGGCGACCGGAGAATTTTCTCACGTACGACTTTGATTGTAGGGATGTCGCGTGTCGGTGCCCGATTTTATTTTATTTGGCAATTTGGGATACCATCTTAAGTCACGTTATTTAATCAAAAACCTTGTACCTTGTGTACAAGGTGTACTTTAAAGGGTTGAATAAAAATCGGAAATTGCATTAACTTACGATAAGTCTTGTTTCAGAGCGTTCATTCAAATCAGTTGGACCTGTTTGCTCCATTCTATACCAGATATATGGACGTCATCATAATAAATGCTTGGTGTTATTTTTAAAAATTGAAATGGCACTTATTTACTTATTGCAAAAAAATATCAATCAAATGTTTATATGTCTAAATTAATGTCCTGATTTCTACGTCCATCCTAAACAACATATCATAATATTATAAGCTCTCTTCACTGGGTTGATTCGCATAATATGCGTTCACTTTGTCGAACTTATATTTTTCATGCACTTCACGAAATGTAGAGTTCAAGACACAATATACCGGATGCGTTTGTTTGCGTTTATATAACACACATAATATACACGTGGATAGATATAATAAATAATAATAATGAGGAAAATTGTATATGATCCTAAATATAATATTATGATGATTGAAGTACGGTGTGATTAACGTAATCGCGGTATGTACCTACGTATATTTGTGAACAGTTCAATAGCGGATAGAGATGCGGATAGGTAAGAATGAATAAATGTGGACCATTAAATTCATTCGTGATTTCGCGGGCGAAAAAGAAAAAACGGGCTGTCGTGATGGCGGTAAAATCGAACAGGAATATTATATTCTCCGAATCGATTTTAGAATTAGGATCTGTTTGATTATTGCTGCGATTTAAAGAACCGGAAGTGACGGGCGATCCGTGGTGAGGTGTAGACCATGCAGTTAATTAGTTTTTAATGGCGTCATAATTATTGCTATCATAAAACGATGATGAGCACGTGAAAAATTCTTTGTCGGCGACACCGCATCTATAGCAACTGCCGCTCATTGTGTTATTGTTATAATATATTATACGATGCTTCGCGCGTTTTCTGGTTTTCAAAAACAGCTAGACGTCGCAACGAGGCGAACGAATATTACTAAGCCGAAAAGACAATTAATCTTATTCCAAATAC
The DNA here is from genome assembly GCA_025469195.1 of Chaitophorus viminalis. NCBI lineage: Eukaryota > Metazoa > Arthropoda > Insecta > Hemiptera > Aphididae > Chaitophorus > Chaitophorus viminalis. Next base: position 258,044 of record JAIPRK010000133.1, read on the forward strand.
CCGAAAATGTATAATCAAATATTATTCGCACTTTAACAAGACTCATTAAAAATGGTTAACGACAATGTTCAACGGCCTTTCTAAATAAATTACAGCGTTGCATACAAAATGATCTGCCAACACATTAATATTCAAAAGCTTGTGTACACACAATTCTCGTTTTTCACTCGCCGGGAATCCGAGTCCTTAAAAAGATCATTCTATTCAACACTCTAATATAATGTACATAGTATATGTACATCATGTATAATACATTATGGTAGAGGTACTTGAAAACGCGTTCACACATTTGTAAACGTTCGTTCGCACAATTCGCTCATACATTTTTCAATTAAACAACAATTAACTATAGAAATCGTTATTATTATTGTTGTTAAAATCGCATTTTTCGTCACTGCGTCAACGGGTTGTTTTTTTCATCAGATTCCGAACAACTATATACGATAAGAATTATTAGTATAATCAATAAAATTATTGTCACGGAATTTTTTTCTTAATTTTATTATTTAAATATCTGTATAGATAACAAAACCACATTTAACGTATCTCACAAAAAAAGAATTAGTGATAGAAAATCGGTAGATAAGGCTCAGTAGACATTTTTTACAATTATTCTAATAAATTATATGTATATAAATAATTTTTTTTAGATTCTTGGTGAAACGAGGGATGTATGGGTTAGGTAGTTAGGGTGTATGTTTTTTGTTATCTTTAATTGTTTTTTATCTGTGTACACGATTTTGGCTCGATATCTCCAGTATAAACAAATTGAAAGTATTATTTTTTGTAATAGGAAATTATTTCCCAGATGGTACTTTGTAATTTTTTGAATTTCCCAAAATTTTTCCGAATAACTGAGAAAAAAAGAAAAGCAAGAGAAATATTACAAAAAAATGCTTTAACCACAATCGAGTTTTAAACTCGGTACCGTTTATAGTATTTTGTCATGCAACTATTCCATTACATCATTTAAAGAGTTCATACAATAGATATATATAAGTATTTTCATAATTTTTGAAATATTTTCAAGAAGTTTGTGCTGTTAATTGACACTTAAAATCTTAAACTGAAAGTTATAAGCTGACTTTTATTAAATTTGATTCTTCTGTTATATACTATATCGGCAGTTTTTAGAAATGTAAAGTGATCCACCCAATAATTTTCTTACAGAATCTATTTTTCGATAGCCGTTGGTTTCCACTTCTTTATTTTATCTGTGGTTTTTATTAAAATTTCTTAGACACAGCAATAATAAGTTAACATGATTAAGGGAGATTAATTAATTTTAATACTTATATTACTAACGCATTTACTATTTGTGACATGTTTTGAAATGCTATATGCTATTATTAGAATCACTAGAACTATAATTGTAGTACAATATATGATTATCAATATTCATATAAAAAAGTCGAATTGCTAATAGTAAACATTAAAAAAGTATGCAAAAAAAAAAACCGATAATATTGATAATGAATATTGTACCACTGATCATCATTCTTAATGGACTTTTTTATACGATAAACAATCATCGATCTTAAAATAGATACGAGTATGTAGCCAAACAATACGATGGCTAACAATTAGTTGACTCTCGAATCGTCTCTCATAAGTCGTATGTGACTTTTTTTCCTAAACCGTCTACTCGAATAATTTCCCATAGCATACCCCGATTACCTATTAAAATTAATATATCGATAGTTGACATGTATTATCGATTATTTTATCGATTTCCGTAATGTTCAAAAATATTATTTATATAACATGCAGTATTTCCCACACAAATTAATTTGTCGAAAGCAATAATCTTGTTATTAATAACTTAATTTATAAATTAATCAAAAATAAAATTTCTAATTTCAATATTTAGAAGTATTGATAGATAAATTTAAACCTCGGAAACATACAACAAGAATAATTAAAATTGTTTACTTGTTAAGACATAATGATATTATTATTTATTGACTTTTTGTATTATTTTTTATTAATTACTGCTGTATTGGTACTGTAAAATATAATGCTATTTTGTATAAATTATTTTTTTTATTGATTTTTAATTATTATAATTTATTGCTGATGTGTTGGTCCCTATATTTACTAAATTATTTATTAACCTTAATTGACATTGACTTATTACTTAATTTATTTAAGATTATAACTGCTGTATACCTAATACCTATGTAAAATTGTCATTAGTTTTAAAATATTTGAAATAGAAAACGATTCTCATGCAAAAAGATCACTACCTAAAACAAGAGAAAATTTGAGTGAATAATATTTTTAAAATCTGGAGGCACTTTGGGGAATTTTTTTTAAAAAATATTCACGGGAGGCAATTTGAGGGTCAGGTGGTAGACAACTCGTGTGCACTCAACAATTATGACTAATTACTCTTGGGTTTTGGACGTTGCAGGCTGCAAAGGCCCTACGGGTTTTATAAACATATATTTGTTATCATTCAATGAGTTAGTTTATTTTAATTTATATATCTATGTTACGCTGAATTTATGAAATTGCCGATTACATGAAATCAGCAACGCTGTTGCCGACAACGTGAAATCGGCAAACTTTGATTGCTAATTTCATGAAATAGAAACTTTTTCTGCCGAATACATGAATTCGGTAACACATTACGAATAGTGATACCTATATAAATAACCGAAATTTCAAGCGTGTTCATTATTGGCATTACCAAGCCATTATCTTTATTCCATATAACGATAATACGATGCCATCATATAGGTAAGTACAAACATTTTATCTTTGTATTGCTTTGATGAAATAATGTACCTACTATAATGACAAATATTACCTACGTGATCAGTGTTCAGTCATTTGTTGTTGGGGAAATAGCTAACAGCGTGTGAAGTGCAAACGGTTCGATAAGTGCGCTTACGTTGCGATATTAGTAATTTAATTGTTAATTACCAAATCAATTTATTATTTTTTACAATTTTTTACACATAATTTATATTTACAAGATGATTTTATTATATTTCCAGTGTTTTATGTACAATCATAAATATTGCACATTAATTTATATTGAATTATGTGTTATCATTATTTTAAGAATGGTCTTGCCGATTTCATGTAATCGGCAATTTCATAAATTCGACGTAACATATACATTTTCAAATATATAATCGCATAATATTTAGAACTTGCTGTCTCACGAGTAATGATGTACGCTTTATAGACACTAACTTAGTAATAAATATAAAACGGTTACCTATATATACTGTGCATTAAAATGATAAAAATCGGTATATTTATCTGTGATGGTACATACGGATGGTGAACAATTTTAATTAAAGATGAAAACAAATTCGATGCCTAATAAAATTATTTATTATATTATAATTTATACCTACTCCAATTGATATAATATACGATTGATAAATAGTCAATTATTATATCAATATGTATAATTTATAATATCACGGTTCAGTTACATTCGAAAATATATATAATATCATTCCACGAGAATTTGTATGTATATGGTATAATATGCGAGTAATAAATGCGCGTATTCGGAACGTTTTTCGATGACAATAATAATATGTTTAGCAGTCAGATGGGAGGACACGCACGTCATACTATATATACGTATTTGTATATGATCGAAATGTCACAAAGTCGTGTGATAAAAATGAGTTGTACGTGGCGGTACATCGAATAGGCGTGCGTACATTGTATATATGCCTAAACACCATGGATACCGTGAATTTACCCGTAGCAATGATTTTCTGTATGAAATTAAAATGTCTAAATATGCTGATTGGTTTGGTTGGATCTGGATGTCTTGATGTGCGCAGAACTAGAACCTGGTCTCGAAAAGGTCCTACACTCATACCTCGGATGAGTTATAAATTATAATATAATGATGATGGCAAATTATATGCTAGTAGTATGACATAAATTCAAGTGGTACATACGTGGAGAAGGTTTATTGAAATTATTGGCGTTTATCAGGGATTTTGTTTAAAAAAAAAAAAAAAAATCATAAATTATCTCGTAAAATAGGTCGACGAAAAATTTAAATAAATACACGATTATAACGATTATATTGTACATAACTATACGATGATTTGAACATATCATTATATTATACAGTTATATAATGCGCGTTATAGTGGATGAATAATATGATTTCGCGTGTCGGTTATCTTCAAAAAATATGGATTCGTCCATTTTTCAAATAAAATTGGAATATTTTTTAGATAATTGTAACGTTTTTCTTTTTTTTTTTTTTAATTGATTGAGGCATCCCGACCAAAAAAAAAAAAAAAACTAAAATGAGTTACGTGATTTAATTAAGATTAATATAATTTATTTATATAAAAATAGTGATCGCAATAGATATCGCACCCTTGATTCTTGAACTATGTATTCAATATTCATGCTGAGATTTCTGCGTTTTGTATTTAACGAATGTATACGTATTTACGGATCAAATCTCGCCTAATCACAGCTCGTGTATTGCAGACAACGTGTTTACGTTTTGTTATTTTATTTTTCGTCCGAGTGCGTGTGGTCCGTGGGTCAATATCGTGTACACGCGTGCGTACGACCGTGCGTGGTTATATAATAGATTTGCGATTACGACGTCGTGAAGTTTTTCACCGGATTTAATGTACACCCCCGCAGGGTTGGCCGCGGCGGTGTACGTACAACGTTTATACATAATATATATATGTATACATACATACCCAGAAAGTTATGTTTACAAGTTTATACGGACGTTCGGGAGAGAAAAATAGAGAGAAAGAGAGAGACTGAGAATGAGTGAAAGAGAGAGAGAGAGTGAGAGTGCAATAAGGGAGAGCCATTGCGTAAAGTATATAACGTTTGCCGTCGAGGTTGGTATGTTGGAGGAAGGGTAGTAGAAGGATTTAGTGCGAATTTAATATTGAAATTAACATTTGTCACGACCCGTCGTGTCTCCTTCATGCATATACATATAATATATATATATATCTTTCTCTCCATTCCCCCTCCCCCTCGGAGCGCTCGTCACCCGTTCAGTTCATCAAACGACATGATGGCCCTCCGCTCCTCCCGTCACGGCATCACACACACACACACACACACAAATAATCCGTTTATACCGAAAGAGTGAGCGAGTGTAGGAGAGAGAGGCGGAGAGGTGACCATATAATATAGCTGTTGGTGTACGTACACGTATATACGGTTTGAATTGTGCGTGTGTGCGTGCGGGACAGAGGGCTCGGGCAAACACGCCGCCGCTCATTTGACATGCTAAACAGCATTTTGCCATCGTCGTCGTTGTCGTCGTTGTCGTCGTCGTCGTCGTCGCGCGCGCGTTTATATAGAGTCGATCGTCCGCCCGTTCGCGCAATTACCCTCCTTCATCGCTTAACAACCTAATACATCTCGTGTTTACTCTGGTAATCAAGGCATTGCGGTTCGACTGTGCTACCGCTGTATACATACCCGCGGTGTATATACATAAATAAATATACGTATACAATGTATATACAGCGTACGTCACTGCATGCGCACTATATACCGCATGGACGGTCGGCTTTTTTATTTATTTATTTTTTTTTTTTTTTACTGCCTTTTTCCTTTCCTTCACCCCCTCCCCTCTGCACCACGTGACTATGACTCTTCCCGAAAAACCACGTCCCCCCTGCCTCCTCCACTTCACCACCACCCAACACACACACACGCGCGCGCGCTGCTTATGCCGTTCCTCGCGGCCGGTCTCTCTCTCGCTGCAGCTGTGTGCTCTGAATAATTTATCACTTATATTTACCTTGGGCACGTATTTTATATATGCGTAAACGCCCGAGAATCATATATATATATATATATATATAGGTATAGGTACACGCGTTGCGTCTTTTTCCGACGAGGGGTTAAAAGGACGAAATACATAAGCTGTAGGCTCGCGCGTACATATAATCGTGACCGTCGTTGTCCACATATACTACACTATACGTATAGTGTATATGTAATATTATGCAGTATATATTATTATACGCGCATACACCTAATAATAATACACGGGGACGACGAAATTATCATCTCTTGTGTTCGTCTTCCGATCGCTTATACGCCCACTCGGCCCCGGGGGAAGAATAATATATACATAATAATATTCGAATCGAACTGAATCGTTCGAGTATACGTATATAGTATTTATTATATACTATTATGCACCCAGGACGTATTGAAATAAGTTTAATTATAACGTACGGTGTATACGGCCGTTGACGATCCCGATTACGCGTGAACGCGCGAAATATTTTTGCGAAATCTTTTCAAGGCAATCTTCTGCGAACGCGGTGCAATCATTCGCTCGCCCATAATATTATTTATGCGCATTGTAATCGACCAGTGCGAACGGAAATGCCGTGCGCGTGTTCGACGAGGGTTCCTCGTCGTCGTGTACCATACCTACATACCTACATATTATTATTAATAGGTATTGATATATGTTTTACATAATTTCTGAATTATGATAATGACACGAACAACATTTTAAAACGTGTGATTTCGAGAAACCGACCAAGTTGGCACCCCTATGCATACGCTCACAAATTATTATAGTTACCAAAGTTCCTCTGAGTCCGCTCAACGGTCGAGCGCATAGGATTTCGCTTTTCGGCGCCGTTTTCAGACGCGGTTGCAACCGCAAAGTCATTCATTCGTATAACTCGGAAAAACAATTAATACGACTTTGAGTACACCTAATCGAGTGTAGATCGATTCGAACTTTCCGCACTCCCGTGCATACTAGATTTCGCAAGACCGTGACTGCAAATGAATATTTTTTTAATTTTTATTGTGGGTAAATCGTAAGTAGGTTAACAAACGAATATCTATGTTCTAGCGAATCCAAATCGGAACTCATTGTTATCTGTTGCGTGGCTATGGATCAGATCATGTTAGGTTACAGCACGCGATTGATGCGATTTCAAATGTATACAGACTTATACAGCATAAGACTGCATATAGAGCTGTCGTTTCAATTGTTTCTTTGTCGTCTTCCCGACAAATGGACAAATGTGATATTATACCGATGAACATAATTATAGAATAATAAAGGAACCAGAAAGTATAGATACATACCGTTGGTGAGTACCTACGACGAGATATTTTTTAATATATATATATATACGACTTAAATGAGATAAATTATGTTGTTTTATAATTTTATACGTACGGTCGGGAAAAGTTTACACTATAATATATATTATTATAGTAATGTGTTTTTTGTTAAATATTTTCACGATTCATTCACTCAAAGTGTCCATAGTACGAGACTTAACGTGATTTAAACATTTCCATTATTAAATTTGTCGCATATATTAACATAATTGTATACCTTTATAGTATACACTTGTTGAACTTTACGCGTGAACAATAAAAAATCGTGATACTCATATAGTTGACCATAAAAAATAGTATTTATAACTTATAATCAATAGTGTTATCCGCGCATGGATATACATATATATATATATATATATATATATATATATATATAATATAATACAATATTTGTTGTACGTATTATTATTATTATTATTATTATTATTATTACTATCTTATAAATGAGATAAGAAACTCATGTGTCAATGCACAGTCTAAGCCCCTAATGGGTCTAGAGATTTGAAATTCTGCACAGAAGTTCCTTATACAACATAGGCGAGCATTAAGAAAGGATTCTTAAGGATCGATGGCAGTTTGAGGTAAGGTTCTGATTTTTTTTTACCTACTGTATATCAAGGCAATCATTTTATGTTGATGGATAATAAAGTATCCAGGTAAATATTTTGAGTTGCTATGACTATAACAATAACAATAATAATCAAATAACGTAATATCGTATGGTCAAATTTTTAACAGTTTTACTGTTTTTCTCAATATTATACGAAAAACTATTAAGGAGTTCAAAAAATTATATCCTCAATGTACCAACGACAAACGACAAACTAGATTACTAGATGAAATTTCCGACCAAAAAAATTATAATTTTTTAATATATCAGAGTAATCCTTCTGGTTAAAATCGTGTTTAATGACATAAACAAAAAAAAAAAACCATGTATAATCAAAATAGATAACTTTTCAAAATTGAACCTCTAAGGGGGTGAAAAAGGGGGTAAAAGGGGTCAAATGGAAGATATCCGTAGCCGGAACCGTTGAACATATGTCCATATGCATATGGGTTTGAAATTTGATCAGAAGTTTAATCGATTGATTATGTAGAGAACACTGAGAACCACTACCATCATACTACAGCGTATAACTTGATTAATTACAACTTTTAACTTGCGATGTTGCTCGCATTCGTACGGTCATATTATAATACTGGCAAATCAAGCCCCAGGGCAATGACAGGAGATGAAAGCTACAGTATATCATATGCGTATACTAGAGATAACACGTCTATACTATTCGGCCGACCCGTGTTGATGAACTGTTTCCGGTAGAATTCTCACGACGTGTATAAACAATACGCATACGTCGAGACTTCTTCACACGTATACAAACACACACGACGTTCGATTAAAACGTTATGTGACCCTCACACCGACCTCTAACCCGTAATTCGACGTCGTCGTCGCACCATTCACGTGCAGCGCACACGGGTAAAGGTATATACTCATATGTATGGGTATAATATAATAATATTATGGATATAAATGATAAACGATTTATGCGTATAATATTATTATTATTATTAAAATTATTATTATTACTATTATTGTACCCTACCCCGCTGCAGGTCAAGGTCGGCTCCGATTTGGCTCCGGTGATATCACACCGTCGTCGATCCAACGGTCTGGGTGGCCACGCACGCACGCGATGGTCCGTTCGAGTCACAGCGTAGCGCTCGACGACATAAAGGTGTATTAGTGTATTGCGTCATGTATTATAACAGTATACGTGTAGAGCAGTGGTATTCGACCTGAAGATCCAAAACGTTTTTGGGTCAAGTGAGCTCGAAAGTATCGGAAAAACAATAACATTGTACACCTATCAATACGGCTATTTATACTCATTATCTAGTGTGCAGCAGTAATGGTTCCTATAATTTTTTTTCCACGGGGTAAACTAATTTCCAACTTATATGAGTGCCAAGGGAATTCGATATATTTCTCGATTCGACCGGGTCGACATAGGAGCGACGAGGACTAGACGATAATCTAGATCGTCAAAGATAACAAATTGAATTTTTATTTTTTTTCAAGTCTGAACTGATGTGCATAAAGTTCCAAACAACTCTACTATATCATACTGTATTCCAAACTCCAAACGAGTAAGTCTATACAATAAAGGTTACCAAATCAGTTGAGGGCTATCGAAGACCGTGCTTACTGAATGTCTGTACTACGCTATATAGTGCGCAAGACACTATTAAGTAATCGATTTCTAAACGTATCTTACACTATAGCGTCCTCGCGTGCAGTACGGGTCATGCTCTGAATATTCGGCAAAGCACGCGGTTTTCTTTGATCCCGCCCCTATTTCTGAAGCGTATATAATGCGAAGACGACAGTGATCTGTATTGAATCAGCCGCGAGTCGTGGACCTAGTGATGCTTGATTAAATGAGTTGCCAATGTCACGCGATTCATCGTAATACCATTAATTGCTGCGGCAGTAGGCGCTTTCCGTCACTGCAGCAGTAGCAGCAGCAGACTAACAATATATATTATTATGCGCGGCCAAGACATCAACATAATATGGGCAAGTTGTGGAAGTCGATCGATTCTTCAGGTGTGGAGGTGCTGAACCACGAATAATAATCGAAATCAGAAACCAAATTATAAGTTTACACACCACCTATCACTCCTATCACTTCTACCCCCCCCCCCTGTAAAGTATAGATGGTATTTGTTTTTTTCGAAAACACCGATTTTTGTCTCATATTTTGCCTAGGATTAAAATACCATTAGATCCGGCCACTGCATTATCGATATATAATTATTACCTCTATTCTTCTTCTTTGTCTTCTTCAGTTTTTAAAGGTCATTGAGGCCCATTACCGCAACACAAATTTATTTCCATTTGTCTCAATCTCGCGCTATAGTTTCTCCATCTCGTATTCCAATCTCTGTTAAATTCTTCTCCACTTTATCAATCCACCTTTATTTTAGTCTGCCAAGTGGTTTTTTTCCATAAGGTTTCCATTTTAATACCGCTTTCATTATACTAATTAACCTCCATACAAGACTGGCCCATGCCATTATTCTATATTTTAATACTTTGACTATGTCTGGTTCTTTACATAACTGTTGTGTTTCCATATTACTTCTTTTTTCATATTGATGTGCCGTATTTTATATTTTTGGCCCAAATATTCTTCTTTCAAAGATTGCTATTAATTTTGTCTTCGTTTCCTTTAGTTTTTGGTATATTTCACACGCATACAAAAGGACGGGTCTATTAACTATCTTGTATAATGTAATTTTCGATTTAATTGATACCGGTTTTGATTTGAATATACTCGTTATTCCATAATAGCATTTATTTGCTGCAGTTGTTCTTATTTTAATTTTATTATGGTTATTATTTTTGCTATTTATTATAACACTCAGGTATTTAAAATTAATGCACTCTTTCAAATTTATAATTCTCAACTTTTAAATTTTCCCTGTGAATTTCTCGTCTAGATATTATCAAATATTTGGTCTTTGCTTCGCTTGTTTGTAGTCCGATGTCTACCTCTATTACCTCTATAAATACATTAAATGTAAATAATTCTCCTTATTAGGACAGTTAAATATTTATAACAAATTATTAAGAGACTATTCACTCACAATCGATAAAAAGAAGTTTTTTTTTTTTTTTAAATTTTTTCAAATAAAAGTCCTAAGGTTTCGTGAAGAAATTCGTCGCGTTTATATGATTATTCTAGTTCATTATGTATAGAGTTTCAACTGTATATTATAGTATACGATATTGTGTATGGGCTCGTCGTACATAATATTATTATCATATAATCGACGGGGGCACATAGGTGTTAAAAACGCGGGCCGATGATTTATTACATGTTATTATTACGTTTCGTATTATTACGACGGTGATCGACAACGGACCGTTTTTATATATTATTATTATTATTATTATTATTATTATCATCGTTATCATTATATTGTCCGTCGCCGCCGCGTCGCTGCGTGCAACTATATATACGACCACGAGCGGTCCGCCGCAGGACGCCGGCGCGCACGTTCTCTACCGCGAACGGATTCGTAAAATATAAAGCCCACGCCCGAGATACACTACCACTCGTACCTTCATAATATATTTATTATAAAATGCACTCGTATATTATACGCATTGATGCGGTGCACTGGGACGACGAGATTGGCATCAATTTCTCTACACCGACCATCACTCCTGCATTTCTCTCTCTCTCTCTCTCTCTCTCTCTCTCTCTCTCTCTGACTATTTCTCACCATGTCTCTCGGTCTCTTTCGCTTCATCCCGCATCTCTGCAACACATATATACGAACCGCGTGATACGAAACGTATAATAATATATAATAATATAATGATAACGACGCATAATATGTAGTATGTCGCCTGCACGTGTATGTGTGTGTGTGTGTGTGTGTGTGTGTGTGTGTGTCACAGAAATTATCCTGTCCACGTCGGGGTCGGTCACCCGTATAGGATGGGCTTTCGACGTGTGCGATGACAAATGGTTTCGGATGAAAACGATCGATAAAAATAGATAAAAAAAAAAAAAAACAAAACGGAACGCATTTCACTCGTCCACGATGTCGGCGCCACGTGTTCGCGACTAGGAACTATATTGTCGTATAGTACACGCGTGTATACATATCTGATGCACATCGTATACATATGTCTTGTGTCGTAACATATATATACACATGTAAAATGCAACAACTCTTGAAAGTCAGAAAGTGTACCGCATGTCGTTCGTGAAGATCGCAGGAACAAAAGAAGCATTTCGTTCGCTGATCGAGTTGCATCGTTCTCATAATAATAATTGTGTGTTAGGAAGAAAAATGCAGAGCTTGAGACTTTATTGCAGAGTACAAATATATAGTTGATGTGATGGGAAGATTTCAGTAGTAGTAGCCGGGTTGGGTGTACATTATTTGCACGATGACACACCTACAATAACCGGGAAGAAGGATATATCCTGATAACATATATCATGTTATATAATATAAAGAAGCCATCGACCGCGTCTTGGATATTTAAGTACGGAGTTTGTTACAAAGTTATAAAAGCGACGTGTATATGAAGTATTGTTCCGACGCTCGACGGTTAGACCGAGTAAGACTCGCTTCTCTATAGAGCTCCCGGTAACGGTAAAACATGAAAATGAAATATATATTCACACGCCATGGTATATTATACAGGCATAATATAATATATACAGGTACGTATCCGGTTGGCGCTACGTATATGTTCGTCTGCCTCCAATCGTGCTTCAGTCGTCATCATCGCTATAGCTGATGGTTAAGAATCGTTGCAGTGTGTAACCGTAGGACTCGGTGACGCAGCCTAGGGGGGTGTTTTGAGTTTCCGAACACCCCCCCCCCCTTGAACCTTATGGAAATCGTATAGATAATACACATAAGACGCATTATAAAACTGCGGTCAACTCAAAGAAAGAAGACGATCAGATCTTGTATTATTGTAATATTTGTTATATAATTCAATGCGTGTAATAACTTTGTGGTATAATATGTTATGAAATTACAGGTAATATTCGTTTTCAGCCTATCGAATACCAGACATTAAAGTGGTGTTTTCGGAAATAAGTATTAATGTTGTGCAGGTTTTAATTGGATGAATAATAATGAATTATATATAGAATAGGTACCTAGTACTTACACAGACATTTAACACTATACAATCATTAACTTTTTGAAAACGAGGCAACCTCCTATGTAACTGTACCTACATAATACTATACGCCACTGGCGGATACTTCTCTCCCTTGAAAGAATCCTAGTTGCGCCACTGACTGCAACGGCGGGAATGCACGCGGCCGGATCGTGACGCGTCGTAACAATTTGTGACGGACTTATTCGGCCCGCGACGGACAATTATTATGAATTGTTATTGGACAACGAGCGCGTTACTTACGGTCTTTAACCGACGCGTCGGTTCGTTTGTGTACATACGCGTGTATTGAATGGTCTCATAATTGTTATTAGGACGCGCGATGCCTCGGAGCAGCGACCGGCACAGGAGGAGATCCGAAAAATAATATATAATAAACGCGTATACATAATATTATTATTATTATGTGTATATAAAAAAACGTTCGGCTGTACAAACACGGCACACGCGTGCGCGGCCACCGACAATCATATATTGTACAAGTATATATACAGTAGTATAGTATATATATATCATATAGGTAGGGCACCAAACGTCTTATTACGCGGCCAATTAGAGATCTCTTTATCCGCGAGTGTACGCACGCGCTCGAAAAAAAATGTTATTATTATTATTAAGTATCCGAACGACTTTAACGGGATAAATACGTGTACGCGCGTTCATCATACTATTACGTATATATATATATAATAATAGTAATATAGAATAGTGCGTGTATTAAATACATTCACTCACACACATAATATATATACCGGATGGGAACGGGGCTGGGGAAGGAAAAAAAATGATATATTATCGTGACTCGAGACTTTGATCGGCTATTGTCGCCCGCGCTAGCCCTCGATTATACAGGGTCGCGTGTAAACGGATTAGCTTCTTGTTGTACATATATATATATATATATATATATATATATATATATGTATATACTATATTTCTTACCCCACTGCGTGCCGCCCCGGTCCAAATTCGACCGATTTGTGAGAGCCGCGAACGCGTACGTTACTATAACATTATTATATTTTGTTATACGTATTCTTTTTTGAGAAATAAATGAATAATAATAATATTCGTTTATTGTAAACGGGTTTGCGTCATTTCGTTCAATCACATATTATTATTATAATATACCTGGTGTACAATATTATATACGTAAATGCGAGAATAAACGTCATGAACCCGACGCGCGCACTTAAGCGACCGGGGGGGACGGGGGGGATGGTTCACGACAAAACGACTCAACGAATGTACACCTATATAACTTGGGCGGCACGCGGCTTTTGGTGTTCGTCGGGTAATCAACGCATCAATCGGTCTCAATTATATTATTATTATTATCGCATTATTATCGTCCGAACGGAGCATATTACATAGTAATAATAACATAACCTTATATATATATATATATATATAACTATATAAGCTGCTCGTGAACGTGGTAACATATATTAAATGTATAGGCGAATCGCGGTGTTGGTCGGGTGAAAAATATAATGTTAACGAACAATGTGTGAACAATGGCAACGGATCAAATTATAGATGGACAAGTAAAAATAACGGTTGATTGTGTGTATGCAATATGTTTGCCGGAATCACGGTGGAGTATAATATTATGTGGCGAAGGATAGCTGACGGGTACATATTGACCTGTGACGGAAAAACTTTGCGTTGGAAAAACGCGCTTTGGTCGTTCGCGCGTTTATGGCATGAACCGCGCTTGTCGCAGATGACCGCATGTACGTATAGTAGGAGGTACGCGAACTGCGACGAGGCGAAACGAAAAACTAATTGTAAAAATTAAAATTCAATAAGCTCGCGTATATGTACGTATTATTATTATTATTGTATAACAACAATATAATATAATATATGAACGGGTTCGGAACGTTTTGTCCGTTTTATACGTATTATATGTCTCAATTATTAAACGTTTTGTCGGATATAACCACGTCGTATATATAATATTATTATTATTATTATTATTGTCATTATTGTACGCACGCCGCTGCGATCCAGATGAAAAATCGTTTTTTCTTCGTACATACGCACGTCGTCGGTGCGTTGCAGGTACATTGTACACACCTTCGCTGTTGCTGCTGCTGCACGAATACGTATATATATATATATATAGGAATTTATCGTGTGTCCGCCGCCGTTTGTACTACATATATATATAGTTACTGTCGTTAAACGCTGTCCCCGAGTGTGTACGCACACACACACGCCGTATATACGTATACTTAAATACGATTGAACATTCCACACACATAATACACAATTACGCCTACAGTGAAAACACTCGACACATACTGCTGTATAATATATATGTTATTGTATATCTCGAGCATTTTCCGTTTATACTGTATAAAGAATCCTACTGTAACCGCGGATCGCTCGAAACCAATTGATTTTCCCGTTGTAAAAAAGGTTTCCGTTATAGGAAGACAGGAAAAAACCTCAACTATTTAATATGTAAAAGATTATGCGCACGCATAATTTAAAAACTAAAATACACGAACCTATACATAATATAATAAAATCAACATTTTGGGCAAATAATATGGTTTTTTTTTCTTTCAATTTTGAGTTGTAAGCTCGGGACAAAACTTCTCGTATACAAATAAACATTTGATCAACTTTTATAGAACTATTTATGCGTAATAGTTTTATAAGTTTGTAACAAACTACCGAAAACACGTATGTATAGTATAGTTATTTCGAGATAACTGGTGTTCTTGAATATTATGATAAACATTATTTTCGTTCCTCAGATATAATCTGTTATTAATTTATTTTGTTCTTTTTTTTTATCTTTATCGATTTGATCACATATTTGTTTGACATTTTTCGTCGTTAAATACATAATAATTAATAGCTTACACAATCAGCTGTGTATATATTTTCATATACCTAAGTCATATGCATATATGCTAAATACACACACCAGTCGGCAAACAGTTGAAACTGTACAAATATTATGGCTAACCGTAATGGTGGTTTCACATGTTCTTATCGTATACCTTACTATTTCATTCATATGTGTCGTTATATAAACAAAAACACAACGTATTATAAATGGTCTTTATTTTGATGCAGGTACATTATTGACTTTAAATCAATTTAAATCAAAATGCGACTTAAACAATAACAGTGACAAAACATACCATAGTTCAATTAGTGTTTAAGTCTTAAGACTTAAGGTGTCGATGTGTATAGTTGTTATGATTCAATAATTATTATTATTTTCCTAATGACTTTATAAACCATTTATATTTTTTGTAGGTAATAATATACAATTTTAATTGGTCGAAAACATTATTATTTTCAACATCGTTGTATTTATTCCATTAATCAACCATTGTTCCAATAATTGGATAGATATGGCACCGATATTAGAAAATATTTTAATGCACAATATCTAATAAATGAATGATAATTTTTATATGTAGATAGTAATTTTTACTTATTTTTTTATGAACAGTGACCTAATTTTTATTAGTACTTAAGTCTTGCTGCTATGCCATTTCGATATTATGTAGTTATGAAAAAATATAATTAAATACGTATTACAGGTGAAATTAATAAAAAATTGGGCCAAGGTATGTCGTTAACAAAATACGTGTCAATTCTTTATCACACAACTTTTTATTCATGCCACCATTGTCGAATTGAGTTGAACATATTAAGTAATTGGGTATACTATGAAAATCTAATTTATTATCAGTTTCAACATAGGTAATTGTACGCACGTATGCTATCGACTATAATGCTGAACTATGCATAATATTAATATTTTTATTAATGTCAAATTTGATTATAAATAATGTTGGTTTTTTTTTGGAACTTATATTCTTAACCATAATATTTTGTAGGCACAACACCAATACCAATGGATTAATTTTATACATTTATATGCACTATTATAAATTAAATTTACTGCATTAACTTATTTAGGGTCCGTATTACAATAGGAAGTTTAACCTGAATTTAGCTGAACCTAAGTTATCAACTAATTCATAGGTTAACTTATTGTCGGTATTACAATCGTCCGTTTTGTTAAACTATGTTTAAACCGTTATTATTACAATACGATTAGTTACACTGTGAAATGAATAGAAAAGCTAGCTGATTGTGGTGTTTGGACGGGGGTCTGTCTATACGTAGTCGATTAGAGCACCACCGTCGTTATCATTTTGTTGTTATCAAAAATAAAATTGCTATCATATATATATAATGTTATCATCCATTGTAATAAATACTTAGTACTACAAAACCTTCTAGTATAAGACAGGACTTCTAACCATAGAAATGGAACTATTTAAAATTGTTACTATTTAATATGTTCTTAATAAACTGAAATGGAACATTAATATAAATATAGTATCTTAACTAATTGAATGTATTGAAATACCTAACTCATTAGAGTAACTAGAGTTTCAGGCAATTGTAAATTATAAAAAAATTAAAAATGTATTATAGGTGCCATATTAATCCACTGGCAAGTAGAGAGACTAACGATAAACGGTAAATTGGGAGACGGGAGTCAATTAATTTGCAAATTAAATGTTTATTTTACCTCAATAGTCAAATAATAATTTCAGCATTTCCCTAATATGGGGAATGTTAGGTAATTGCTCGATAGGGTAGGTGTTATAAGTAATATAATTAATTATATTTCATTCATATTTATTATATTGTTATTCCATTGTATTACTTCTGATTCTGTATACTTTGTCATTTAGACAACCCGTTTGACGGGCAGTTTGCTTTGAATAAAATTGTTTCTCTTTCTACCTGTATGAAACAGAAACATATTTTATGAAACTCTTTTAGTTTTTGATTTAATCATTTTATTTATTTATATATTTATTTTATTTTATTATCAATTTCATTTTGAATTATTTTTGGTGCTGTTTTTTAAATTATTATTTTTATGAAAATGGAAGACACTACTTATTTCAACTGTCTGAAAAATTTCCTAGACAGCTCAAGCATAGTGCATAATATTTCTATTCAAGGAGAAACTAATGATTTTAATGTGTTTACTAAACGTTTGTTGGAATTAGGTTTTGGATATGTTGTGGCAGTCTATAAAATATATCATTAATTAAATAATTTAAAATTTTGATTATTATTAATTATTATAATGGATGATAACTTATATATATATGATAACAATTTTGTTTTTGATAATAACAAAATGATAACGATGGTGGTGCTCTAATCGACTGCGTATAGACCACGGTTTAAGATATACAGGTTAGCTATTGCCGGCACTTCAAGCGATCAGATTGTGTTACGGTTTAGTAGTTCATAATTTCACCACATGCGTATAGCGTTAGTAGTAAGTAGGGTTAATTTTACTATTGGTATATCATACATTCCTACATAATGGTATTTATGATCACAAATTTAATAAAAGTAATAAATATTAAGTCGATATATATTATAAAGGAAGTGTAATATAATGTTTAATGTTTAATATATTGTATTGTAAAATAAAAAAACCTTCGATCATCTTTAAAAAATGTTAAATAATCTTTGGGCCAAACCATTAACCAATTACCCCTACATTATTAAAGTCTTAAAGATATTTTGTTACCTAATGGTATTTAAATTCTATATAATTACTCTAGAATTGAGTATATAATCTTATATAATACTTTATTAAAATAATATCAAATCTTAATTTTATTTAAATATTAAAAAAAGTAAATAGTAAAAAAAATTGGTCTTAAATAAATAGTAAAACACTTAAGCAGATAAGTTAAATAGTTAATGAGTAATAAAAAAAAAATGTATAACTAGAAATATATAATATGTTTAATGTTTGTTTTAATTTGTTATAATTTTATTATTTTCTATAAGTGATAGGTATTCATGAAGTATTTATTAACCCATAATACAAATAATATTGAATTTTTAAATTAAAATAAAATATTTGTATTATGACTTATGTGTATAAAATTACAATTCAAATTGTTTAATTAAATTATGCATAATGTATATAATTTCATAAATTCTAACAACTAAGGTAAACGGACTTTTAGGAACCAAAAATATTTTAAACATTATGTAAAATGTACTGTACAATATAATACTGTATTGTCTGTATTGTATACAGTATACCTTGAGAATTTGAGAATTATTTATTTTTATAGTATGGTAATACTATAAAAAGATAATTGGTGATAGGTACAAGTGTACAACTGTACACGGGTACAACTTCAGTGTATAGTACCTATACATTTTCTTGCATGACTAGGGCCAAGGCTTGAAAAGTTATAACTTTACTTTTTAGTATTTTATTTATATATAATATTATATATACCTACTTACCAAACTTAACTTTTTTCATAATATAAAATTAACTGGACAGTGAACCAACTTATGAGTTTTTAAACATAATGTATTATGTAGTAAACAATTAGTGATTTGTTCGATAATTTAGATTGTTTGTTTAGTTTTTTTGTAAAATGTGTGTGTATGCCATTAATACTTCATATTTCTATTAAAGAAATGTTTAATTTTAATAAACATTTAACTATTTTACCGTTGATTTTAAGTACTAGTAGGTAGTAGTTATAATCAATGATTTTAGTATAATAAATATAACTATACGAATATTGGTTTCAACTAGCCCAGCTTTGATTTTTTATTTGTACAATTTACACTTATTGATGCATTTAACTTCTTCAAACCTAAAACAAAAAGGTAGTTTATAATAAATATGTAACAGGTTCATTCAAAGTTTCACAAATTTCTTGGTACCATAACTGCATCTGCAACAAGCCAATTTTGCAATAGCAAATTTAAAAAAAAAACGTCGAGGCATTACATAATAAAATGTTTGGCAATATTTGGTTATTAGATTACACTTTACAAAAAAAAAAAAAAACGTCGAGGCATTCAATAAAAAATTATTATATATTATTTAATGATAATTGTAATTTTACTATTTATACTCAGATATTATTAGCCCTACCTACTACTAGCGCTGTATAGATATGGTGAAAGTATGTACTAATGATGCGTAACACTTTCGGACCGCATACGGGCGTACAATTGAGTAGGGCGTTATCTAATCTGTATATCTTAAACCGTGGTATAAACAGACCCTTTGAACGTGATAACTTATAATTTATTATCACTGATTAATAAATAATTTGTTTTTGTTGTTAGTAACAACGTTTATGTTATTTTTCGAATTATTTAATATTCGTACATCGTACATTATTTGAGTTGCAATATCTGTTAGTGAAAATAATATGACAGACAATGAAGATTTTATGGAACTGGCATTACTTCTAGCTTTTCCTAGAAAGAGAAAGAGTTTTTTGAGCGACTCAACCATTTCACGAAGTGGAGAGATGAACAGTTTTTTAGTCGTTTTTGTCTTTCCAAAAATACTGTTTACTTCATACTTGATCACATTAAAGAAAATGTCTTTAATGAGTTTAATGTTTAAAGTCACAAAATGCAAATTGCAAATTAACAGTATATCAAAAATTATGTGGTTTATCATAATAACAAAGTTTATTATCAACATTAATGAACAACCAATGAAATCGCAGATCAATCTCTGAACCAAGTTTAAACCGCCGAAATCGGTGGTGCCGCTATCAATGGTTTAAACTCGGTTTAAACCATTGATAATCGATTGTAATACGATCTTTTTCATTTTACCAAGGTTTAAACTCTGATAAGAGGTTAAACTACTATTGTAATACGGGCCCTGAGACATTAAAACTTTTGGAAAATGGAAATACGTCAAATAATGAGATTATATTGCATATACGAGTAGGTATTAATAATATAATATTTTATGTGCGTTTTTATATTATGCTTTTAATCGAAAAACTAAATATTATGTTAAAGAAATTTAATGAAAACGAGTTTAAGTATCCGCAGTACTACTATGTATAGTTGAAAAGATTATCTTTAAGGATATCTGCTGGAACTGAGTATTAACATAATATGGAATACTTGTAGTTCTGGTAAGTTTTTGAACGAAACGTATTATTCTATAGTGGGCCACTATCCAATCGAGTTGCCAAATAAGTTTCTATGCAGGTAAATGTATACTTAAATTCGATTTTGACGTTCTACATCATATACTCCAAATCGCGGTGCACGGTAATTGCGTCGCACTGTCACGCAACGACACCATAATTCAATGAACATCGGATACAGAAAATTGCAATTGCAACGGATCCTATTATGTGCGTTGTACATTATTTATGTATTTACGCGACGAAACGTGAGCGCTTTGTAAGTATTGTTAAACGAAAACACATCGATATTCAGTGTGTAATTTAAATAATATTACAATATTATTTACAATAGTTTTGGTCGTTTTTTGCCGAAAAGCATTCAAGAGTTTGTGGAAAATTACCCTAGCAAGTGAGTTCGCAGCGAATGTATTGTATAGGTACTCGTACGTTTAGTACCTACCTATTCCTATATATAAATATGTAACAGCATTTATTTACTCTGTGATAACAGAAAGATCTGACCGCGTTGATATGTATAATATGTGAATAATGTGCAAAAGTGCAATCAAAACTATATCGCATGAGTGTACTATAAGCGTATGCAAAACGCAAATCTGTATTAATCGCACACGCAGTTTACTTACTAATACTTTTATGAAAATACTCAGGGATGTATTTGAGGGTATATGAGGATGCATGCCGTTTGCATCATTATTTCAATATATTGGTCTTTCTTCTATCGTGTTTGCAATAATCGTTTTTTAATAGTTGAATTGTATATTTACTAATGCGTAAGAGGACACCACATGTGTTGTCTCTGTCTCTGTCTCTGTCTTACAAACGTGGACCATAGAAAATCTGCGTTCACTAGAACTAATTTTGTGTTATCAGATTTAAAATAAGAGTAATCTGACCTATTTGAAATTAAAATTAAGAACAACATCTGTGGCTACACGGAAATTTTTTACGAAATTTTAATTTTTAAGTGATTTATAAGTTTTTTAATTTATAATATTTAAAACTGTGCTGGCGTCTTTTTACTGATAGTTGTAACAGTATTTTTTTATTTACGTGTGTGATGATTGTGATGTGTGTGTAACAATAGTTCATTCGTGAAAACAATGCTTGAGTGTGTATTAATAGTTGAAGATTATTATACATATTTTTGAGTTATTAATTTCTAAAAAATCACGTGTACATATCCAAAACATTTTTTTTACCAATATACATCTCTATAGAGATATATAGATATACCTATTAAATATATATAATTTTATATAAACTGAACGAACTGTGCTGTTTCGTAACGATAACAGATTTCTATAACCACGTTGTTACTGGGAATGTATAATACCAACGACGAAAATAAGAAAAAAAAAAGCTAATATAAAATGCATTAGGTAATCCAATCGCGGAACATGGAACAAAGTATATAGGTACGTGCGATGCCGCCGAAATCGCATTTACACGCGGCAGTCGGTATCACTCGGTTACACGTTTTGTTGTACTGCAGCACATAATAATTGTATGTGTGTCCGCCCAAATGTTATATCGTTTCTTTGGAAGACGTATTTAAGGTGGACGAGGGAGAGTATGAGGGGAGAAAACAAAATTTTTACACGCGACAAATTTAATTACAACTTCGACGAGACGAGAACGGAGCACATGGGGGAGGGGGAGAGGAGAGAGTTGAGAATATATTACAATAATAATAATAATAATAATAATAATAATAATATAACGTATTGTTATTGTACACGCCGCCGTTGAAATTGGAATCGATTTCTCTTTGGGCGCGCCGACGACGGTTATAATATTATGTTTGGCGTTGACGGAGAGTAAGGGGGAGGGGGGTTGGATGGTACCCACAGCAGCGATATATTATACTATTATAGTATCGGTGCGTATAATAAATTTATTATAATACGACTCGGTCGGACCCGAGACACGAGACAATTTATGCAATTCCGTAAAACCGCAATTCGTAATACGACCAACAACAATGATGATGATGATGATAGCAATAACCGGCCGCGAGTATTTTAAACGACCGAGAGACACGGTGAGAAGAAGACGTCATATAACGACGAGTCGCGTGCGTATTATATGTATATACATGCAGCACATTGTACATTGTACGTATGATACATCGGGCACATGGGTATAAATTATTATACTTACACGTATACAGTTGTACGCGTGTATCGTTTCGTCGTGCAATATCATATATGTATATATTATACGACAATGTTATGTACGTAATTATGCGAAACTCGGTCGCAGCGACTGAGAAACGATCGTCGTATTCCCTATTATATTAACATAAACGCGCACCGTCAAATCGTAAACGGCCGTACGTTTTAACGGTCCATTGTGACGACCGCCTGCTCGAAATATATAATATGAGTTTAAGAATATTATTTGTAATATATAAATATGCCGCGTATACTATACGTTATAGGTGTGTTCTCCAGGCTTGAGTGACCGAGAGGGCAAAGGTAAATTTTTAAATTGTGTGATCTATTTTTTTTTCTACATTCATGAAGAAACATCAATTTGTTATCAATTTTTATTACGATTGAGAACTATAAAATGTCAAAACAATAAAATAAAACACACATAGTTAAAACTATATAGTAAAAACACATTTTACGTGTTTATAAATAATATATATATATATAGTATAGGTAATGAGTTTTTGATAAAAGTTAAATGTTTATAAATTAATTATTTCATTGAGAAATTCATAGGCATAATAATATTAAACATAATTATACATCTTAAGCTTAGAAAATATAGAAAAATACTATTTCTACATTATTATTAATATTTATACAAGTATAATAAATTATTTAACTAAACACAATAACACACAAAAATAAAATTTATCTAAATTAGGGAGATTTTTGACACCGAATTTTTGCGTACACTTTATTTATATCTGGGGAGTAATCTATGGTTTTTAACTTCAAACAAGTATCAAGGTTGATATCATTATTTAATAAATGCTGTGGTGTTACAACGAAAAGGTTTCCGACACATGTTATGGTTAAAAAATTGTTTTACCGTGACCTGAAATCAACATGGTTGCAGTAGAGTCTCGACAGTCCGACCGAATTCAGACCTAGTATGGTCCGGATTATCGGAGGTTTTTCATGATAACCTACTCAAATGGCCAAAATTTTTATTTATATTTATTACACTTTCAATTAAAAAAAATAATAAATAACTTAAAATTACTTAAAAACAAAAAAAAAAACTTAATATAATATAATTCAAGTACCTATATAGTATACTCAGTAATTTATTTTCGTGTAATAATTCTAATTTTAATATAGTATTTACGAACAAATGGATTTATATGTCGTCCGGATTATCGAGGTTCTACTGTATTAAGAAATTCGGAAATATTATCAGTCATCACTATAATGACGTACGATTTATTTTTATTTACGGGTCTCGATATACTGATGCGTTTTCAAAGAGCCACAGATTGCATATCTTGGAACCACACGTTCCCTGATAATACAGCAGTTGCTGTAGATTCGTATTTTTCCCAAGTATATTATTGTTGAATATTTATGCATACACGATTTTATTTTTTTCACTCGTGGTTGCGGTGAATTTCCTGTGCGTTTATACGCATAATATGTATATACATCGAATATGGTTATATATCTTTCATGTACGTTTTCATTATAATCCGATATGCATGATAATAATAATAATTGTACATAATAGTAATAATAAGGTGATGATGATGATGATCGCGGCGGCGTAGACTTATAGTGTGTGCACACCGGAGCGGTGACGAACGGTAGATGGGAAATGACATGGCGTTTTTAAAACCCCCCTTGCGGTCCGCGCGCGCCGTACCTGCTCCTTCGCGAACGCGATCGCCCCCCTCCCCCTCCCCGTAACATAAGCGCACAATATGAACGCAGACGGGATAAGACTTGCGTATGATATTATTATTCAAACACGCACTGCTGTATAATATATTATAATATTACACTATGTACGTGTATACGTATGCGCGTACCTGTTTGGCCGCATGCATGTTATATGTATATTGTACCTATTATAATAATATTCTGAACCCACACGGTTGCTGCGCGTCCAATTAGTACGTCAGGAGTAGATGGGCACAGTGGCTGTTACACATCTTAACGTCAATTATACACACACACAAGCGTGCACAAATAATACGATCGTAGGTGTGTATGTGATATATAAATAATATATACGCGCGAGTGGTTCGTTTAGCATCGGTTTCTAAGTTCCAAAACAACACGAGTGGGCCACAACTTTAGAACTTTGAACGCGTTTGGGAATGGGGGTCATGCAATTACTTGCAAATAGTACCGGGGATCGTTTGGCACCAGTTTCGAATTGCTGTATGGCTATAAATATCTTTTCTCGAGGACAATAATGTAGAATATTTTACATAATAATAGTATAGTACGATATTTATAATAAAATGTAGGATAATATATAAACTGGCTCATTCAAAATTAAACATAAGTGAATTAATTAATAAATATATTTTTCAAATATTTGTAGCTCCTATATATTATTTTGTGAACCAAATTATTTTTTCCTGTTTCCTCTTACAACACGCAAATACATTATCCAATTGCAACCTTGACACAATTAATATATTTCTAATATATATAGTGATGTGTAATCCTATGTGAATAATGACATGGTAACACCGTGATTAGAATAGGATTGTGGCTTTCTGGATTTTGGTCTTCGCCAATAATGTAAAAGATTTTTTTTCTTTTTTTCTATATTTTAAAGATGTTATCTATTTAGGGATTTTTTTATTTTTCTCCTTTATTTAAACAATTTTTTAGTATACGTGTATTGTTTTTTTTTATAATATATTACTTATTTTGTCTTTTGCTGGTATATTTTATAACTTGATATTCATATTTAAAATGATATTAATATACATATTATGCAGATTACATTTATTTTTCAAGACAACCGCAACTCGATGGTTTTTTTCCTGCAGAAAATGTCCTCTGAGTATAAATTCGTACTGTAACCAGTTGCAATATTAATTAGTAGTTGCTAATATATAAGTACCTATATTATTTACAAATTAAGATATTTTATTTACATACATTTACACATATAGGTAATCGTAATAATATTATACGATAGTTACTAAATCCTTTTGAAATGGTGTATGAAATACATAAAATATGTTGACTATATAAATGTTGACAAATCATTGAAAAATTGAATGTGTCCGGCAAATGTTGAACAATTTTCCTTTTGTTTCGGTCCGCCATCTAATATACGTAACATCACCATTCCAACGGATTAAGTGTAAGGTAAAAACACAATGGCTACATGATGTCCATCAGAAATATTCCATTGTAGAAACCAGAAAGTACGAAAGTATGAAAGTACTGAAGTACGAATAATGACTGTTCCTAACTGTAATGAATCGATTGGATCGTCTAGAATTTGAATTATTTAAACGGATTTAGGAGAAAAGTTATGTTATATAGATTACTCGTCTCTGTTCAGAATCGTTTTTCATATGCAATGACTTCTAACATTGCATTCAGAATTGTACGAGCCTGCACCGTCTGCACCTGACCCTGACAGACTAGCTCGGCTTGGAGTTTGATCGGCTCAGGGCGGACGAGCGGAAGTGGGCAGCCTACAAGCGGGATCGAAAGGACGCTTACGTAACCGCCGTTAGCCGAGACACCGCCGCTGATGTACGGATAGGATAATATTTAGATGTGTAGAAAAATGCGAGTGAATAAATAAAATTGAAATTACACTTCGTTTTTCAATTTTCAATTAGATGTGTCCCGTTTCCGACGTTAGCTTAATTTCAATCATTCCCCAAACCGTTGAAGAAATCAAAAACGCCACGTGGCAACCACTGCTGGTAAATCAATAATGCAAATGATTGCTGTACAGTCGAACCATATGATAGCTCAAATTAATTTTTCGCATTTTAATATTACCTACGCTTAGAGTTATGAGAGCAATTTGTGGGGAGACTAAGGGAGCTTAGCTACAGAGTTCAGGCTGCTGACCAGGTTACAAAACTATGTATCCTAAAAAAAAAAAAAAAATTAATAAATACTTGAATTTTTATGTATTTTCCCTAGACTATTTTAAATCATAATGTGTTTACATGAACGCATAATGCCGCGTGTCTGTTTTGTATTGATAATTGGTATTTATTACTTAATTATTTTGACGAACAGATAAACAGTCACTGTTTGAAAATCGCATAGTAGTCGGTATTCCAGTTTTAAAGTCTAGCTGTCAGTCGATTCATGTGTAATCGATAGCCGTTGAGCGCATTTCGATCCAGGAGATTCAAGAGTACACGTAGGTTCGTATGTTATGATGGTTTGTTCACCGTACAGGAGAGAAGAAAGTGTTCATAAAAAAAAGTTCATTAAATTACATTAGCCAGTGGACGGGAATAAAATTATGAAATGCGACGACGGTAACAAGATAAGGAACATCGATGGAAACGGTGCGCTGTATTCCAGCTATAGATACCAAATAAATAAATAAATAAATTTGTAATGTATCTATGGTTATCGTTAATACAACGACGCGTTTTCTGTACTATTCTACAATGGTCCTAAGAACGCTATTTCGGAAACGGCTGGTGGTAAAATTGCCGTGGGGGTGCGTTAATAATAATTAGATCGGAGCACGGTCGTAAAGAATCCGTCGAGATGAGTACGAGGACCGGTTAACTCTACGAATTTTAACCGAACGAATAAGAACGAAAGTCGGGCAACTGTGCAAACGACGAACACCGGTGTGACCAACATCGGTTCACGTTTCATAATAAAAAGGATATAAATGGATATGCCTACCGCTGCACGCCGACAACGACGTCTCGATCGTCACGCACTAACCTCTATAATACGTATCTAAAATAATATATTATATATTTACGTGCGTACAATAAATCATCGTCGCTCGTATATACGTGCATATACATTTATACGATATTCAACGCGTAGTTATAATACGTACAGACATCATTATAATACACCTACGACGCACCTGTATGTATGTATTATACTTATACATATTGTAAGTTTTCCCCGAGCCGTATCGCTCGCTGCTGCAGTATGGGACGTGGTGCCGAGAACGCGCGTGCGTTTAATGATTGATGTACACTAATTTGCCCCGGCGCGTTATAACGCATCATAATAAATATGACGTTATATCATATTGCGCGTGTGTGAGTGTGCGTATTAAATCCTGTGCCGCCCGAGATTCGATACACTTAATTATCGGCATATTTAGCGTATAGGTGCGTAAATATATATTGTATATATAAATATATGCGACGTCTGGTGTTGGTCTGTTATTACGTCCGTTATATCATTATAATGTCCATAATATAATACGTCTAGTATGACTTATCCTCTTACCCACCTCCTCTTCACCACTATTCGCGATATTTACCAGTATATTATTATTATTATTATTATTATTATTATTATTATTATTATTATTATTATTATTATTATTATATCCTTTCATCATGTCCGTAATAAAACCATACATATATATTATATATATACGTGTATAATATTCTATACTACTGTTTGAACCGTGAGACATCGTGTACGTCCGGACGTATCTAAATACATTTAAAAAAAATCGGTAAAAAGATTTAAATTTCGTAGGAAAAATCGTAGACATTTAAAAATCCCCCCTTGACAAAACGATCAACTCACAACTTTTGAGTATGAACTTACAAAAATGTACAAATAAATTGCTACTGCCTACAACTTAAAATGTATTTGGAACGATTTGGCTTGGGGGGGGCTCACTTCACAGGCGTATCATGATGTTGATGATAATATAAATAATGTTTTAGATGAAAGAGTGAGAAATCCAAAGAGAAAAACAAATATAAATTTATAGTCTTTGAAGTATATATATATATATATATATTATATATTTAAATGTTAAAATTATAAAAAATTAATAAACATGAATATAAAACTTATACAAAACGCAAAATTGTATGAGTATTTTCCTTTTCTTATTTTTTTTATAACCCTCCTCCCTTCTCAAAACAAAAATATTTGATACTCCGCACACTAGTTCTATATACCCTGTACGCAAGCGTGTACTACCGCAATGCGTTCATAGGACGAATTAGGATTTTTTTCTCTTCGAATTCGTTTTCTATGGTTTTCCGTGATTCACATTCGCATGCGCTTCTCATTCTCGCCTTCCACGCCACGCCAGTGTACATCGATACCTTTATGTTACATTACATATATAATAAAATAACTATTAACACACCTTTACGTCGTCATAATAGCTCATATATGCGTTTTAATATTATTCTGTACCTTTATATACATATATGTACAGGTATAGGTATAAGACGTATGCCTAACACGCTCGTATTCTGCTATGAAAGAACTGTATATATATATATATATGAAAACGTCATCGCTACATATCATATAGGTAATACCACATAGAAATGACTTCTAAGTTCTAATGATATTATTATTATCATTTACTACTGCACGCACTACCGAATTGACTATTATACGCGTGTATTATAATATTATGTACACGCCGTAGTAATAATACGCATACGTAAGTATATATATACGATAGGCATAACTGAAACTATATACAGGTATATAAGATGAACGATATTACATGATGCCGCAGCGGTTAGCAGCATTAACCGAATGCAGCAATATAGTTCTTTATCCTGTCCGAAGAACAATATTATTATCCGGTACAATAAGTCATATTATTATTTATTTTTTTGATGTGTACGTAACTGTACGTGTGTAGTATCATTATCGTGCTTTATATGTTGAAATATGAACACCGTATGGTACGAAGTTATGAAGACGTCAAGCGAAGAGAGAGGAAAGAGAGAGAGAAAGAGAGAGAGAGAGAGAGAGAGAGAGAGAGAGAGAGAGAGAGAGAGAGAGAGAGAGAGAGAGGGTGATAGGGAGGGAGACGTATTCTTTCTATATGTACTCTAAAATTCTATTATACGTATATAGTCTATATTATAATGTGGCTGCATCAAACTGTGGATGATGAAAATGTTAATTTTAAATTAACAAACGGTTTTAGTTAATCAGTAATGGATTGAAGAAAACAAACACAATAATAGTACCGAACGAATTAATACATCATTTTTGGTTTTTACGATCCATTACCTACATATTTTATTGCGCGTGGTCGCACCAAGCGTAGCGTAACACTGTTATGGCTAAACCATAATATATAATACGGATTAAACCATTTTAAGAACATAAATATTGTGACACTGACTTTGTGATCTACTGCAGGCGAAAAATCAATGAAATTAAAGTGATTTATTTTTTTCCCATAAAATATAAGTGCGATGTTGTAATAGTTTAGAGCTCATCTTATTATAATGAAGTGAAATAATTTTACTTTCAATACATTTCCCGAACAATGCATTTTTTCAATCCAGTCAAAATCATTTTAAATAATTATAGCATCAATATTGATACGTATACATTATATATATTGTTTAAATATTTATTTTATGATCTAATACAATAAAAATATTGTACGTTATATTAATCGTACGCACACACACACACACACACACACACACACACACACACACACACACACACACACACACACACACACACACACACACACACACACACACACACACACGTCAATTACCGCAGTAGGAAACGTTTTATCACTCAGTAAAATCACTGTCTGACACTTCGTCATATAAACAGTTCCCGAAACTCAAAGCGCAGCTGCAGTATATGATAAATACACGACGTATTCGTCTTTTAAGTCTTTCTGAAAGTTATCATTTTTTCAAAACGTTTATATATAATAATATACATTATGTATATTATATAGCTGCGGCATGTCATGTATTATATTATATTATTGCATTATCGGAGCAAAGAGATCTTTCCGCGTATCTATTGTGGAAAATATGTCAACGGGGCATTGTGTAAACAAATAAAACTATCACATTATCATAACA
The DNA here is from genome assembly GCA_025469195.1 of Chaitophorus viminalis. Taxonomy (NCBI): domain Eukaryota; kingdom Metazoa; phylum Arthropoda; class Insecta; order Hemiptera; family Aphididae; genus Chaitophorus; species Chaitophorus viminalis. Next base: position 288,945 of record JAIPRK010000133.1, read on the forward strand.
TAAACGTCTCGACCGCGAGCATTCAAGTACATATACATACATGTGACGTACTTATACCTATACGTACACACATAATAGGTACTTGCATGATGCATACCATGTACTATGTAGTTCTTCGTGAGGAGTGTGCTTGCGTGCCGTACGAATATTTCTCGGTTACGTTTTCAACGTTTAGAGAACGTATAAACAATTTTGTACAAACACACAAGACACCAAACGATGAACATTTTCCAAAATGTACATGTACAGCGTATATTTACAGTGCACGGATCGAAAACCTGCTGCTCCTGATATAGCTTGCACAATCTGCGGCCCTTTGATATGATATGGTCTTAACGTCGAGGTTTACCTATGATAATATTTAGTAACACATATTTTACTAACACGCTTTACCTAGGAGTAGGTTAATTATAATAATATCATACAAATTACTACATCCTATAATGTAATATAATTCTTGAAATAAATAATCATATCCTATTTGGTTTGCTTTTACTAACTATTACTGAGACTTGGTGTTCGACAGGAATTAATTATTTCTTACAGAATGTCGCGTTTAACTTATTCCTTTCAATAAAAATAAGAACGAGTTTTTTTCGATGAAAACGGATTGAATAACTACATTTTCCGTTCCTTTAAGTCTCAATTTATGTCAATATTTGAAATAAAAATATAAATCTTCTTAATGTTCATAGATATTGGTATTAATGTTAATTTTTATATCTTATATACCTAATCATTGAATTAACTACTGAATTAACATTTCTTAAAAGTTGTATTTAGTTAAAACTTATAATTTATATATATATATATAAGCTATTGTCGTCACGACGATGGAAATTAGCATTAAAATTGAACAATAAAATCGTTTGTGATGCAAGTTGGGACTTGAGAATTGGAAACACCTATAGCTATAATATATACAATAGTCAATATGGTACGTAGATAATATGGACGATAAAATTGAATGCAAACGCATTTCAAAGAATTTGCATAAAAGCTATAAATTATTTTTATCTTTTTTTTTTTTTTTGGAACTAAAAACTCATTCATTTTCAAAGGAACGACAAAGATACGAATTATTTTTGTTTTAAAGAACGAGTATGACAGAGCGAATTCCTCTCTAAATGTAGGAGAAACGTGTTAAAAACTGCTATGACTATATACTATGACTAATGAGCAGGAGTTTGAACTAAATTTAATCAAAAGGGAGGGGGAGGGTTTGAACGACAGTTAAAAATATTGGACACCGTGACACAAATTTTTAGATAAATGGCTCTTTCCTATACAAAAAGGTTGTTCATTCATGGATATGATTATAGTTATTATTAGCGAAGGATTGTATTAAAATTAAATTTACAAAATTACAATCTACACAACGACATCATGTGATGGGGACGTAGTATTATATTACATCAGTCTCGGGTGTTAAGACCCGACACGCGTATAATTGATATATATTATCGACTGTATTGTATCGTATAGGCGGCGGCGGCGGCTGTATTTGTTAGTAAACATATTATTATTATGTAGGTACATGGTTTTTTTTTCATCGTTTTCACCGCCACTGCCGCACAGCGCACGCAGCAAATAGGTGTGAAACGATAGTAATAAATCCTCTCGCCCAGGATTCGTGGTGTTTTTTTTTTTAATTATTTTTTCACCGAAAAGACCCGTCGACGGCCCCGGGATAACTTCAACAAGGTTACATATATATATAAATATTATAATATATATACACACGTAGTGGTGTAAAGCGTGGTGTTTTACGATCAAGCTATTACACGGCGGCGGCGGTAGTGGTTCACTTATATATGCACCAGTGGTTTTCAAACATTTTTTAAACGCGAAAAACGATGCACTCTTTTCCACGAGACATTTCAATGAGTACATTAACAACATTTTGAATATGTTTTTTGAGGTTTTTTTCCTTGGTCTTTTGTCATCTACGTCTTATGAAAATGATGCACATCTAGCTGTGTAGCGAATGCTCACGGAATACTGTTTGAAAACCACTGAAGACCTACACACATAGATATATAATATATATACGCAACAAGAAAATTACATGTACCGAGTTTCAGCGTACCTATGCACACACATAGGAGTGTCGGTGGTGATTGGGCGACGATGGTGGTGGAAAATTATTGCGGTCAAAGGGTGTTGGAAATTAGCTTTCCATTCAAAAGCAAAACCCGCCGGGACGACGTGCGAATCGTTTAAACGACGTACGCGCCCGATCAAAGAGGTACCCGGCGCCGCCATATTATATTCACCACCCTCATCCGCGATTCGCATCCTGTAGTACAATATTTTTACACCTCGTGGTTACCTTCGTGTGCTGAGACATTATGTTGCGACGATCCTGCAGGACGTGCCGCACGCAGGACCTTCGATGCACAACGCTGTATCGCAAATATAGATCCTGCGATTTCCACCGCCAGGATTATAACTGCGGTATCTGTCATCCCAGCATCATTGCTACCTATTTCTCCAAATAAACGATGAGGGGCCGGGAGGCACAAAACGCGTAAAAGAAATACCTTCCGTTCTCTCGGTTAAATCAATATGAAAAAAAAAAAGATGATAACAGGTCGCGTAAAGCAGTGTTCGCTTAAACATTCGTCGTATATTCTTTTAAAATATATAGTATTAATGTATAACGTAAATCTCGTGAATACTAAGTAAGTTATGGTTCAACATACTAGGACGTGTATGCGATAACGGTAAATTATATCGGAAGACGGGCGCTATAATGTTCGGAGATGTAATCGTGTTGTAATGATATTGTTGTGCGCGCTCTTGAATATGGGCAATAAATAAGAACCGCGGTGCTGGAATAAAAGAACAAATATCTAACTATTTAACGAAAATAAAATTGATTGAACCCCTATTTGATGCACTGCCAAAGAAGTTCTGCTACCAACCACTGATAGAATGCATTGCATGAATGCCACTCAAAAAACTAAAACTACGTCGTCCAGCCAATGGCCGAGCGAGCAACCAAACTGTCAAATCAGTACATTCCTTATGCCGAGAGTGGTAAATTGGGTCCCAGGGGAAAAAATAGTAGGTTAAACCAAGATAATTTTTTTTTTGAAAATATCTAATAATTTTTATTAGAAAACAGATTTTATGATTATAGCATAATTTTTATAATTTATTAATATATTATACGTGTTTTTTTTGGTAAAAAATTAAATAATACGAATTACTAGACATAATCAAAGTTACGACTTTACCAAGTTATTAGACCACCGTGGAATCGATAACCGATAAACACATGATGTGAATTATAATCCAATCCTTAGTCTTCCTTTGTAATACGATACACGAAACACAACATTAAATTATGCTAAAAATTTTACTATTCGAAATTTCTCAAAGAATTAACGACATTTTTTCAAAAATAGTTTTTTTTTTTTTTTTGAGAAAACTATATTATTTTTGGAGAAAACAACTACGGTCAAGTAGAAGTTAGGTTAGTACCAAGTAGTTGGAACTCAATTTACACACTACCTTTTTTCCCCGGGACCCATCTTACGTGCACCTTTTTTTTTTTTTCGCGGACCCGATTTACTTAGCACCACTGGGCGATCGATTGGTGGAAGTGTTACAGTTACTAATATAATGTATAATGTCTTATAATACTATATAGTCCATAATAAAATGTATGATGGGTTCCTAATAATGTTATATATTTAAATATAATATGTACACCCTCAAACTGTCTAAAAATCACTAAACAACACAGCGGCGTACAAAGAAATTAAATATATCCACATATTGCATGCAAGTGTTTAATCGTTTTAATGGTATTATTGTGTACAACTATATTATAATAATATATGGAGTACGCGAACGTCGCAACGCCACCGCAAAACGCACACTACGTATTTCCCGCACGCGTACAGTTTCTTTTTTTCTCATCACGCGTATTGTTTTGCGTAAAACGTGTTTTGGTGCACGGAAAGCTCGAGAATAAGTGACTTTACAGCGATAACCATAGACGTATAATAATATATTATTATACACCTGTTTTAGCATCGTAGTCAAGTCTCACCACCGCGCTGGTATCTGCGACCGGCCCGAAGCGATTTACGAATCATACGACGGCGTTGAATAATTATTCATCGCCCACCGTACACTGTACACGAGTGCGTTTAATTAATTATTTTAATATGTGCGTGTGTAACATAAATAATATAAAATTCTTTAGATCTTAAATCGCATGTGCCCACGATAATAATATTACGAGTAGTAGTAGTGCAGTGTCCCGCGGACTGTACAACGACTAATAATAATATATAATATATAATATACCTACCGCGTATACACGGTGTAGTGTGTCATTGCCGATACACGGACTAATATTACAACTACTTTATTACATGCATGTGTAGGTACGTGTATATAATATAATAATATATTGTATACCAATCGCGATAGGTTTGGCGTGGAGGAAAATATGACCACTATCAGTTGATCTTCGCCGCGAGTACGTTTATATTTTATAATAATGATGATGATGATGATAATATATTATTAGTAATAATAAAAGAAAAAAAAAACTTTACATATTTAACTAAAGAATGTGTGTGTGTGTGTGTGTGTGTGTGTGTGTGCATACAAAGCGGTTAGGTGATGGTACGTCGAGGATATCACTAAGTATATATGCGTATCGAATCTTCAACGCCACATGTACTCCGATTTTGAGACGCACTCCGTATGCATACAAGCATAACACTATATTATTATATAATTTATGTTTATAGTATATCATACGAATAATATACAATGATATATTATAATAAACATTTAATATTACACGCATCCGAATACATAATATTTTAATGCGCATAATAACTCATGTATAGGTGTTTGCTATACCGTAATTATTATTATCAGGGTGGACGACATATATCAAGAGTATACCGCATGTATTACACAAGTAATAACACACACACACACACACACACACACACACACACACAGGTATACATATATATATATATATATATGACGTCCCGGCGGCGGTAAAGTGTTGTTTTATTATTAATTGCCCCGTAATTAATACGTCGTAAATAAGCGGTTCAAATAGATACGCTGTATACGGTTGTACACACAGGCAGGCGATATACATATCACTATATATCATATAATGTTATATAGGTACATTTCTATATTATACGCGTATACCGCCAAGTGTAATATGTAACATCGTACATTATACGAGCTTATAAACGCGTTGTGCACATAATATTCAAATGCGCGCCCGTATATATATATCGTATAATGATTTTTTTTATAATATAAAACATTATGTGTAAATGATTGCTTGAGATACGTATCGCGCGCGCGGGTCTGATATCATCCTCTCACGCGGCTGCTGGCCATCGGGAAAACGTCAGCGGCGACGTTCCGACTTTCAGAGAATACGTGCGATCCATAATACTGCAAATTATTACATTATATCTATATACGGAATATAATATTATACATACAAATACACAATAATATATCATATATAGGCTCTCTATCGTTTAGTCACTATATACGTATTTGTTGAAATTTCGGGACTTCCTCTCCCCCCCTCCCCCCACACCAGCGAGAGAATATTGTAGCAATGTACCTGTAACGATTTGGACTAGCAATTTTTAACTATATGTGCCGAACCGATGTTGTTTTAATATTTTCGAAAACTCGAAGATCGCTATTTATATATACATATATGCACTGCAGAGGTGAAAGTAAACAACGATTTACGTACCAAGAAACCGCGAGTCAAAAGATCTGCATGCATTGTATTGCACGTCATCTGGGGTGAAATATTGATAGGATGCTAATAATACGGATGTATAATATAAGATATATTTTATGTAATATGCGCGTGTAGGTACTATATTACTGTCATATATTGATCAAAAATCCCGGTTTTTATAATCAATATGGTTATACGTATGTACAGTAGTTTGTTTAATATTGTTTTACCCGACAAATATTATACCTAATGAAAATTTATGACGAACCTGTTGGTTTTCACGCGGAATCAAGTACAACAAATAAGTCTAATGATTTCTTCTACGTTATAGAATATGACCAAAGTTGTAAACGGAATACCTCAATATCGATTTTCAGATTAATATATGAAACGGGTACAGTGTAGCACTAAAATGATGGCATATTAATTATAAAGTACCTATGCGAGATACCGGCTGATACAGTGCATGGCAATCATGTGCTCTCGTCGTAAACATTCCCGGATTAGTGTATATTGGATTTTCGTCTGCACCATCGTAGATCAGTAATATATACAAGATGTATGCATAGACCACATTAAAAATGGTTTCAATTTTAAAAGTTCACGTAGAAATCTTGAAATTCTCACTCACGTAGAATAATAATTAATAAATTATAAGCCGCATATAAACCATATCACAACGTGTATACAACGGTAATGTACACTGAAATTCGTCCGAGATGAGGAGAAACTATACGTAATTTAAAAATAAAAATATTTATTAAATTAAAATACTCCAATTCAGACAATATATTCACTATGTAGGTTGTAATTTAACGAATCAATTTGTACATCACCTTTTCGTGTACCTAAACGCGAGATATAGACACCACCCATATTGCCGTGGTGGCTCGTTCAGTCTTCATCACCATTGCGAAGGCCCGGGTACCTATTTCACTCTTCAATATGTTGCCGAATCCACGGTCTGACAACAGCGATTACTTCTATCGTCCTCTTGTTGCCATACATGGACCTAGATGGCAGACGCACAACGGTCGTCAACGAGCACTTAGTTTGAACGGTAAAATGATAATCGGTTCAATAACAGCGTACATTTCATGTAGCCATCGAATGTAGCGAACAACAGTATTAGTATAATATAATATGTTCTTATCGTATAAGCGGTACGTACCGACACACTGCACGCGTGTACGTTTTCCGGGATCTGAACAATTAACATTGCCGGCATAGGCAGTATCTAGGTCCCTGAACGATTAAGGTGTAGTCCGTGTCCGACGACCACTCTGAAGACGTGATCACAAGCGCTCCTTTTCTTCGTATAGTGAACGAAGAAAGTATATACACACTAATTGATGTCTTGATGTACATACTATATCCTTGAGAAACATTTATTGATTAACAGTTGATTATGATTCAAAGTAATTAATTGACAGGGAAGTTTGGGGAGTTGGACCTACCGCGGGATGGTCTTGATGGCCGATGGACTGTAAGAAAAAGATAAAAGAAAATTTAATTCGATAACCGCGGAGAGCAAGTGTAATTAAAATTTAAAACGTTGATTACTGTAATATGGTCATTAGGTTTATAATTAATACCTATGTCGGAAGACACATCGGCGCTGCACATTAACGAAATCATCTACAGCAATGAGTTACCTATTAAGTATACATATGGCTTAGGTACAAATACGCTGAATAATTGTATTATATATTTAATTAATATATATTATTATTATTGATTTTGAATCTGTATGTACCAAATAGTATATTTTATAATCAATGGTACTCTTCAACAATACACTCGCAATACTTACACGTATTTATTTCATATAGTAATGGTGGAAAAATTGGATTAACAATTCAATATTATTTGTTCTGTATAATCAATGATAATATTGGTTTTGCTTTATCACAATTCACAATTCACATATGAATATTATTTCATTAATTCAATGCGCGAGTTTACCGATACAATCAATAAAACAATCTATTACGTAAGATTTATTTAAAAATAAGTTTTTTCATTTTTTAACACACTCGCATGTTCAACACCCGTTTGAACACATCGTCGGCCGTTTAATCGAGTACCCGCAGTATAACCGTACTGCACGAGTAGCACTATACGTATACAAAAATAACATATAAACGGTAAAATTCGGAAGGGAAAATTTCAGTTTCGTCGTTTGTTGACCGTCAATGCTGCATATAACAAGCGGTTCTCAAACTGTGCTCCGCGAGAGTAGTCTAGGGGTTCCGTGGTTCGTCCATACAAATTAAATTCAAATCATTATTACAAGTATATATTACTCTTAGTTACATTTTTATAACGGAGTACGAAGAAACCACGAATCATATTTAAAAACTTTATTTGATAAAATATCCGATTTTTGGTGCAGTGACAGTGTAACTAACGAATATCAATCTCTGGCTGAAAATGCTGCATTAACACTTTTTTCTATTACAACAACATATCTGTATGAAACCGGATTTTCATTATATGCATCAACAAAAATAAAATATCGCAATAACAATTGCGCATTAAACACGCGCATTAAACTTTCGTCTCTCAAACAACAAAATTAAAAAGCAATTATTTACAATTGACATGAGTTTTTATGAGTTATTGACGTCTGAAATTGATATTCATGATTTTTGGGGCTCCGTAAATTTTTTTCATGGGCCTAAGGACTCCGCGAATAAAAGAGTTTGATAACCGCTGCATCATACATGCGTATACACCTCGTACTAGTCGTACTGTATCCCACGACTATAGCGCACATTGTGATTTCCGCGTTACTGCACGCCGTGCAGGTTACAGGTAGGTACCGCGATATATAATACGGCGGCACTGCGCATGCACATACAGATGGACTATTGTGGAAACGGGTAAATTAAACGTTTCGCGTTCGCGTACATTCGCCGGCCGACCGTAATGACAATGTCTTTTTTACGACAACAATCATTCCTGTTGCTATTGTATTCGTTCCGCGGCTCAAGTACACGCACGCTGGACGATCAACGCACATACGCATACGCGTACACTACAAGGTACTCGAGTGCGCACATCGCCGCGACGCAAATTCATTCCGGCGGCGCGAAGATCAGTCGACCTTGTGTACGTGCGCATGCATATTATATTATTATTTCCCGTCGTAACGAAGCCGATTTCATTCTGTCGTCGTGCTACATAATATGATCGTCGTAATATTATTTAAAGTACGATATTATAATATACGGGAATAAATAATTTATTATTCTACTTCATTTTCGACGCATATAAGTATAGGTTACCCATAAACTATATTCACCGCAAAATTGGCGTAAAGTATACGTATATGGGCTAACTTTTAATATAGTATCAAGTGTCGAAGACCTGTGATTTGTTTAAATACGAAAATAAACAACTAAGGTATAATATTCACTTTTGATTGTTTATAACGTATACGACCAAAGTCGAATTTGTTTCTTTCCTTTACTCTCTTGTTTTAAGCTCTATCTCTCACTCTCTCTATCTCTTTTCGTATTATTTTTTTGCATACTCAATCATTATTATAAGATACCTTAAAAAAAAATGAGGTCATGTAAATTTTTATCAAATTTTTAACATTTGTTTTATATTATGATCACTATAACATCCCATCAGTTATCAGTCATTTTTTTCATCAAAGTTCACATAAAGCTTTGTATGTATATTATACAGGAATGTTGGCACTTAAGATCATATACTTATACATGCATATAGCTAAAGCTTAAAAGCGCAGTTATCACGCTTTAAAAATCATCTTATAGATTCCATAGAGGCATAGATATTATATTATAATATACAAACTAGATCGTGACGATTCGTTACACTCTGAACCGATCCACCGTCTTGCAGAATGGTCCAAATATTATATTATATATTGTTTTGAGGAGTAGGGCACATAACGCGATTATCGGTTCGTCCGGACAAGGGTGCGTATGGCGCACAAGTGGGCTTTTAGCCCGTCTGTCTCGGACGATTCGACAACAAAACAAACAAAAGTGATAAAACTACTTTTTCACGTACATATGCTCAACGGCGGCGAAGTATACAGAGTGTTTCGCGTAATGTGAATTTTCAAGTAAAACTATATGTCCCGTAAGTACAGAATGCAGTATATGACAACCGCTGTAAAATTAATAGAGATACATCGGTACATGGGATATAAAGGAACAAAAAAAATTTTTTTTGTCTCCCCCCCCCCCCCGAAACCTTTAACTTACAAGAGAATATATGGAAATTATTTTAAATACGAGGGCGTTATAAACGAGAAGAAAAAATGTCCTAACCTATAAACTTTCCGGACTACGATTTTCAAGACGAAAAAAAGTATTCATGAATAGCTGACGTACGTTTCCCCAGCCCACCCCATTTATATTTTCCTAATTTTTTTTTTTACAGACATTTAGTATGTAATTAGTATGAATTTGTATGACTATAATTAGAATTTGTACGACGGGTGTTTTTCTGGAAAATACAATTTTCTACGGGAGGGCTGGGGAAACGTTTCCCCATCCAAAGTCAAAATACTTTGAAAACTTAACCATGAATAGAAAAAGCTAATATAAAGATTTGGTGAAAATTACAAGTGTTGTGATTTTTCGTATTTGAATACTATAATACTAATTACTACTAATTACATACTAAATACCTGTAAAAAAAAATTTAGAAAAAGTCAATTTTTTAATAATGGGAGGGCTGGGGAAACGTTTCCCCAGCCCTCCCGTAGAAAATTGGATTTTCCGGAAAAACCACCGTCGTACAGATTTTAATTATAGTTTTACAAATTCATACTAATTACCTACTAAATGCTTGTAAAAAAAAAAAAATGTAGGAAAATGTAAATGGGGTAGGCTGGGAAAACGTACGTGAATAGCTTTTTAGTTTTTAGGTACCTACCTGAATATTGTTATTGCATTATTATTGATAGGTACGTAAAATTCACATTACATCGGAAGCTAAAGGTAACTTTAATTTACTCTATAACCTTGGGATTATAAAAACCATAGCTTGAGATGCTGATTTTTTAATCCCATTTTCACTGTTCACAGAGATTATATTCCTTGATGAAAGGCACGTCATGGACCATCACGGTTGAATGGTCTATACATTTTTGTCAAATACAAGGTAGCAATAATCATAAATATTGGAGATTTGGACGTATACTCATTATCGAAAAACAAGTATTTATTTTTGAATTTAGCCTATAATAATACATACCATATTATGTCAAATATTAATTACGTCCAACAGGCCTGCGTGGGCCACGCAGTCACCTCTATTCGGATAAAATCCAATAAATCTAAAAGTAATAATTTGATGATACGATCAACACTATGTTTTGAGACGTATCGAAATAATTTGCTTTCCATAATCGCCTGTTCTTATATCATATTATATGAACGTATATATGCGATATGTACACTGCATGTACACGTATACATAGCGTTTTTTAATTTTTCTTCTTTTTTTTTTTTTTTTTTTTTTTTTTTTTATACGCCGCGTAAAACTCGATATTATAATGTTAAAACAATAAAAAGTGCACTCGAGTCTTTTGGTGCGTTCGTAATAATATAAGTATATGTATAAGTGTGTACGCGCATGCTGTATATATTTTATACGTTTAAACGTCACGAGGGGACGGAATGGGTAAAAAACCGACTCCTCACGGTTATGTACAGTCTTGACAAGACGACCCATGAGGTAATTGCTGGTAAACACTACTACTACGCGTCAAGTACAGCGAATGCGTTGAAAAAATATACCCACACGAATGTTAACGCAAAAAATTATATGTATTGACTTTATCGCACCCTCTCGTCCGGTTCGACTAATCATCCGCGGGGGTCGTGTGGGGAAACGAGAGTATAAATTATAAGTGTACCCCACGCATTATAAGTACGTACGCTGCGTCTATGTATATACATATATAAAATGCAGTAGAAACCACTTATTAGGAACGCGGATAATTGATACAATTGCGTTATTGAAACAAAATGTCCCCGGGAAGGATCGGCCGTATATTATAAAACATAGAAAATAAATCGAATTACCGAAAAATTACATCGGTTATTTGAAACAATTAAGCGAAGGTCGGTTAACATATGCACCGCAGTTGTTCGGCGATACTTTAGTTTCATCTTCACTGTTGTTACGTTTATTTTTACTGTATTTTATCGTAAATATAGTCCCTATAGATATGAGAATGCCAAACACAAAGGTCAATACTGTTGGTGAAGAAGAAAACTATGAGGCACCCTTGGCAGCCCCCCCGCAAGCGAAGAAATATTGTAGAAGCTCTAAAAGTGTCTTCAGAAGAGCAGTCCAGCACCGTGCAGATGAAAAAGGCTTTGAACAGCATTGTTGTACTACTCGTATGAAAATATGATCATGAAGTTACTCGATACAAAAAAACAAACATCGATAGATTCGTACATAATTAAATAATATACACTATTGTAAAATGTAGGATACATACATGATACATATAATTATTAATTAAATAGTCATATACATATATATGTTAGATGTATACCTAATAAGCAAGCGGCTTCTACCGTATAAAATACAGCGTAATGTACGATAAGCTATATGTGCTGCAGTGTTTGACAAAGTTACAGTCGACTCTCGATAATTCGAAATTGACGGAACTGTTGAAAAACTTCGAATTACCGAGAGTTCGAATTGTCGAGTAGTTCAAAATAACGAATTAAAAACTTCGAATTACAGAGAGTTGAGAAAACAATTTTGTTTTTTATTATTGTACATTGTTAATTATTTCAATAAATTAGGTGGAACATATTAGAGCTTTTTATTGTTTTAAATTAAATTATTATTATAATTAAAATAAAATTACATTCGGCTGACGGCTATCCACGACTCGAAAAGTTAAATTACGAGAAGACGATTAAGAAATAAAACTATATGGTTCTTACGATAATAATTCCAGTTATCGTAAATAATAAGCTAAATTTCTACAAGACTGTATAGTAAATTATTAACAAAAAGCTTATAAGAATACAGATAAAATACATTTGGTGAATACACTTCGAATTACCGAGCGTTAGACGCATGAAACTTCGAATTGTCACGTGTTGGTGGCCAGTTTTCCTAAAATTTAATTTCGAATTACCGAGTGTACTCGAATGAATGGGTTTTATTCGAATTACCGCGAGATTTTCAAGAGGGCAAGCATTTACCTCGAATTACCGAACGTTTCGGATTATCGAAGGTTTGAATTATCGAGAGTCGACTGTATATTATAGGGTACAGGAGTTCCGCGGTATTTTTGGGTATTTTTTTTCTTTTTCCTTCGAACCATTCCCTTCGCCTTTCCGCCGACGTTGTTGAAATACTAAACAGATATCTACCATACCCATACGCGTGCGCCTATAAAAATCATAAATAATAATAACAAGGACACGGCGGTGGTGGCGTCGATCTTCACGGGGACAAATATTCTCGGTCGCAGCAGGGCGAGCGAGAGTCGTTCGATTTCACAGCGGTAGTGACGAGGTCGGTCGAGGGACGAAATAACGAGAAAGGCTGTACGGCGCGAAGGGTTACGTGTAGTATATATACATATATGTATGTAGTAATGGGAAAAATCGAAATTCGACCGAAAAGACGTTTATGTTATTATTGTGCGCGCGTGTACATGTATATTGTGTGTGCATCACTATACGTGCGTATAACGAGTGCGTGCGCGATGGCGAGTGACCCTTTTGTCGAGACACACGGCGACGTATTAAGTGAGCCAGAGTGTGTGTGTGTGTGTGTGTGTGTGTGTGTGTGTGTGTGTATGCGCGCGATGTTCCGAAATTGATTCTGGCACATTACAATTACCGTCGCGCGCCCGACTATATTATATAGTATAGAAGCGGTCCTCGAGAAAATCCTTCTACGACCATGACGTCCGTCCGCCTGCCCGGCGTCGGCCCTTTTATATTCATACAATATCTCATACGTGTACATATATATATATATATATATATATATGTATGTGTGCGTATAAGATTTTTGCAATTTCCGACGGACCCCATTCGGGTTGTCGCACGAGGTAGAACAGATTTTTCAAATCCAATATACGCTTTACGTATATATATATGTATGTATTGTATTGTATTATATTGTATTTTATATAATATAATGCGACGATGCGTTGTCCGACACTCATCTTTATATACATATATATATATATATATATATATATATACGAAAAAGTGAAAATAATAAAAAATAAACGTTTTTCATTCTTCATCCTCTTCGCCAACCCCTCCAACCCCACCGCGACTCCGTGCGTAATGTCACTTCCTTTTCACCGGCCGCCACCGCGCTAACCTTCAATCTCTCAACCCTCGTTCCCGACCCGTATCTGCTGTAGAAAGTGCTATACGCGTTTTGTACGAAAATAATAACGCGGCCATGACGAGATTGAATGTGAAATCTCGATACAAGGCTTTCGCAAAAAAAAAAAAAAAAAAAATAATAATAATAATAAAAAATAAATTAATAAAAAATAAACCAACCTATACCGTTTTCCATTTTATCGTCTCCTTCGTTTACTCGTATATAATAATATAATATAGTGCTTTATTCTTTTACGGTCGGCGTATATTATGTATAAATATACGCATACACGTGCGCGCGTTGGTACGTATAAATATAAATACTTGCCATCAGATATCGCGGAATTGTTAACGCGTATAATACATAGGCTCTAATGCGAATAAAAGTTGTCTTTATTCCGATTCAGTTTCACATATATATTAAATAAAAATAATCGAACCGATAATACGTGCGTGTAAGTATTATTAGTAAATCAGGCGTGTGGCGTATCCGGAATAAGGAACCATTTTCAGTGTTAAATCCTATGTATTTAATTGTAGTAACCTCACAACGCTATACAAATGGTTATGACACATTTTTTTCTGCGTTTTGAAATAAAAACTATAAAAAATCAGTCAAAAATCCAAATTTATCGGAGGGTTTAAAAAATTCGGATTTTTCGTATTGTTACGTCATGAAAAAGCTCCGGATTTCTTGAAATTGAGATCAACCGGATTTGTTTATCACTATATGTAATAGTACACAATTACTTATTTATTTCCAAAACATGTGTGCAACGAAATAGTCATCTGTTGTATTATACACTCGGGATTTGACTAGATATAAAAAATTAAATATTTCCCGATTCGAGTGTCTTACGTTTTATATACATTTGGTGCACATAATATGACATATAGATTATACAATTAAATAGCAATTATTACATTTCTCCTGCTATTATCTGCAGTTTATTTGTATTTTTTCGCTCTTGTATTCATCGTCTATATGCAGCTTTAATTATATACTTTATTATATAGCGTATTAGATTTTGTTTAACGTTAAAAAATGAAACTGTGGGTGATTATTATGAAATTAATTTCACGGTAAAAGGGTAGAATAAACGCTAGATATATAGGACATACGTCTTGAATTGAAGAAGGACACACGTCTTGGCTTTTTCAAGAAAAACATTATGTTTGGAAAAAATTACTTTTCCGTAATAAAAAGGATTTTCAAAAATTTACCTACCAAGGATATATCTTTACATGGGCCTTTTATGCGTTCAGCGATTTAGTATTACGAATATAATATTTTGTAAATTATATAATATAGTTGTACATTTCCGGTACATGTACGATCGGTAAGTACGGTAAAATTGCAGTTCACATATGCAGTCATCGATATCATAACACTATATATTATCATTGATTAAACATACATTTAAAATATATTTAATCAATGCTATATATAATATATAAGGTCGCTTTATTCGGTCATCGAAACGGCTTTCGCTTTCCGTCCACGTACTTTGGCGTCGCCCCGCTCCGACAGAAAATCCTTCTTCGTCGCCGACACGAGTATTCATGGAATAATAATATATTATAATGCAATGATTAATAATTAATATTATAATATTGTACTTCTATCACGGGTTTCCACCATCCCCCCCTCCAGCCATGTGCACTGGCACGTGTAGCCCGTGGAGTGACACACTGCACGTCAACGCGTGCACATCGCTCCGGGGAAAACGATTTTCAACGAATTTCACGCGCGTGCGACTTTTTCTCGTCAAAGTTCAAAATGTACGTAGGTATGAATAATAATAATAATAGCGAACTGCGTGACGGGATATTAATAGATTGACTATATGTTTTATCCGATGTATAATGTGATGAGTGCGGATTGATGCGATCAAATAATATTTGCGCATTTAGACCGCGAATCGTGGTGTCTATTGATGAAAAAATCGGAAATGCTCGCACATATCGGGTAGTTTTTAGTCGCCAACGGAATAAGTCTGCAAACTAAGTAGGTCTCATACCATCCAGACCCGGGAGACGAAAGGCGTACTAACGTCCTATATCACATACGGCTATTATTTTGGTCGTTTTGATGACAACTATCTCCAGTATATTCAACATAGAATAATATTGTGTTCAAAGCAGAACATGATGAAATTGTTTACCAGTGAATGTTAGATGCTAAAATATAGATGTCTGTGCTAAAATTACAAGATAATCGTTTTGATCTAGAAACCGAATAAATTAGTAGGTAATAATCCAATACATATTACAATATACAATATTATATACATATACAATATTTATTTATTTTATATACAGAACGTGTCGTGGTCCAAAGTACAGTGGTAGTAGATAATATATTACAGCAGTAAAATGTAGTTACTTAATATTATTCATGAGCGGTGGCTGAATATTTATTAGCAATGTGCATCAAGTGCTAACAGTGTTTTTATAACATCCAGGAAATTCTTACAAACTATCAACAATATCATTCTCTAATTTAATAATTATGTGGTGTTTTTTAAATAATTGAGTATATCCTGGAGATGATTTTTAAATTTTCAAATTCTTCTGGACGAAACTGATCGGATGTCTAGTGTGCTTCAATTAAAAGCAAACAAGTCACTCAAATGAAAATATAAATTATTAAATTAGGACGGTTAAAATTGAATGAAAATTTTGCACACTCACGAGCACGGCTGGTATACTGCAATTACGTATTATGCGCACGACGTGCATATCGCACGAGTTGTCTACAAAGTACATAAAAATATTATATTTATATTGGTATTATATAAACCTCTAGATCAGGGGGTCGCCAACCAGTAAATCGCGATCGACTGGTCTTTCTATACCTAGGCACATAATAGGTCGATCATTATAAAAATTAGTTTTACCATTATTGGTCGGTCGCGTGGTAAATTAATAATCGGATCGGATAATGTGTATATTATTATTATTATGAATAACCAATAAATTATTATTCTTTGGAGCTAAAAACCTTTTTTTTTCTTTGTTCATCAAACAAATCTTTTCCCGAAGACTTAAATTAACTTGGATGTCGATCACCAGGGACTTAAAATTTTGAATGTAGCTATAAATTGTTTAAAAAGGTTAGCGATCCCAGCTCTAGATGATATTATAATAAAGTTCTGCATCATAATCGATCCGAAAAAGTCGCATTGAAGTGCGCCACACGTTACGCATATTTCATGGATACACGATGCATGACGCCTGTTGTACGCACGCCTACAGATGTGCCGCTCATATATTATATTGTACACGAATATTAAGATGTCCGTATATGCGGCCACTGCTGCTGCAGCATAATGAATACGTCGTGGTATAATATATACGATGTGAGTGCTGGCAGTGACGTTCGACAAGAATACACCTATACAATGGTGTATTATATAATATTGTTAATATACTCTTTTCGGCCGTTTAAACCGAATGGGTGGAGGGCGAGAGAAAAAAAAACATATTACGACGACGGACGTCTTCATCGTTACGATTGTTCCGAATACGTTCTGTTGTACTAATATACGTATTCGGACGCGCAGGTGTACCCCCCCCACACACACACACGGAGTTGCAGGAAATTAATGAAAAATTACGCGTGTGCGTTAAAAACGTGTTGGGTTGCAGTGCTGCTCGGTGCCCGTACCGGAAGACGTTATAAAGAGCGCAACAACATCATCATCATAAAATAATGATAACATAATAATAATAATAATAATAATAATAATAATAATAATAATAATAATAATAATAATATAATCGTACATTCGTACGTTCGAGTACATTTCTCTGCACTTGTTTTAATTGAACTGTCTCTACGGTTCCCGCAGTCGATGTAAAATACTGCGTACACCGCAATAGCCCGTAATAATAATAATATATTATAAAAATGGCATACGCCATACGCGCGTGTGTATATCGTAAATAGAATATTATAATATAGTATACGCGTTTAGTATGTAATATAATTATAATACGTAACGTACGTTCAATCGGCAGCAGTATATTATAGTCATCCCCCCCTCGCGGTTTATACTTGCGCACGCGTATATCCCATTATATGAGTGTTTATATATTACATTTTTATTTATATGCACGTCAATAATAATATCATATGCATATTATGAATTTATGACTATACATATAAATAGGGCTCGGAAGTTATGCATGCGTAGTTCTATCATATGCTTTCTCAATATTTATATTATGCTGTGTGCAAACCAAGCTAAAAATCGGCGAGCTATAAATAATGGCGTGTTTGAAAGTCAATTTTTTTTTTTACCTCACATGTTTTGCCCAATTTGGGGAAAAAGTAATGCTTATTTCTTGATTTTCCTAGGCATAATATTATGCGTATTTAATAATATATTTTCTGACGACGAAAGACATTTTTCTTGGTATAAAAATCTTCTGTATAATAATCGTCGGCCAATTGAAATTAAAAATACTGAGTAAACATTGATATTATTTTTCCATATTTTACATACATATTTAAATATGTTATAAATTTTGTTGTTGTGCACATTAATATAGTAGCAATAAGTGTTTTCTATTTTTTTAGAATAGTTTTAACGCATATCTATGGTATTCTGGTTTATTACATTTTTTTTTATTTAAGATTTTTTCATGCATTCTTACAATATTTTTGTACAAATATTGTCTTATAATTTTCAAGTTTTATAATTACGTATAATTTTATATTATTTGATATTATTTTATATAGGTATTCGTCGTTTTACGTTTATCATTTTTATTGCGGTGTAAAAGTGATCGCATACCTCGCCATTCGTGTATTGTATAAAAGTGACCATATTTTTTAAATTTTATTCTTAGCATTGAAGCAGCCCTTTGCTGTCAATACCAAATTCGACCACTTCTCTATATAATATGGTACGCATGGTTCATGTCCCCTTTCCAATCTGGTCTCAGCTCCTGCTGCATATGTCCCTTTTGACTACATCTAACCATCGTTGCTTCGGTCTACCATGTGGTCTTTCCCGTTCAATTTTTTCCCAAGTACCGTCTTGACAATACTGTTGACGGCTTTATACAGACGTGGCCTGTCCACTCCAATTTTGCTCCTTTTACAAATTGTATTATACTTCCTTTTCCATAATATAATCACTGCCCCTGCTGTTAGTTTGACCTTCTCCCACACATTCGGGGGCATCAGGCTTATAGACGGGACTATACATTTTCATCGATACCTTTATTTCGAAGATAAATTTAATCTATCTGCCGTCGTAGCCCAGGCTTATACACCTATGCATATCAGAAAATAATAATATTATAATAAATCGGTAAATGCACGTATACGTGCATTACACGTATACGTGCGTATACGTATACACAGTATATAACGAAGAAAAGTTACAGTTATGTATAGGTATTACATACAAAGTTAAAGGCAATATATAGTTGTCAAGCTGTATAATACCCGCGGCATGGCATTGTTACATCATCATAATTATAGCAAGTATCCATTATGCACGATATACTGTATATGGTTATGGCCGAAGTCTGAGTGTATTCTAATTATTAGCTTAGCGTGGAATGTGCCAAGCAAGGCATTTATACCTAATCAATTTAAATAGGCAACTTCAGATTTGTAGAAGTTCGATTTAGTTTCTATTTATCTATTCAAACGTGAGTATACTATCTATTTTTGCTGACTATTATATAATATTGTATTATATAAATGAAAAAAATATGTGTATTTGAAAGCATTATTGTACATTAAATATTATTAATTTTCAATCGTTAAGTTGTTATTAAAAATAAATATAGTAAACGCGTATGTAATTTATTATGTATTTTTTGTTTAAATAGAGCCTGGACAATTCGGACAATTTTGTACTTTGACAAATCTGTAATGTACATCCATCCTTGGCTTAATTGGTCAAATTTATGACCAACCAACTGTCTTCGACCTTAATATGTATACTATATACGCGTACCGTTGACGACTATTTAACGAACTATACATTCTTGATGAGATAGTACAAAATGATGAACAGTAAAATGGGCGTGAGAAAACGGTTATTATAGACGAAACCAAGCAAGACGAACATCGCCGTACACAATCTTATAAAATGTATAATAATTACGTGTGTGCGTACTGCGTTGTATAAAAACAGATATGAAGACTGAAGTGGATGGATGCGGTACCATATTAATTTATTTTTATTTGAGTTAACTTTATTCGTTCTATTTTGTTTTGTCCGAAATACGATACAAAAAATTATGTCACCGTTGCAAAATAAGCATATAATAAATAAACGACAGCGTAATATTTAATTTTTGCGCATTTTTATAAATTCACTCTTCAATTGGCATAGTGTTAAATAAAACCAGAACGTTTTATGAATATAACACATGGTATTATTAAATATGTGTTATATAGTCGTAATTATATCATCGTACTGTAGAGTAATTTGGAGATAATAAAACATTTTGAAATCAAAATTTCCTAGTTTGAAAATATTACAGATTAAACCTATAAATTTATAACTTGCAACTGTATACACTAGAATTACAGCTAAAATTTTCCTATACGCCCTACCGATTTTTATACGTACAAGTAAGCTATACAAAATTAGTACATTTTGTAAGTATATATTTGAATTGTATGGTATAAAGCCTACTCAGGAGCCGAAAAATTCCGCAAATGCCTATAGACCTCAAGATATACATATAATATTTAAAAACTTAAATAAATAATTCAGTATTGTTATTAACAGACTGCAGCATTGCAGTGCTTGATAAATCATGAAGCTACCTATATATATATATTATATCTAAATATCTTAAATAGTGATGCGTTAATTTATTTCCAACCATGGACCAAGATATAATGGATTGGCATCAGTATGATTATCAATGACTCTAATATGGGGTCCGAGGAACAAATGCGGGGTTTCTTGATGGAAACATTCAAGTATCGACGACATCTACTTATTGTTATTTAAAACACAGAATTAGAAATTGATTTCAGTTTTCCATATAGTCTCAACTCTCAAGTAGTCAAGTTTGTCGTCTAAATGTCTAATAGTCTGAGCTTTATAGATTCTCGCCGTATGGCGGAATAAATGTCTTCAAGATCAATAAAAAAATTGTACAAAATATAAAAAAATTAGTAGTTTGAAATAAATCTACTGTGCGCGTTGATAGCAGTAAATTTCCAAATAAACGAGGTGCTGTACCCGCTTTGGTGAAAGGGGAAGAGACATTTGGGAATTATTCCTTTCTACCTCCCCCACACCACTTATCAATGCCAGTCCTTGTTTTTAACCGCCCGCACCCATTATGTGGTTGGGCATTTGTTGCGGATGATCGATACCTGGACATTAGGTTCGTGCCACATGGTGCAGTGTATTGTCGTGGAAAAACAATCAGGTTACCGCAACGAGTGCAGATAGTCATTCATAAATCGTAGTAAATTAGTGATGCCGTATAGGGGATCTGCCAGGACGATATTGCGTGCGAGGGATCGAAAGAAAAAAAGAGAGAGAGAGAATTGAGAAAATTGAATGTATAATACACAATATGTAGTAATAATAATATAGTCGTCTGATTAGCCGAATCGTTATTTCGGGACAATCTTTATTGTTACGGGCCCTTTCCGCCCCACCGCCACTGCAGTCCGGTTGGTTATCAATTTATTTTGGCAACAGCGAACACGAGCCCGGAGGGACCGGAACTGATGTGTGCACAATAATCCGTCGGTTGGTTAAACCGGAAGGGGAAAACGCGACCGGCGTGTATACATTGTACACACTTTGTACACTCGATATTCCGTTCGCTTCCCTCGGCTAATGCACTTGAAATCTGCAAAAATCGACTTTCCACTACGTAGAACATGTTTTGTTGGCTTCACGATGAAGGGACATTATTATTATTATTATTATTACTTATATTATTATTATTATTCTTTTTTTTATTGTTGTTTTTATTCGCGTACCGTATATATACACAATATTGTCGTATATATTATTGGTACGGTAGGGCAAGGAAAGAATATACGAACTGCAAGGGAGATAATAATATTTATATAATATACTTAACGTACAACTATATACACGCCCCACAAGAAATTATTATTATTGTATGCATTGGTAGCGGGGTGGGCGTCACGCGATTGAAATATCTGTAAATCGATATTTTCTTGATCCGTATATTATCAACATTATAATGTTACATAATGTACATTATAATTACAACATCAAATTATAAAATATATGGTCGTAATACGCGCGTACCTTTTAGCTTTTACGGACGTTACTTATGAAGCCAATAGTATTTAAACCATTATACATAATCAAGGTATTAGATGCGTATTAAAATAGAATATTAGCCAATCGCGAAATGTTACGGTTTCTGTTATTGTTGCATTATGTTGGGCAATGTTGCAGTCCCAGGCATTCAATACTAAATTTCTCAATATTATCCGATTACTAAATTGTTTGCAATGTGAATCGATCGAGATTTGGAATTAACACTATTTGAATCACTGCACTGCAGTACAAGACCAATAAAAACTGCGTGTAGTATATATTAACTATTTAGATAGGATTTGAAGAATGAGTACCTAATGGTGATATCATTAATTATTTAACATTATTTAATTATTTTGTACACTTAATTTTATTATTAATTAATATAACATTGTTTTTAATTACTAATGGTTATAGTGATTACTGATTACTGATTATTAAGTACCTACTAATAAAATAGGTACCTATATATCATTATTGATCATATTACTATGATGTACAATACGTCTTTTTTCCGGCTGAATTTATTTATAACTTTATATTTATATTTTATATACTTATATTTTATAATACCGTTCTTAATTACAGAGTTCATAATCAAAACATTTTGTTGTACATGGAAAAATTCATAGTCATATCTTCCTTATTACAATCTAGTTTAGGAGTACTTTTATTTTTTAATGTTTTTAAAACCACTCCATAAAATATGTATCTCGTGATCATCAATCCACGTGATACTATTATATCTGTTTTATAATTATAATTTAATAATTTACTATGATAATTAATGCACGTATTATATTGTAACGTGAAAATGGAATAATCAAAAAAAAAAAAAATTGATAAACAGTAGTAATTAATTATAGCTTTAAGTATGATATTATTAACTATACATTTAAATTTATAGTATTGGATTCTCTTGCTCCAAAAACGATATATTTTATATAAAACGCGAATACATTTGAACAATACAGTCTTGTATACGTTAACCACAACTATATTTTAGTTGACTATAAAATGAAATGAATTTAAATGAGCATTAATTATCCGAATCATTGAACGAGTAATTGGCTACGAAAACGTTCTTATAATATATTTAGGTATAAGACACGCTGCGCGTGCAAAAAAGCAAGTTTCGAACATGATATACGCTATACCGATGAATACAGAATAATTCTATCCTAATGTATTCAATTGTGTATACCGAAAGTCCTAATCTTAAACCAATTATCTCCGCGTATGGGTCGAAGCGAAAAAGAGCCAGGTGTAAATTATTTTTCATATCTATTTGACTTACTCTTAAAGTAAGTATTTTTTATGAATATAAATACATAACCGCGTGATACAAGTACAATAAAAAAGACACAACTATATTGTTTTGCAATAATATAAAATGTTGATGACTTGACACTGGTAAGCGGCAACCATCAACACTGCTTTTTTATGTCCCACCGAGCAAAGGCCCCTATATGATTTGGTTGGGCCGAAAGGATAGTATAGTCAGGTTAGATTTAATATCAGGTCATGTGTAGACATGTCAGATGACTAAAATCCCGTCGGGTCTTGTCAGCTGGTGGTCAAGTCCAAGTGGTCGTTTCATCTGACCGCCCGACCGACCTACCAAATTGTATTGATAAATAAAATTCAACTGACCAAATCGTGCAGAAGTCGTGTCATCTATACACAACACCTGATTTGGTCAGGCCGTCCTGTCGGCCCCATCAAATCATATAGTGTGTAGGGTCCTTAATATTACAACACTGCGCGTACAAAATATAACGTGTTTGTCCATTGCGCACGCAAATCGGAATATTAAAATGTGAAAACTTTGCCGAGTAGGTATACTGAAAACCAGACGTATACAATACAACATGTGTGATAAATGTAACAATTTAAAATTGCTGACTCGTAGGGCCGGTTTCACCACCTCGAGTTAAAGTGCGAGTCACCGATAACTCGAAGTTAACGATAAAAAGTGAGTTTACGACCTAGAGTTAAGTGGCATCTCCAAGTTAATTCATATCTTTATTCCCATGATTCACCTCCGATAATTTCGGGGAATAACGACCTAACTCCCAGTTATAACTACGATATCCGTGTGGGCGTGGGAGGGAGTGTGTATGATATTAATAATATACGATAATTTAGATTACTATTGTCTATAAGTTAAAGCATATTAATTATTATGTTCAATGTTGTATTTTTTTAACGCGTGTGCTGTGTAGTCACTCATTACTGTTTATTTTCTACGGATATCAAGCTACGAGTATTAAGTTTAATCGCTAATAAATAATAATAAATAATAATGTATCATGGAATAATAAGTGAAAATAAGCGAAAATGTTTTCAAATTTTTATATTCAAGCTGCAGCTGTGATACCCACGAACACCCCTTGGCTATTAAATTATTGGGCAATCTTTCCCCACCATTGCTCTTTTTTCTTTCTACATCGCTGCGTTAGTTTTTTTGTTCTTAACAATATGTTGGTATTTTTTCACTAACTCCACAAAAAGTTCTTCCTCTGAAACACAGAAGTATACGATTCTTTTCCGTTTTTCCATAGTAAAAAATCACACAAAAAACAACAATGTGTACGAAAACACTCGCACAGAATCCGTCAGAAAACAATGGAATAAGTTTACGACAACGGAATGCTGAATTTCCAATTTTGAAAACAAAACGTTACTGTTATCAGCGTTATTTACGAAAACCCGTAGGAAACGCTGTTGGAACCACGAACGATGAACCATCCAAATTATAAGGTTACCTCGGATTAACTAACTCCTATGTCCAAAAACCCACGGTGAAACTGAAACAATAGTAACCCAGAGTCAGTTGGTCGTTGGTCGGTTCCTAATTTGCACATGAACTCGTACCTACGTGGTGAAACCGGCCCGTAGTGTTTGTTAAAAAGATGCGTAAAGACGGTTTCCGACGATACGGTCGGTAGGCGGACCGATAGGGGACTAGAACGGTGAGTGCGAATTGCAGGTTAGGATTTTCGCTATTCCGTGAAACCCGATTACTACCTACCACCGTGGTGCACAAAAATAATACCCGCTGACGAACCGACGGACGACGCGACGCAGGTGTATATTATAATGGATTATTATTTTCTCCCTTTAATTGGCAATACGATCGTTGTGCAAACACACTGGTTCGAGAGCAGAGAGACGCATCACGGCCGTAGGCACTGCATTATTAACACTTCGAACGGTCGGATTTCAACATTTAGATATGTATGTATATATATTATGTCAATAGTACGGCGGCGTATGATCTTAAATCGAATTTCGATGTGAAGTTTTTTCTTTCGCGTCGTTACATATTTTATATACATATATAGGTACCTATGTATAGTGCTTTGCGCGAAAAAAACGTCTTTGTCGGCACGCGGCGAGATCGATTTGTTCCGTTACGGATTATAGTGTGCCAAGGTTAAAGGTAACAATAATTTATTCAGTTGCGTAATAGCCAATAGGTATTTTGACCATTTCCGTGGAAATGTTATTGAAATTAAAATTATTTCACTCGCCATATTATATACGTACTATGAATCGTGTGCGCAGCATCCTCTGTCGTTTTACATACGACGGCTGCGAGTAAAATTATTATTACGTTGCAGTTGCAATATTATGTACACGAGTATAATTGTCTCTCCATAAAATACAGCCCGACCACGGGTACGGAAACGCGTTCGCAGAAGAACTCGGATCATAAAATCAAACATGTACGCGGTATTTTTCTTTATTTATTACTGCGGACAATGTGAACCGTACAATATAATTCGGAGAAGTACAAAAAAGTCTTCTGTGCTTTACTTAAATGGATTGAAGTACTTGAATTTTGAGGTAAATAAAGATGTAAAATCAAACCTCAAAATTCTGTACTTAAACTTGCAAAATTGACTATTGAGGAAAATTCTATGACATGAAATTTCACATTTTCAGCTACAAAAAAAGAAATTGCACAGAACAAATTATATCCTTGGACATGCGAATTTTTGCAGGCAAATATGGAACGTTTTGTGCAATTTCTTTTTTTGTTTGATCTTACATCTTTATTTACCTCAAAATTCAAGTACTTCAATCCATTTAAGTAAAGCACAGGCTCTGAAGTTTTTTTGTGAGATTTCAACTATTTTTCTGAAGCAGAAGACATTACATTATGTTAAAATAATTAAAATAAATAATGTTAAATAATCGAACAATGTGTGACTTGGTAGCGGGGAGACACGGACGGCGTCGAACGGACAAACTACCGAGAAAATTATACAACCAACGAAAATTCAAAACATTCGAATAATGAATTCACACGTCTTATGGCATTTTGATGATACTGGCGGTGTAATTAATCAACGGGTCTCGAACCCGATACTTATCGCATAAGATCCTACTTATATTTATATATCCTATCGGCCTACTCAATCAGTTATAAATCAAAGCAAAATACGGGTTATTTAAACGCAATAATGTTGCTATGCCAGAGTAATATTGAACAGCGATATAGAATTTCCTGAAAACGGTGTTAATAGTTAGTAAAGAGCGTGTTTATAAGGGATCCGAAGAGAACGTGCGGATCAGTTAAGAATTGTAATATTAACGGAATAAATAAGGCGAAAAGTCAGGGAACTATACAAATGGACAATTTCACGTTTTATGGAAGAGGATATAGTACTACTGTAACGTAGAAATAATTATGTAATAAATTCTGAGGCAGATTCACATACGGTCGTCAGTTCGTTCGTTCATCGCTGATATTGTAAAATATGAATATCAAGCGGTGGAATAACCGAAAACGAACAATTTTGTTATGCTGTTCGACGAGTAGGAAGTAGGAATCGTGTACGCTGCACTGCCGCGCCGCCACCACCGCGGCAACCAAGATAACGCATGCGCAAATCGTCCCAACTCAACGCGGTCTTGCGAAAGCGAAAAACTGGTAAATTCGGCCGTTCCCCATATACGTTGCATATTGTAAAAGATAAAAATACGGCCGTGTTCCTGTATATATGTCTCTGCTGTTCGCTCTGTGCTACTACACCGGGCCATCGTAAAGCACAGAATGCTCTCTAGCGAGATCTATCGATAATATTATCATCACACAGGTATCGTCATGGAACGATTATTATTGTTAATTGTTATTATCGTCGTACCTGTAACAGTTTTGTTGCCGCATTGTCGTGACACGCGCGTTACCCCGTGCATGTTATACAGAGTGACGAGAATATCCGACGCTTTATATCGCTTCATTTCGGAACACGCAGTATAATATGATGTCTGAAGTCAGATTGACGGGGGGGGGGGTTGGGTTGCTAGTACGGATCCGCCGAGGGGGTTGAACGGATAATAATATTCATTATCCTACGCAATATTATATACATATAAACAGTGGTGGATTTATGGGAGGGGGTTCATGGGATCTAAACCCCCCCCCCCAAACGCTGATGTAATCATAATTATGTATATTTAGTTTTATTTCAATTTTATCATAATGACAAAGATAGACGGACAATGACTGTATATTATACGGATTGTATTCCATGTCTCCATGATTACAATAATTGAGTATTTGACACGTGTTATGCGTTAGAAATACATGTATTTTTTCAGCACACCTCTCCCTACAGGAAAATGTTGAAAATCCACCATTACATATAGGTACCGTATGATAATATTGATGACGTTTTATTGAATTCGATTAAACCGTTCTCCTCCGCCGTATATTCATCCGCCAAAAACGATCGTACACAGATTCGCCGTGACCCTGGCAACCCATTTCGCCCTGCCCTGACCACGCGGTTATACATAATAATGGTGGTTGTACCGACCGCGGTCCTAGCAGCGTTATTACTTATAATATTATAAATGCCATGACGCGCGCTGTACGATGATACAAATATAATCATTACGAACTACGTAAATTATGATAATGGTATTATATGGGTACGATACGCGTCGGGGAACGGTTCGCGTGCAGGTCTATTTATACGCGTGTTACCTGATAATCAGATTTCATGGGTAAAAGTCCGAGATTTAATTTTTAATTTGATTTTAACGTTTCCGTCAGTCGTCGAAACCCCGTCCACGGAACGAGGTTGCGGTCGAGCCGAACTATGAACGTGTTCGTATTATTACAATAGATTATTATTATAAGTATTATTATTTCGTTCGCATGTGCCGTTGGCGTTCACACACGAAATGCGCATCGATTAACAGAGCTAAAACATTGCCACTGCAGGTCGGCATTACAACACTGCACAATATTATTATTATCGCACTGGACCATTTGGACCGACCCGGAACGTACTAAATATTATATCCGATCGCCGCCGACCGCCGCTTGTCGGTCATAACCAGTAATAACCACACGGGAGTCGTCCGCATATTTGGTAAGTATTTTGATTTTACATAATATGATACACGACGACGTTTACGATTGTACTTGTAGTTGGCGCTGTACGACGAAACATTGTGACATCTTGTTGTTGTAAACCGTGTATTCGGGTCGACAGCTAAATAGCGCGTGCACCGGCGAGCTTTTGGTCCTTTCGAAACGATTTTCGGTTAAAGAAAAAAAAATCGCCTAATATTATTCTCGCAAACGATTTTTCTACCGCATTGGTACGGTGGCGGCGCGAAAGAGATGATCTCATTTTCTTTATTTTCATCGTGATTATAATAATACAATTATAGTCATTGATTTGTCTGTCGCGTAGATTGTTAGATTGTTATCCGTGATCTGTCTGTCCATGCGCAACGTAGGAATTTAGAAGTTTTTTATCTCTAACGTACCTACCGATCGTTCAATTAATGTGATAATAATTTTTAAAACTGATTTTAATTCGTCGTGAAATCTTCTCTGGATCGATTTACTCACATTTTTTAAATTTTGTACTTAACATACTCAAAAATTAACTTTTAGTGATTTTATGTTTCCAATTTGTTTAATTCTATTTTGTGAAATTTCGAGGGATAAAATAAAAAAAGTGGGAAAGTCGATCTGAAGTAGATCTAACGACGAATTTATATCAGTTTTCAAAATTCTATTGCATTAATTGATCGATCGGTACGTTGGAAATAGAAAACTTCTAATTTCCTATGTTTGGAGTGTAATTGACAAAGACAAAAAATCATGGCTTAAAATCCCCTTAAAAACGTCTTCCAAAGGAAATGACGGTTAAAGTGTTATACTTCTACTAACAATAGTCGTAAAATATAGTACTCTAATGTTTAGGGTTTGCGCTTCTTGTTGTGCGCCTATAATATTATTCTTTACCCATTATATATAATATTATTCTTTAGCATTAGGATAATTACATAGACGTACAATATGTCGAATACTATAGTTATTTATATTAAAGTAATTTTATAGTTTATTTATCAAAAATAGTTGAAACATTATAATATGTATGTACGTTTTATTATTCTAATGTAGTAGTTGATTATCGGTAGATCCATATGATTACTCAAATACAAGTAGGTCCGTTGGGTTCAGTATAGTGACTAGCGCTAAATGAATTATTAGTATTAATTTACATAACATATAGGTCTTAATGATAAACCCACCGAGTACATTTATGTTCAAAAACGATTATTAAATTAATATTTGACCGCGATTACGTTTGTATGGGGTACGACTCACAAACACTGAGGTGGCCGGTGATGTCGAAACTTGGCGAAACGAGTCGAGTAATGATAAAAAAAATAAATAATAATAGTAGTAATAAATAAAAATATAATCACGTTTTATCGCGACAAATGGCCGTCGACGGGCGTTTTTCGGCGATGCCAGTGCCGGTTATCGAATGTAGACGATAATAATTGTATTTAATTGAACCATAACGCCCGGGCGGGGCCCCCGTGTTTGAGACCGAAACGCCGCTGAGCACATTGGTCTGAATTGAAATTGGCTTCAGTGCGAGGTTTAAAACCGCGGCGTCATAATCAATCCTAATAAACGTCAATGAACTGGTTCTTTTATTTTTTTTATTTTCGGTAACAATTAGTAAGACCCCTCCCGTTCGAAGCGTGTTTGGAAAACCGTGTGGCATATAATAATACATAGCAGACGGTGTCTCGCAACTAGTAGTCTCCGAATTCGTCGTCACACTCTTTTAAGTAATTCTATACGATTCAATTATTGGACACAGATTTTGTTTGTAATATATTTTTATTTATTTTTTTATTTTTCCCGTCTGACCACCAGACGCACTCGCGTTTCTATTATTATTGAATCAGCAATCAACCCAGACAGGATGTAGGTCGAATTGATAATTAAGACGACCTTTTAACAAGTCTGGACCAAGATCTATAAACCGTAGTAGACGGCGACGCTTAAAATTTAATATTATCGTGAAATATTTTGTCGTTACACTACGCGTTCCGAACACCTTTATCGTTTTTAATATAATAATCTTGTGTGATTACGACCGCATTCGACCTTCGAGTGTTATCAAACTGTGCGTTTCGAATGGTTTTTGAAATCATTACCAATTAAACATTGGTCATCATCAGTCATCACTGTATTTATTTCGTCATGATTCATGTAGGTTTTGGATACATTAGTATGTAGTACGACTGTATAGATAGTATGGTTGCGTAACGATAAAGTGGCAACCGAAAGTTCATCAAATGTACGAAAAATGAACGAATAAGTCACGTTTTGGCGCCAGCATGCTATGCTGTCTTTTCATTTAATTTTAGAAATTTAAAATAGGTTTTATGTGGTAAAATGCAAGTAGTTCTATACTTGACATCCGCGGAAAGCGCTACTAATACCTAACTTTTTTGAATCTGAAACGAGAACTTCCGTATGCCTCCATTGAACGAAATGTAGTATAGAATATAGATCACGGATGGTTGCATATATCGGCCTATACCACACTATGTTCAATAATGGCGTATGGGAGTTCTTATCTCTGATACAAAAAAGTGAAGTTAGCTCCTCACGGATGCTAAATAAAGCTACTTAAATTTTATCACATAAACTTTTTTTACATTTTTAGAATCAAATAAAAAAACATTGCAATTAAATGATAAAAATGTAAAAAAGAATTTTGAATAGAATCAAGTGTTTGATTTAGAGTAATGGAACTAGAAGACCAAATAAAGGCAGCATATTCTAGCTGGGAATGTACAATAGATAAGGACATGTTTTTTTATGGCGAAATAATTATTAAAGTTAGAACAGCTTTATTTTAAGAAACCTAACTTTGAGGATGCTTTATTTTTTATCTTATCGATATGTTCCTTGAAATTCATTTTTGTATCAAAAAAAAATAATGAAAGGACGGATGGGCCTCGCTTTGCTGTACAGTTGGGGATGGAGTGCACCTCGTTTATAGGATAAGTCATTATTACAATGGATTTGTTAAATTTAAATGCAATGATTGATATCATTGTATACGAATAACGATTCTGAACGGAGTTAATATGTTTGTCTAAAATGTGTATATTATAATATGGTACTTATATTTAAATTGAATCATAATGCAATTTCGTAAAAATTTAAATTTAAAACAGTCATAAAATTTTTTCTTTTAAGTTCGGTAGAAATTTTTTTATATATTTTTAAAGATTAGCTTATGGAGAACCTAGTGTTAAAATTTTGAACCTTAAGTATAAACAGAAAAAGTTTTATGAATTTTCAACTACAAAATAACTTGCAAATGATCGCGATTTTAACATATTTTATACAAATTTGAACTTTATGGGCTTGTAAAAAAAATTTGAGTGAAACCATCTCCGATATTTTTTAGTTACAATTAGTATAACTTATAGTTAATCCTTAAATACATTTTAATACATTTTCAAGAGTTTTTGGACAGCCAAAAAAATTTTATAGATATTTAAAAAAAAAAACTTACAAAAATCGAAAATTTAAATTGTCTATAAATAAGTCAAAATGTGTCAAAATACTTTGAAAACATAACCATGTATAGAGAACGCTAATATAGAGATTTGGTGAAAATGTCAAGTTGTTGCGGTTTTTGGTTTTTGAGTTAGAGCATTTAAAAAAAATGTATTTTGTAAAAACGTGATTTTGCGTAAAATTTCCCGTTTTTTTGTAATTTTTTTATCGTTTTTTTCGATTTTTCAAAAAAGTATTGAAAAAGTTGTATTTTTGACTTGCATAAGTACCATCTGCATTCATTTTTCTTTCAGAAAAGTTGTTGTTTAAGAAAATCGAAGCATTTTTACTACCAAAAAAGGTGTCGTCAGACAAAAAAAAAAAACACACATCATTGTAAAATCAATAGATTCCATCACTCCGTTCAGAATCTAATACAGCATTCCTATGAAGAAACTTTTGTCCGAAAATAAATACTAATGTAAAATAATGGGAATTTCGCAATTATAATTTGTATCTTCCTCGCACACACCTAAAATATACAATATGGAATTTAAAATCATTTAAATATTTAATATCACTGTAATTGATAAATCTAATCAATATTGATATTATCAACGTAATGCATTCATGTAGGACGTAGGTAATCAAACAATGTAACATTATACAATTTATTAGGTAACAAGAATGGCGACAATATTTCTTTGATACCTGAACAATGGACATCGTTGTCGTGTCTCTTCTAAATAATATGTAATAATAAAAATTATGAACCCATTAAATATTAAAATAAAAACGCAATCTCAAATACATTACCTAGGTAGTTAATATCATTTTGCCTACCCCAAGGACGTTATATTAAAAATATATTCCACGAAAAAAAGATTAACTTATGTATTAAGTACTTAAATTCATTTTAATATTCTTATGAAATATACTTAATGCACATAACTCATTGTCCGTCTGTCGCTGTACTTGTGTAAGCTATATTATGAAACATATTTGTAATAAAAGTCAAATGAGAATAGTAACCAAGATAGTATACTGTATAACTATGATCATGTATAGTAATATATCATAGGTAATATGAGTAGAATTGCATGCTGCTTTGTTCATTTTTTAAATAATATTTTTGCTGAATAACGGAACAACTCTGTATGTTTCCTATTAATAATCATTCAAACTTCGATATTAATCAATGTTGGACCGACCTGATAATTAATTAGTTTGATAGTTTGGTTTTTTTTAACTGCCAACTTTTGGTTTAAATACTTGCAGTTATGTTTTGTATCGTTATAGGCGGTTAAAATCATGCATAGGTAATTTGGGACGTACTCTTGGTAATATGTATCGACTATTTTATTCTATTTTTTCAACATTTGATCACAACTTGCTCGTTATAAGAATGCACGTGGTTCAGGGAATGGTATAAAAAAATCGATGGACTTCATTAGTTCCGTTGTTCTATGTGCTACCTGCGTTTTTATTAGAAAATGTTGAATAATTTTAGTACGTACAATGTCACTCGATTTTTTCTATATGATGTCGTTTGGTTTTCAGCGAGAGGACGCCACGCGTTTACATTTCAAATAACATACATAATATAGCGTCAAGACGGACGGAAACATTGATCTCGCAGACGGGCATTCAAGCAGACACACAAATAATCAGCGAGTACGTGCGTCGCCACTGCCACGTGGGTACGTAATTGTTTTATTAGTACCGCATATGAATTTATTTTCTATACGTATAGTTTCTATAAGTCATCGTCAGAAAAACTTTTAAATCAAAACGTTAATAGCACATGTATAGGTAAATTAAATGGATCAAAAAATATAAATATATATATATATATATATGTGTGTGTGTGTGTGTGTGTGTGTGTGTGTTGGCGCACGCGTAATGTGCAGAGAGAGACATAAAGTTTTTAAACGTAATATAAATATATCGAATTTTCCCATCATTCACCTTCTATACTTATGTTATGAATATTTTTTAAGTAAATTAGTTTTAATTTCTATATCGCGTTTCGGTATAAAATAGAAAAATAATTTAAAATAGCTTCAAGACGTTTCGTCGTTATTTTACAATATATGTCCGATGCCTTTAACATTTTTTCACTATGGACCAAATTTGAAATATGCTCCAGATTCGCGGGCAAATATTTTTTACCTTCAATTTTATTATTTTATATTGTATATTGTTATTAATCCTTATTTTAGAACAACACTCAGAAAAGCGCATTAATTACCTATATTATTTATAATTTACCAATAAGTTCTCTTTAAATTGAAAACTAATATACTTAATATTTATTTTTCAATACACCAGTTAGTTTGGCGGGCCGGTTAATAAAAGCTTGAAGGGCCGCGACCTTATGATATAGGTCATTTAAAACACGTGTTAGATGGGATATTGTTACTCAAGACAATTTATAGTGTAATATATACTGTATAGGTAATAGGTATACCATGGATGGCCAAATTTGAATTTTTTACACACATCAAAATCATTTATTTATCATAAAGTACAATTGCGTTTGAATTTAATGCGTTATTATTAGGGCTGGGATTTATATCATTATATGTAATAAAAACCAAAAATACCTATGTACATATATATGTAATAAAATTGCCAAAATATGTAGTATAAAATAAAAAATATGTTGTTAAATTAAAATATCATGCCCCCCACCTTATTATTATTGGCTCTGGAGGGAGCAGGATGTTTGGATAGTTATTTTTGAATATTTCAATTCTACTTAGAGTTTTTTGAAATATTCGTTTGATTGTTGAAATTAATAAATCAACATCAGGATATTGACATTTAACAATTTCAGCTACTCGATGAAAGTATGACCTAAACAAGTTAAGCATTTTGGATACAAAACTTGTTAAGCATTTGCTGCTTTAATCATATACGGAGCTGCGTCTGTCACAAATAGTAAAACTTGTTCATGTTGTATGTTATTGGGCCAAATTAAACTCATTGAATCGTTGAATAATTTTGCTATTGTTTTATGGTTACATTTTTCTAAATTTTCACACGTTAAAAGAATTGGCTTAGAAGGCTCGGCTATAATATATTGGCCATTATATAATATAAAATTATTTTCAATCTTGTATTATATTATGTATAATGGTGTGTTATTGAAATAATATTAATTCTGTACGTTCCATATTTTATACTTATGTCTAAGGTATAGGTATATACTTATAACTTATAAGGCTATTAATTCACCATATATAGAGGTACCTAACCAGTGGTATAGTCAAATGATTTTGTCATGGTGATTTAGGGAGGGGGAAATTTGGTTTTCCTAGGTATGCAATTAATTTTCTAATAAACATTTATCAAAAATATATATATAATATTGATTAGTATTGAAAAAGGTCATGAGAGGGGGATTTATACCCTCTTCCCGTTTGACCACATCTCTGTACACCTAACCGTGTAAGGCACCAATGCGGTAGGCACATTTGCAGTCACAACCTTTTCGATTGTACTTGCGGTCATTTATTTTCCAGGTAACTTGTCTTTGATCCTGACACATATGCGGTCATCACACTTGGGGTCACTATCTTTTTGGTTACCGTTGTGGTCATTATGATTTTATATTTTTATTTAGGTATCTCATTAAACCTTTTTTTACACTTTAACAGGCTTAAGACGGGTAATAAATGATAATATATTATTGACTGCGTTTTTTATCAATTCAACTAAAATCTTGTGTGTTTGAAAGTACAACTTAATTTAATAATATCATATATAATATAATAGGTAATATACGCATGGAGTTTCCTAGTTGCATGTGAACGAGTTTCAAATCTAACGAACAATTGGAGACGCGTAAAGTTAATATCATTTATTTTATCATTTTTGTGACTTATTTGTTCGTTTGGCATAATTGCCAATTTTTATTGAAATGCATAATTGACACGCAAGTGTAACCAAAAAGGTTGTGATCGCAAACGAGTGCCGCACCCTACCTAACCTGGTACATATTACCGTTTACCCAGTGCTAGTCGTCCCACGTATAACACGACCCGCGCGGTGATGGACATTTTGTGTTGTTTTTCTGCTCTTCGTATAATTATTATGTTACGACGTATGTTCACATCCAGACGCCGTCGCCGCGCACACCACGTCATGTACTACTACCACCGGAAGCGGAGTTCGGAGTCTGCGGCGGACCTGCGGAAGGCGATCGAGCGCGGCAACTACGCCGCGGTGAAGCGGACCGTCACGCGCAACCGGTTCCTGACGCACTGCGCCACCGGCCGCGCGGCCGACCATCCGGTGCACGTGGCCGCGCAGTCCGGCCACCAGCGCATCGTCGGCCTGCTGCTGAACCGCGGTGCGGACCCGAACGCCTGGAACGCGCACCGCAAGACGCCCGCGCACCTCAGCGTGCTGCACTGCCGGCCCGCAGTGCTCGGGCTGCTTATCGACCACGGGGCCGACCTGGCCGTGGTGGACGGTTCCAACAACACGCCGTTGGACCTGGCAGCGCTGATGGACGACAAGTAAACGAGGATATAATAATAATAACAACAATTACGATGGAAAATATAACAGAAATAACACAAAAAACGCGTGTATACAAAGGATGGGGGAAAAACAAAATCAAAATTCCACTTTAATTTTGATTTTTTTTCACCCTCTGTCTACGCGTGCCAAGTCTTTTTTCATCCCTTCGCGGTAAACGTATACAACCTAAACATTGTTACGTGCCGAGTATGAGTATGACAGAGTATGACGCAATGCATAACAGTTGAGTCAGATAGGTAAAAGACTTGAAAAACTTTTATGGATATTTTTATTTAACACTTTAAAGTAAATCAATAGTTTAGACAGATATTAAAAGTGCTTGTTAAAGCTTCTTCACTGGATGGTTGGATACGTCTGAATTCGTAGTCGGTCCGGAGCCCTCTTAAATGCATCTCGATTTGGGTTGCTTTGCCCTTGTGGTTTCTTTGGCTAGGTAGTTGTTATTCTTCTTTTTTGTCATAATAGGAAGTGTTGTTAGCAATTCCGCGAATTTTATTAATATAAAAAAATATATTATACATTTTCGGTTCACGCGTGTCATGTCCACTAGCATTTTATTACAGGCGTGCATAATATTATGTAAATACCTTATTACTACGTATGAAAAAATATAATAACATAATAAGATTTTCAATATTTTTATCATGGTTGCGCTGTACATTACAATATAACGCAACACACCCGGTTACGTCCACCGCCTGTTATGTATGTGTCATAATGCACAGTGTGTGCGGGGTGTCTTATCCGAACAGAGTGACCTACTGTTGCAGCCGTTTACAATTTTTACGAAAAACTTTAGATTTTCTTCTTTGCAGATTTTCACAGGTCACAGAGAATTCGCTTGCCACCTGCACACAACGTATTTCGTCCTCTATGACCTATCTATTATATTAATATGATATTGCACTGTACTTGAGCTTACGGGCGTTATTTACTCAAGAAATAAATAAATAATATTTTTCGGATGATTCTGCATATTTGTGCATTTTCTCTATGCGATTTTTGGTTTTCGCTATAGACTCGGATCGGACAAGAATTTACCGATTTTTCGACTCCGGGGAAATTAATCGATCCTTACTAATATATTATACTGCAGATCTTACTCATACCTTTCGCATGTATTGGAATCAAATTATATAATGTAATATATAAACGAATGACAAAATCCAATTCAGTCGGAACATTGTGCATTTGTATTTATTCATCTCATTTTCGCAGGCGGTGTTTGGATGAGCTGCTCAGTCGAGAAATGCCGGTGTCGGTGTTGAACAAAGCGTTTTTCAAAGCCGCGACGCAAGACAACACGATACTGATGAACAAGTTGCTCAACCGCGGGGCGCACATCGAACACGTGGACGAGCCGACAGGTTACACGGCCCTGCTGGTGGCCATGAAGACCAAGCACGTGAGGGCGTCGCAGTTCCTGTTAGAAAAGGGCGCCATTCCGGCGGTACGCGACCAGTTCGGGTAACGATTAGTGCATTTCGTTTTCGATAATAATATTATATTATTGCATATGATGCGTGAACAGCAAACGTGGGCACGTGTTGATTGAAATTTGAAATTAAACTTGATCTGGTTGGTATTAATAGGTCATCGTATAGGTTCGGTCGACACGAGAACGTAGTAATGCGTACAATAGCTAAAACATGATCGTTTAATATGAATACAATTTTTCGCTTTTCGGGTTTACAGGTCTATTCGCCACGTGGAAAAATGTGGTGACTCAACTTACGGTTGAAAATAATAGTGGATATTATTATACAACAATGTGTTTCAAGCTGTATAAAATATTTTTAGTTCAATTCTTGGATGTCAAAACTATTTCATTATCTCAATAATATAGTATTTTATACATTATTTTCATTATTCATCACAAAATCGTGTTTATCAACATTAATTAGCAAAAAGTATCAGAAGCGGTTACGTACTATTAAATACGTAATATACCGTAAACTTTGTTTAACAATATCTACCATATTTCTCTATTTACAACTTGAAAAAAATTACTACCTATTTGGCTACACTGTGTAGATGATGTTTTATCGATAATTGGTACAATATTGATAACTGAAATCGTTTAATGTCGATGTTTTAGTTTGTTGCCCACAGGCAACACTATGCATTATAGGTTGTTGATTTTAGTGATAACTGATAACCAACAATTAATCTACTATTTATTTGATTTGAAAATATTGTGTTGTAACTCAATGTTACATTCTAAAATACTATTGTATGTGTAGTTATTAGGTACTTAGGTTTTAAATAAACGTATTTTAATTAATACCTAATTGTTTTGTTTTCGATATTATTTATAATGGATAAACTTTCGGATAAGGAAATAACATATTTGATAAATCAAGATATTCCAACTGACTCTGAAGATGGTCTGGATTCTGATGATGATAGTTTTAGTAATGATTTGGACTGGAATAATGCTTGTAAGAATGTGTTAGATGAAAATGATTCTGATGAACTAACTAAATTATTGCAACAGTTTGATGAATTTGATACACCAATTGACTCTTCAGTAATTTTTAATGACCCTCCAGATTCTGACAACAATTTAACTACTGAACCTTCTATTCCTACTAGTATTGATCCTCCAAGTATATGTGTTCAATCCCCTAGCTCTTCAGTAACAGATAATATTTTTAATTCAAATTTCCTATCTAGAAGTAATAGAAATCAAAATCAACCTCAACCTCCACAATCTCCAATTAGTTTAAATAAAAAATTAAATAAAAAAACCTATAATTGTTAAAAACGTTAAATGGTCATCAGGGAATTTGACCAATATTGCATGTAATTTTCAAGGAAACACAAACT
Organism: Chaitophorus viminalis; assembly: GCA_025469195.1. Classification (NCBI taxonomy): domain Eukaryota; kingdom Metazoa; phylum Arthropoda; class Insecta; order Hemiptera; family Aphididae; genus Chaitophorus; species Chaitophorus viminalis. Next base: position 328,605 of record JAIPRK010000133.1, read on the forward strand.
TATCTGAAGAAATTCTTGAACTAGAAACAACTCTACAAATATTTAAATATTTTTTTATAAATGATTTGATAGATCACATTTGTTCAGAATCTCTCAAATACAGCGTTCTAAATGATATATCTAATCCAACCCAAATAACTCCAGATGATTTACAAAAATTTATTGGTGTACTTACATTGATGAGTCTGGTTAATATTACAAATGTTAGGCATTACTGGTGTCCTACTTTAGGTAATAATTTAGTACAAGAAACTATGACTGTCAATAAATTTGAAAAAATTAGGCAAACAATACACTTTAATGATAATAATTTAAATTCTATGAGACCTAATCGTGATAAATTATTTAAAATAAGACCTGTCATAGAAACATTAAGAAAAAGATTTTTAACAGTTCCTTTAGAAGAAAATTTATCTGCTGATGAACAATTATGTAGTACCAAAGCAAGAAGTGCTCTTAAGGTGTATCTTCCAAACAAACCACACAAATGGGGTTATAAACTTTGTGTATTATGTGGGGTATCTGGGTTTGCATACAATTTTGAAGTCTGTAGTGGTCAAGAAAATCAAGAATGTTTTTGCTTAAAAAAAGAACCTGATTTAGGAGCAAGTTCCAATATAGTTGTGTGCTTATGTAGAGTTATTCCTAAAAATGAAAACTTTAAAGTTTTCTTTGATAACTATTATACTTCACTGCTTTTATTAGTTTATTTAAAGGGACAAGCTATTTATTCACTTGGTACTGTAAGGAGAAACAGACTAAAAAATGTCAAACTTCCAAGTGATGAAGTTTTAAAAATAAATCCAAGGGGGACAATAGGTAGTTGTGTGACAAAAGTCCGAGGAATTGATATAACAGCTGTAGTCTGGAAGGACACTAAAGTTGTTAATTTATTATCAACGTTTGTTGGTGCTGATCCTGTTATGAAAGTAAAACGGTTTGATAAAAAATTAAAAAAACATGTTGAAGTTGACTGTTCAGCTATAATTAAAACTTATAATAAACATATAAGTGGTGTTGACTTGTTGGATGGATTATTGGGACGCCATAAGATAAAAACAAGAAGCCGAAAGTGGTATATAAGACTATTTTATCATATGTTGGATGTTACAATAGTTAATTCTTGGCTATTACATAGGAGAATACAAGAAGGTAAAGGGGAAAATAAGACATTGACTTTAGTGCAATTTAGAAAAGAGCTAGCAATATCGTTGTGTAAAGTTGGATAAGTTACAACACCAAAACGGGGACGCCCATCAAAAGAAATAGAAAATAATATTGAAAAAAAAAAATAAAATTAGGAACAAAAAAAGGAGAAGTAGCTCCGACTATATAAGACTTGATGGAATTCAACACTGGCCAATTGACAGAACTACAAAAACCCGGTGTAAAATGCCAGGTTGTGATAGTTACACTTGGATCAAGTGCAGTAAATGTGATATAAGCTTATGCTGTGGAAAAAGTAGAGTTTGTTTTACAAATTATTATACAAAATAGAAAAAAACATTCATATTATTTTGACTTTTTGTTAATTATTATTATTATTTTGACTTTTTAATTATTGTTATTATTATTTTAACTATTTAAAAGTTTTATTTACTTATTTCACTTTGTTATAATTTTATTGGTCATTGCTCATATGAGTTTATTGGTAAATATTATTCCCCTATTCAGTTTATGTTTGGTCATTTTTAATTTTTTACTATCATGATTTTTTACACATGATTTGTTTTAAATTTTTTTATATATATAGACCTTTTTTATTTTATTTTATCTTTATCGTACAAGAGATGTATAATTTATTTTAATTTTTACTATTATAATTTATAATTTTTTTTGAATTTATTTCATTGTGTTACATTAAATTTTTCATTAATCGTAGAGAACCCCGAATGCATAGTGTTGCTCACAGGCAACAAACTTAAAGTACTTAATTTAGGGGACTTAAATTTCAAAAAAAAATTTGTCTTTATTTTTCTCTAATTAAGAATTACATAAAGAAACAATAAAAAAAAAAAAAAAATCATGCATTGTAGGGTTAAGTTGGCACATTATATTATTATAAATGATATTATATAAATATAATCGTGATTTTTACAATAATTATTAAGTAGAGTACTTACACAGATAATTTATATTAAACATTCACGTGTGCACCGTAGTGGTACTCGTATAATTATGTACAATATAGTTGTTACTTCGTATAAATATTTATTCTATTTCAAAAAGAATATTACTATTAAATTATAAAATCACGAGTTACATAATTAAGATTGATGAGTTCAGTTTCTTACCATTAGCGTCTATACTTAGATACAAATCGATGTTTCCGAATACCATTAATTATTTTTATATTGAATTACTGGGTAAGTACATGGTTTTTTTGCGACAAATCCGAATTGCGTGCGCGGTCTTTTGGTCATAGAACCGAGTTGCGTGCATGATTTTATTTCATTATTTATTTATTTAAAATTTATTATTCATCAAAAACACATACAAAATACAACTATATAATATGCTCATCTTACCTATAATTTGATTTAATAATTTGATATGATTCACACAAACGGTTGGGAAAAACCGGCCGTCTGTTGATATTTTTACTCGCGCGTTTTGGATCCCGTCACGAAAACGTTGCTCTTCTTGTTTTTGCCATACGTAATTCGGAAGCTGTCGTAACAATAATATAAATCATAATCATTTCTTTTTCTTCTTCACCTTCACATTTCTTCCAGCTCTTTGGGTCCGTCTTTATCTTAAATATTTAATCCTCTCGATTTTCCACATACCCTACGCACACAAAAACAGCCTTCGTATTATTCTCTCGATCGTTTCCGCATCTCGTATATATTTTTCGGTTCTTTTCCTCTTTTAATCACTTGCTATAATAACAATAACAATATATATATATATATATATGTTATGGCTAGTGTCCAAAGGACGGCTAATATTAAGATTAACTGGCTAATCTTAAGTTTGGACAATACTTTTGGCTAATGTCTAAATTTCCGATTTCAGCCACCGAAAACAAATGGATGATAATCTTAACACTATAGCCAATACAATTGACATTATCCAATCGCTATCGGCTAATGACTAAATATCATTAGCTATTGGTACAATTAAAAATTTAAAACTAATTACAATAGTAAATAGTAATCCAATATTTTGAAATTGCGATTTTCAATAAATACTGATATGTTGGATAGTTGGATAAAAGTAAGCCAGCAGCCATGCACGTGGCAAGTAAAATATTTGCAATAATATATAAATATCGTACACAGCTGTGTGCATTTTGATATTATATGTATTTTAAAATTGATATTGATTGCGGAATTCATCTGCATTCGGTTGCATACAATATTGTGTGCCCGACAATAGCCCGTAATAATCTGTTACTGACTCAAGTTTGTAAATGGTCTTGTTTTAAGTATCTATCTTTAAATTGAAATTTTTATATGACCTAAACCGTTTCATTATTCACATGGATAATGTTATTCAGTCACGTGCATCTGGATAATGTTAAATATTTAACAACGTCAAAGTCTGAAATTTAGATATTAACCAAACGCAGAGGCTAAACTTTAGATTACTAGCCGTAACATGTTTATGTATGTTGCTGTGTATAATATAGGTGGTCGTGTCTGCATCTGGCCGTGTACTACGAATACCCGCACCGGACGCTGCTGACGATATTGGACCGGTTCGGCGCGTCGAAGTGGTCGGTCGACTGGCGCACGTCCAACCAGGAGACGGCGCTGCACCTGGCCGCGAAGCGGGGCAACGAAGCGGCCGCGATCGCGCTGCTGCGGGCCGGCGCGCACGTGGACGCGGTCGACCGCAAGAACAGGACGCCGCTGCTGGTCGCCATGCACTGGCTGAAGGACGCGATGGCCGGGCTCCTGGTGCGGGCTGGGGCCAACGTGAACCGCGTGGCCGGTTCGGACTGGGTGCCGCTGCACTCGGCGGTTGTGCACCACCACTTGTCGCTGGCGCGGTTGATGCTCGAAAACGGTTCCGCTGTGGTGGACGATCCGTACCGCACGGACTGGACGGTCATCCATTCGGCTTGTGAGTCCGGTGAGTACCTATATACATATAACGCATACCAATGACCAGGTTAGATGGTAACATATGATGGTAATAATATATTCACATGGATTAGTACATCTTTACCTAATCCATTCTATGTAATATTATATATTCCAATAATCTTTATATACCGTGTAGAAACTTACACAATATATCATTTGTACACCCATCATATTTATACATTAGCGAATCCAGAAATCACCCAAGGGGGAGGGGGGCGAATTTTCAAAAATTTAATGACTTCTTTTTCAATTTTAATTTTAATTTTAATTTTTCACCCTTTTTTCAAAGATAATAAAGTATTTTATTATCTATGTTTTATTTTGTATTAGAAACTAATTATTTCATAATCACCTAATCACCTATATATATATAAAACTAAATAAATATGAAATTAATAAACTTGACAAAAACAACATTGTTGTTATCGGTGACGATAAGTTGATAACACCAGCAGCACGCGTTCGAGAAGTAGCGTTTCTAGTTTCTACTTTATTATAAACATTAACATTAAGAATCATAATGGAGAATGGGGGGAAAAAAAAAAATGGAAAATAGTTTTAGTGTTTTACGGAGGTCCATCATAAGTCATAACTAATGCTTAATGTGTAATAATTATTAGTAGTATCAAAAAAATAAAAATAACGTAAAAAATACCGCCCAAGGGGGGGGGCGATCACCCCATTGCCCCCCCCTCCTCGTATCTGCCACTGCATTTATAGGAACTAACGTATGTAATTGTTTACCTGTCACTTACGTATAGAAACCTACTATTCCGTATAATGGAACGATTTATAGGATTATAAGTTCTAACATCAATCACATTACCTTAAAATAGATCTTTGATTTAGACGGTTGGAATCGAAATTCATAAAATAACGCAGTTGGACATTGCTATAGTCGAAGCCTAAGTATGTATTGAGACTGAAGTGAATTTATAATAATGAACAGGACATTATTTATAGTGCATCATTAATTGCTATTACTGTTATTGTTGTTTATTCGACAGAGTATACATAAAATAGCATAGAAAAATATGTTGTTGAACATAGTTGTAATGTTATTACTTATTAGTTATTATATGAAAATGCATTTTCGGTCTACATACAGATTCATATGATATATGGTGCCAAATTTTTAATAGTTTTTAAGAATTATTTGCCAATGATGGTCTTTGCTTATTATGAGAGTTTTGTAGCGTAATCCGAATAATTAAATAAACAATTGATTGTAATTTGTTGTGATAATATTGATTGAACGGGAGACAAAAAAAAAAATAATGTACACATATTGTTCGCAGGTGACACGGAAATGCTGGAGTGTTTGCTGTCGTACACGGAGCCGGACGTGCTTCACGCGTTGCACGTGGGCGGCCGACCGAAGCCGCCGATCGTGGTGGCCGCGGCGGCTGGCCATTGGGCCGCCGTGGACGCGCTGCTGGCCCGCGGTGTGGACGTGAACACGCGGTGCCGGGACGGCGAGACGGCGCTGCACGCGGCCGTGCGGACGAACCGCGCGGCCCTGGTGGACCAGCTGCTGGACGCGGGCGCGTGCATCGACGCACGCGACACCAGGGCAGGCCGCCGGCCGCTGGACGTGTCCGTGCACACGTGGGGCCGCCGGGTGACGGTCACCGCACATCTGGTGCACTCGGACCGCATGGCCAAGGCGGTGGTCCGGCACGACGTGGAAGCGGTCGCGTTCCTGCTGGCGTGCGGCGTGTCGCCCAACATGACCACCGAGGCGTACGGGTCGCCGCTGCACGCGGCAGTCCGGCACCGGCGGTACCGTATGATGGCCGCGCTCCTGTCGTCGGACCGGTGTCGGACGGCCGTGCGCCACAACGGTGTCACGCCTCTCGACTACGCGGTGGCCATGGGTGACGCGCGCGCCGCCAACATGATCCAGTGGCGGGACCTGCAGCGGCGGCACCGGCGCACCAGACACCTGTCGCTAGTGGCCGAGGCTGACCGGCGGCGGCGGCGGCGGCAGTGGCGACCGTCGTCGTCGTCCAACAACGACAAGCGGCCGGACGGCGGCGTTGGCCATCTGCACGACAGCCCGCCCAGGCGCCTGTCCATCTGACCGGTGACTACGACAAAGACAAATATTTACGACGACGACGGGGCGATTAACCGTTTTAATAATAGTTATAGTATTACACAAATCCGCGACCGCTACGACGACAATAACATCACTTTGCCACTCCCACGTCTCGTTCGTTTTCCACGCGATTTATTATGATTTCTATTTTTATTTTTTCACCATTATTATTTTCTCTCTGTTTTTATTACTCTCACTGTGTTATTATTATTTTTCTATCTTGCCGTGACTCAAGATAAACCAACGTTTAAAGATAGTTGTTTTGTTTCCTCCCCCTTCCCATCGGTTTTATACAGTTTTTTAAGGTATCGAATCGACAAACTTGTTATTTTACTCTACTCTCGCACTACCGCGACCGAGTTCAAATTCCCCCCCCCCCTTACTATTTCCAGTCTAAGAAGTGTCTCCCGTCCTACACCTGGATGAATTACTTTTATACCAGTACGATATATGATCTTTTTTTCTTTTTCATTTAACCATGTACTTTTTTTAACACCCATTATATTTTACGTTGACGATATTAAAATTGTACCTACCCGATTAATGTTGTGTTCGAATCGAGGAATACCAACCCATGTATACGTTGAAAAACATATTCGATTTAGACTGAACGAATTTCGTTTCCAAATTTTGTACAACAATGTATTATAATCATAACGCGTATGTAGGTTTATCGACTAAAATCTCAATAAAAAATAAATATGTAATTGTGTTTTATTGTACTTTAACATAATAATATTATACAAAATCATACCATAATGTTTAAGGCTTGAACCTTTACTATGTATTGTTTACGTTTCCCATGCGTTGTACGACTGTTTTTTTAACATATGCGTAATATAGTTTTAGCGATATTAGACCAAATATTCTGTTCGTCAATTACTATACATTAAATCTTACTTGCTTGCCATCATACTCCGTTTATCCTTTTCCAAACAATTCCAGCGAGATTAAGTCTTGGCAAAATGTAAATGTAAAATTTAAAGTGCTACATATACCATATGTTTTGATAAAAAAAAAAAAAACATTTATCAATGTTTTGCTAATAAGTACAATAATACTACAAAATGCAAATACGGATTTCTCACGAGGATTTACTTTACGCTGCGATATCTCTTGTGATACAGTAAATGTATTTAAGACATAATTTATGTTTCATATAGGCCTAGAAATGTAAGTTTTCTCTTTTTTCTTTTAAGTCCTTAAATAGAAACGCGATGTTTGCAAATCCTCGCTGAACAATATACCTATGTAAAATGCTGCACCGAAAATGGATATAATACATCGAAACAGCTGTTCATTGAAAGCTTCACGTATTTTTATGTTCATTTTATATATAGGTGACATAGTTTTTAATAATTATTTTTGTCATTGTTGTACTCAAATCATAATAACCGAATTCCACCTTGATATCATACAGAACAAATAATAGTACCTACTTATTATATGTTGTCTGGATGGAGTTTTATTTTTTTTATAAATATTTAACTTTTAGGTGTTTTCAAATATTGTTCAACTCGTTGAACTATGAAATTATGTATCATCTGTTGACTTGAAATTAAAAAATAAAACCAGCTCTAATGTCAAGGTATTGATTGACTCTGCAGCAGATGGACGAACACGTATTTACCAATCTTTACGAATGGAATTCAACACGATTTTTAAGGATCTGTGTGCGGCGTATAATTCACAGTAACGCCTGTTCGGGCAAGTAATATTAATTAATACGCGAACACGACGGATAAAAATTTCAATTGGGAACGGGGAGAGGGGGGAGATTTATCGCGCCGGTGGTTTTGTACCGAAACAAATATAATGTTTATAATAAACGGTCTGAATTGACTTCAATAACAGGCAACAGCGGGAGTACATTGACGGGCGAATTTCTAACCGAACGATATCGTTGTGTGTCGTTGACTTTGTCGGCCATACCGTGTATTGTTGAAAATTATATGCAAATCTCGCGAGACGTTCTCTCATATAATGCCGCGGTGATTGAAATTTATAAATTGCATTCTTTACCACGAAAAAAAACCTCTACCGACTTGGTTCGCAAATAGTTTTTCATTTTCAATACGATTGTAATTACTTTTTTCCTTGTCGTTCGATCACCTCATAATAATATACTTTCAAGAAATATATATATATATAAATATGCGTCGACTGCACTACAAAAACATTTTCCCCCCCTTTTTAATAACACTCGATACTCCGCGGTACTCGTTATAATAACTATAAACGCTGCAACTGTTCGTCACGCAACACTGTTATGTTGCTGTATTCATACAGGGTGATTTTTTACAACGTCAAACACTCATTTATGCTCCGTTGATTATGTGATTTTGGCACTTTTTTATTTTTCATTTCATTTGAAATCGTTACCCTGCACCGTTTTTTTTTTAAAATTTTTTTTTTCTATGTTACAAAATGTTCAGACCAGCGCAGCGTAGGGCAAAATGAGTGTAGCGGCAACGTTGGTATACCGATATAACTAAAAAATAACATAACTAAAACTGCAGTTATATCGGGATAACAATATTTCGTTCGCAAGAACATACAGCATCGTGTGTACTTGTAATATTCTGTGCACCTTTGAATAGTACAAAACGGTTTTCGTAACGATCGTAGGCCCATTTACTGTATTATGTATTATATTAGACAATCAATGAAGAATTTAAGATTTCAATTAAAATAAAAATATACATTTTTGGAGGGACTAAGCCCCTTCAAGTTCTATCCAAATTGCGCCTATGGTACATTATTCAATATGTATATTATATTGAATGGGAATGTAAAATAAAATATAGGTACAAATACGTAACTTAATATTACCCTTTAAATGCGTTTTGTACATACAACACATACCATGAGTAGTACAGGCGCCGATCATATATAGTTTATCTATCACAGTTGTCATAGTACATTTTCTTGGTGGGAGTAAGGATATTTTTGTAATCATTATGTTTTGCTATTTTATATTATGCATAATTATCATGTTCGGAATAAATTACTGCTATAGCAGCTTAATTTCAATTTTTTTTAATTCTGATTTAATAATGATCTATACTATAGCAGTAGGTAATTTACAAAACCAACGAAATCGGGTATTACTGCTCATGAAAAGCTATATTTTCAATAGCATTTAATGAAACTAGAAATTTAATTGACCTGTTATTTCTTTCATATGTTTGGGCACAAATAAATAAACAACTCTATTCTATACTTCTCGTTGGTATTTTTCTAATTTGTATCATGTTATATTTTATTATTTTTATCAGTTTATAAACAATTTATAACACAATTATACAATTATATTTTCACACGTCTTAAGTCATCCGTTCTCTATTGCGTGTGTAGTATACTCGTGTTCGTGCTTTCGTATTGTTATTATTAATATTATTTTTATTATTATTTTTCACAAGCATCTAATTTACTCAATTTAGTATATTATTTATACAAAACGATCAGTCACAGCTTACCAATTTACAATCGAATCATAGTAAAAGATGTCATGTTAAAAAAAATCTTCGAGGGATGGTAAGGGGCCCTTTGATATTTGACGTACATTTTTAACGCTTCGATGACACTGTCGTGGAGCCTGTGGTATATACATATAATATACTATAACGTACATTAGTCATTGCGCAATGTTTCCGGTTGACGTTTTCCGAACATTCGCGTCTGTATAGTTGACGAAACTCTGGCGACCGTGCTGTGTACATATTAATATACTATTCGTATCGGAGAGAATAGTGCCCCCCACCAGGGTTCAAATTATAAAACGGCATATCGCATGCACGTTGTGCACCAACGCATAATGCAATTTGAATATAATATTGAATATATATATATATATATATATATATATATATAGTATACAACATTTATGTTTAGTATAATATTATACGCGTGCAGTGTATACATATACGTACCTATAGGTCGTTACAAAATATCGCATTATATTATTATATTATATAGTATACAACGTGGGCACCGAACCGTTTTAAACTTTATTATCCCAAAACCGATTGAAAAGTCGATTCGAGTATACCTACATATATGATGTATGCGTATACGTGTGTGTGTGTATATAGGACTACTTACTATATGTATGTAGGTCATATCCGTGCAGGCGTATTAGAGGGTGGAGTGAGCTAGGGTCTCGTATTTTATTCATATACTTGTACGTATTATACCTTCGAGGCATTAATCCATAATATAAACATGTGTGCGGCTAAATTTACCGGGGACCGAAGACTTGTGTAAAAATCAACCGTCCAACGCATAGTTCGGATATTATGGTGCGCGCGCGCGGTATTGCAAGATTTATAGTTTTGGTGGATGCGTACTTCAACTCTATATTATAATACTGTGACCAGAGCTGCGTATTTATTACCAAAGCATTTTCAAGGGCCAAGTTCACGTTATTACAGCCCCGTTCGCCATCCCATAATGATTCGCCAACGGAAATACGATTAGAAATTACCGAAAAACATTGTTATTTAAATATTATACATGTATACGTAATTCGATTTTCAAAGTTAAAAAATATTACATAGCTATGTTCAAGTATAGAATCATACCACAGACCACGTCGAGGTGAAAAGAAACTATGCATAGTAATAAATTTGTCATTTGGCGGTTTTTCATTTTGGTGATTTTGTCGTCTATAGGACATTAATTAGCAATCATGATACAACTGGTTTTTCCACTGTATATAGAGATTAAAGTAAAAATGGTGTACTGACGGCGCCCGATGATGATAGCGCGGTATTTCATACGCAAAGGATTTTACAATAACAAATTTCAGTGGAGGCGTGCACTGTGACGACCACGCGAAATCCCTTGTCGTGTTTTGTTCCAAGAAGTCACAAAAGCGCTACGCTATATAATATTAAGCCCATGAGACGTTATAATTAACGTCTTAATGAGAAATATATTTAATCAAATGTATTAGGTATGAATATTAATAATGAGTAAGAACGAGCATGGTTAGAAATTGTGTATAATAGTATTATGTCAAGACCTATCGATTATCACTGATTTTGTTGTAATTGTCGATATAATATGCTAGATTTTATGCATCGTACAAGAATAATATTATAATACAGATAGGACTATATTCATTATTATTATTATTTAAAATGAGATTACTAACTCTATGCTCAATCTACTCCATTACAAGTTTAAGTTCGAAAAAGTAGATAGTACATATTCTTTATTTATTTATTATGTGTGTGTTAGTTAGAGAAAAAGTGCACAGATTTTATGTGATTTGTGATGTGGATCAAGTTTTGACTAAGAAATCACTTGCATAACCGTTCGAAAACATTATAATATAATGTTTAACATTTCATTATGACTTATATATATATATATATATATGTCTTATGTAAAATATATAGGTATAGTAAATTATATTAATAAATTACATTGGAATGTATGTTTTATTAATTATTATTAATTAATTAAGTTATTATAAATTTCTAATTAATTTTTATTTCTCCAAAATAAAACATATCATTTATGATTCATATATTTTATTTGTAAGTAGTGATAATTTTTCCAAATAGAGTGTTCGGTTTTTTTTTTCTTAAAAATAGACCGGGTAGTTATCTATTTTAATCAGATTGAATTTTAACAAGGAGCTGCAGTCACTGAAATATTTCTTACACGTGTTAATATTTAGATATCCAACACTGATTATGGAATAATATTTAAATAATATTGATCTATTATATGTATTTCCGTGTAAGTAATAGCATGAAGTTTCGTTATTGTCGTATATGTATATTGCAGTGATATCCCAAGAACAATTTATTGTAAAATAATATATGTATTTATGCATTTTATTTCCCATACTTTTTTATTGTATAATATTATGTCATATAGAATGTATAAGCGTTCGTACACTCCCCGATTATGAAATTCTAAGAACAAATAATCTTTGTTATTGTGGCTTTAAGTTATTAATCCTCCTCCCCCCCCATCAGAACCAAATAATTGCTATGTATACAGTAGGTACTAAAGTTCAGTTGACTTTAATCAGGAAAACTTTATAATAAAAAAACAAAAAATATATTTATATATATAAAAAAAAAAAAAATCAAAAAAAATGTATATACGCTTAGATTTAATGCGTGCAGATACTTACCGCGTGATCGAGGTATACCACATACGAAATAATAATTAACGTATTGTTGTATTCGCGGGGGCTGTTATGTATATACTTATATATTATTATGTTTTTTATGTTTTCATCTACGCGTTGCCGTGATTTCACCGCACGTATATATATACACACCTATATGCATCGTATTATTATATTGTGTATGTATACCTATATATATATATGTGTGTGTATACTTAATGTTTGTTCATTGCGAATTGCAATCAAATAACGTTTCGCGTTGCTTACTCATCGTATACGTGCGTGTATAGTACACCTACCGCACATAATAAAAATATACGTATGTGTACACGCGCGTAGGTATGATGAATATATTTGCATATATACACACACGCGTGTAGTGCGCTCGTTCGGTATAGTGTGCAATGCAAATGCAATAATAATAATAATATTTGTAATAATAATAATAATACAAAACAAAACATGCGATACGCGTCTCCGCACGTCGTCGATTTATAATATATACCGAGAGCCGCGTCATAAGGACCCTCTTATACGTACATGATGTACATATATACGCTATATATTATATATACATATTTCACGTGCGTGTACACATAGACCTCCGGGAAAATTGGAGTAAATCGTGCGATTTCCTACGGCAAACATAGACCCACAGCACACACATAATAATACAAGTATTTATATACATATATGTGTAGTCACTGCAGGTCTTACAACGGTGACGTGTGTTGTTGGCAGACACAATTGAAAACATAATGATAATAATAACCTTTTCTCCGCGCGTTATTCATTTCGGGTTTATGTACATATACGTGACGGTTATGGCGTGCGACGATATAGAGGATTTAACGTTTCGGGGAAAAGGATTCGTCGTCGTCGTCGTCACTCGTCAGTACATTACATATTATACGTATATACGTATAATATACGCTCGGTGCGTTCGAGTTCCGCTCACACACATCGATGGCCTCGGGGTCGTGCCGTTATTGTGCGAAAGGGGTAGCACATAATGTTTCCTCTAGAACACAATAATGTATATGTTATATTATTCGAGGTCCTCCGGGGTTTTATATACGTGCGGGTGCTGTACATGTAGAGCCGCGCACTGCGAATAACCGTCGAAAGATTTAATAACGAAATTCCCATCACCGGTTCGTTTATTTTATATAGGCGCACAACGATGACAACATTACTCATTATAACATTATATTACCACGTGCAAAACATATATACATGTGTATTATAATAATAATAGTATACGCATTACTGTGCTGTTGCTGCTGGACAAGCGAATATTTCGTTTCACAAATATGTTTTTTTCGCCACATATCTCGATATCTCGTATTTTATAATATACGTATAGCCTCGTGCACGCAGTAATGTTTCCATCAATTTTATCGAGAGTATATTATTTATATATGTATATATAACACGTCAACGAGCCATATTTATATCTATTATAAAAATAAGATAAAATGTTGTATTGTTGTTACTTAAACAATTTTAAAACTATTGAGACTATCTATGAGACTAAATAGAAAAAAAGTATTTATAATATTGCTTTCGTGTCGTATACCATATAATTATCCTAATATTTTCCTTTTTCCCGCACAACTAAGTATAAAATATTCGAAACGTCGAGAAATATAAATCCAAATATGTATATATTGTACGGCGTCATTTGAAAATGAAAGCATATTATACTAAACTAAGCAATTAGTCACATATTATAATAAATAATAATCACCGTATAGCGATAAAAATGTGAGAGAATAATTAATAGGTACCGCTTATACCACCTTTACCGATTTCAAGGGCATGGCTGTTTTTATTTTAACAAAAAAATAACCATAAATTAAATGCATTATTAAACTTTCATCACTATTTATTATATGAATTTTATGTATAAATACAATTATTTATATCCATACGCATATAAGTGGCTTTTTTTTTATCACGCGTGAACAATGCATTTTATATTGCATACCAGTAAACCGTTTTCGTCACGTTTTAACCGTATGTAGATTCTGCCAAGATGCAAATTTATGTTGTATTACTCAAAATTATTGGTTGGAACTAAATTTTGTTCAATTAATATACAGGATATTTATTTTATTTATATTTTCATATTATCCTAGGTAATATGAACTATAGGGTGACATCAAATCATACAAACATTTTTACAATATTTTTTCAATTTAATACTTATTGTCATCTGCACGTTATTATTTAATATAGGTATATTATATGCTATATATTATTTAGGTATATACCTGTATATATAGTGTGTGTATTATGTGGCACCACGTGCACAAGTGTAGGTTATAGTATATGTTATTTCCTTGTCACTTAACACGCGGCTCAGTGACGTGCGGCGTCAAACGAGTACATAAATATTTTACATGGTAATAATTATATACGCCCGTGAAATATAAACGGTTCGACAGGCATATGTATAAGCGCTGATTTACCACTACGGTCGATTAACGCGTGCGCGTGTGTACGAAACGGAATAATTATTTTACTATAAAGTGTATGTATATTCATATAGGTATACGCACGGTGTATAGGACGGTATAGGGAGTGGTTCGATTGAGAGACGGAGCTATTCTTCATTTTTCTCCATACCGTATTTTATTCTGGTTACTTGTATACGCATGTGCTATTTGAAACGGTAATATTATTGTTCAACTATACATAGTGTGTCCCAAACATTTTGAAACTAGGTTACTAATATGATAAAAAAAAAAAAATTTGAAAAATGTTTTAAGCAATTTTTTTATTGGAAATAGTCACCATTATATTCTATACAACTTCTTGCACGGTTCCCCATTTTTTACATGGTGTATACTTAGAGTTCGTCCTTACTTTTTTTTAAAACAAATTCAACCACTGGTTGTATTAGGCGCCCGTGTGTATTGATGTAGTATAGGCGTACGATAACGCCTATACACCGCAGCAGTGCACTCTTAAAATTATCCTTACCAGGCGATAGACTTATAATATTTATACATAATGATAAGAATATGTACAATACATTCGCACTGACTAACTTGTGACGCGATTAACATTCGTTTTATACGTTTTTTTGTCATATATACAGATCGCAAAAGTCGTGCGTACAGCCATGCATATACTTACTGGAAAGTACAACCGATTATTTCTAATTAATAATTTAATATATTTCCTATTCCTATTGATCTTAAGGTATACAAGTGAAGGCTGAAATAGCCAACACACTGCAATATACAAATGTTATATTAGAGTTGGTGTTTAGGTAAAAACATTTGTTTTGTACATTTTGTTCCATACTTATGGCGATATTATCATCAATGATTTTAAACAACCTGTGAAGATTTTTTTTTAAAAAAAAAGATTATTATATATATATATATATATATTAAACGCAATTGGTTATAAAATTTATTTTGTTGTTTAAGAAAAATTATAGTTCGTTTCATTTTTTTTTTTTTTTGATAACTGGTACGTTAGCAAAACATATATTACCTATATACATGCACATCATAAAGCGCAGTTACATTTCGCAAGTTAAATCGACGAAAGGTGCGCACGGGTGAAGGGGGTACCCGGTACCTACATTTGCTTGAATATAATACCTATGCGCCATACTATTACCTGCGTATAAAATAATATATTATTAACGTATATATGCATAAACGGTTACATATTATGTACAACAGTCGCGGGCGAATCACCTTGCGCACTGCATGCAGGATACGACGAGGAGCTGCTATATACTATAGATCATATTATTATTATTAATTATTATGTATATTATATACTGTATACAGGCCGCGATAGTATTATCCTAGAGGCGCCGATGGTATCACCATCACGTGGCAATGGAAAGGATATACGCGCATACATACCTGCCTTTATATAGTGTAAGTATATAAGTATACAATCATATTTATATATGGATGTATTATATGCGTATAAATATTATATCATATACCTATTATACGTCATGATGCCATACGTACGGGCGTGCGATAATATTATAATTTACCAGATCGGACGATTTATTATTATATCGCACCTATAAAACACAGAAGGTGTTTATCTATATATATATAGAATAATGTGTACCTATATGTATAGTGGACGCGGTATAATATTATTGTAATGCATGAAACATAGGGTTCGGGTAGGTGTTGCCGAAACACAGGAAGCGGCGACCGGACGCGACGGAGAGGCGTGCTCGAGCAATTCATCATGGAAATAATAAAAATATATATATATATATACGTAGGACGTAGGTATTTCAATCCACATACATATTATGTACAGCGTTATTACGATATTATATATACGTATATGCTATGTTCGTAAATACGTTTCCGTGCGGACCTGGATGTATATATATATACGTTATATTTTAATATATATGTATGTAGGTACCTTGTATTATATTGTACTATTACATTTATAGATCTTCTCGCGTGTGTCCTTATCTTGACACGAGTCGGTTTTTCATTTATCTTCGCGTTCATAATAATATATAATACCAATAATACGTATACCGTACGCCCATCCTGTATTTCCAGGAAAACGCGTGTACTTCCGCGTAGTACTACTATAATAGTATAAAATACAATATATCCGACACTCGTGCAGTGTATTGCCGCGGTGAAATTATTTCAAACAATAAATACATGGATGAACAGAATATTGTAAAAGATCTTCAACGAAAACGCGTGCATGTCATTCTGCTGCGTGGACGCGCGTTTTATAATAATTACAATATATTATATATATTGTATATATTGGTGGTCAAATGAGAAGGATTTGAAGGGTCACAGTGGTGGATTAACATTCTCGACGCCCTGAGGCACGCTTTCTTAGACATTTCTTAGAAATTAGATGGGAGTTATGATTTAATGGACAGCTGGTGGTATAGTTTAAGGGTACACGTTATATTATACGCGTTGTATATAAAACAAAATATTAACTATTTAAACAACATGTAAATATTAATTGTTAATTTGAGTGCAAAAAAAATGTATGTGAAAAAAATTAAAAATGCTATTTATGCGTATATCGATTTTTATGTAAACATAAAGGATCTAATTTTAATGACTCCCATGACCTCATCTCCTATCCTTGGATCCGTGCCAGTCCACAACTCGAAAAATTTGATTCACTCGACAAAACTTTATTTTACTCAGTATTAATAAGATTTCAAAAAAATACTTACATTCATACTCAGTCAGTATATCTTAATCGTATTGTAAAATTCGACGATTTTGGCTTATTCTTATTTAGCGGCCACGTATTGCTTAATAATGTAACTTGTAACAAGAAATAAGTAGCCAATAATAATAATATTTTGTCATCACGTGTTTATTCGAACCGTTTGGCGCTAATAGACGTTTAGAAGAATAGGCGGGAAATCACGCCAAAGATTTAAATTTCGTATTTTCAGACATCAAAAATTATGAGCGCCATGAGTTTTTTTTTTTTTTTTCTTGCTTCATTCATTTTTTTATTTTTTTTTTATTAAGAATAACAATATAATAACAAAAAATTTACCGCTCCTTACAAGTTGCCGTTCTTGATTCGAGGCTCGTGGGCCTAGTGGTTAATCCGCCACTGTGAGGGTATAGATAACGTTTTTTCAAATACTTATTATTTTTGACATATAGTATTTATCAAGAAAACCAAAAAAACTTGCAAATTAAAAAATAATAAACCACATCCCTTCCACGGTTCCACATGACAAAATCATTTGACCACCATCGCAGGTTTATTATGATGTATAAATATCACGTCAATGGTCAATATATGCATACGCATTATCCCACGCGTTTATGCGAACGTCACATACAGATCGGATTAATAATGTTACCGATGTATTAACTTAATATATCGCTATCATACTCGCATGTTGCAGAATGCGTTTATATTTTACATTTTCCATCAACACCGTTTTCCGGAATTCAACGAGTGATTATTATATTGTTCAGTTCTGTCTACGCGTAGCATCCAACGTTACACAAAAGTATATCGCCTCAGACTCGGCCATTTCTTCAACGTTTATAACACAAAATAGTACATTTTCCCCATAAATTCCAATAACATTTAAAAAATACTTATACGTACTTATTTGCATACTTGCACCATGTTTTATACATATATATATATATATATATAGTGTACGAAACATTACGTAAATGCACACCTCCTAATGTATGGAGTTTTCAATCCAAACGATGTATTTATTGGTAATTCCCGATCCCGGTCGAATGTGTGCCAATTTATATTCAAACAAACAAAAAGAAGAACTTTATGGTTTTGAATCATCGGATTAATTTGTATTGGGATATTTTGATTCTTTTGTAAAGCATCTCAAAATTTCAATTATAAGTTTGAATTATGAACAGCGGTTTTCTGATAAATGCCGAGTGAATTTTTCGGCTCCGATGAACTTTTACAAAGTTATCAAAACAAACTACAATCTATATAATCATTAAAATATGTTTGAATTTACATACATTGTGTTTTTAGTACACGATGTGTACTATACACGCATATATACACATGTGATATTAATGTAAAGTATTAAAATCGTAATAATCGAGGTATATACACTACGTAACTATACTTAACAGAAACCTTATAAATTCGAATTTGAATTTAATTAATGTAAAATCGGCTTTTCGCCGAATAAGAACGTAGTATAATTGTGTATTTTCGCAAAGTTGTTTGGCTTATCCGATAGTTTTAGATGTTTTGGAATAAAAATATTTATACTGTAACCAGTAAATATGCATAAATATCATATAGATGTGTTCAGATTAAAAGTACGACTTTACGTATTCATGAATAAAACTATATTCAGTGTACGATCAGTTATTATATCGCATTTGATAAAATCGTATATTCACATATAATAGACGTGTACTGTATATTAAATTTTTTGTTTTTAAATATTTGTTTTGGAACTGATTGACTATATTAACATTTGCATTTTTTGGAAGTGTATTTTCTGTCATATCGTATTTTTTAATCTGTGGGTCTGAATTGTGTATAAAACTATATAGATTTTTCTCTGCTATTCCTAAGCACAAATCAGCCCTGTACAAAGAATAATTGTGTTTTAAACGCTAAAGGAACGGCCGTCGATTTTTCAAGAAGACGGATTTTTAAAAATCATTTTATATACAACAAAGATGTGTTTTATCCCGAAAAAACTATTATTCGCATTCGTGGAAAAACGTAAATGAAACACGTACGTCATACAGTTTGTTGTTCTTGTTATGTAACATTTTTCCTAATATAAGATGGACTACATAATTGGTTCGTTATACGATTTTATTTTTTCTAAAAATTCCGCTAGATCTGTGTGAGACCTGTTGACTATGTTACAATTGCGAGAAACCATACGCATTATATATGTATCATTTTGTATATAATTGTTAAATGTTACTGCTGGGATATTTCAAATTAACCATAGACCGCATAATTAAGAACTAATATTAAATAATAAATATTAAATAGAAACCAAAGAAATAGTACCTACATAGCTGCAGAGAGGAGTGCTGCAGCTTAAACAATAATCGTGTGCATGTGAAAATTAACTTGTATATAATAACTAAATAATTAGTATATACTTATTAACGATATTCTATTGGCGGTCCTGCAGATTTACTAGGGTCGATTAAATTTCGGTATTCCAAACTTTCGGTAGCGATCACTTTTCATATGTCCTTCCTGATTCTTCTTCATGTACCTACACTTTGCACTATCTAATATTTTGTTCCCGCAATCGACCGACGCGACGTTCAAGATGTAGTGCATCGCTGCAACGATAATATAATCATAATCCTGTTCACTTTTGTCTGATAAATGACAAGTTAATATGCACATAGTTTATAAATATAATAATATACATTATCTCAGGGCATATGGATTTATCGTGGTGCGTGTATATACATGTTATATTATGTGTGCACGCAGTACATTTTCTGTATATATATAAAAAAAAAAAAAAATTAAAAAATATTGTACCGAGGACACGGGATTTTTAACTGATTAGCAAGAATAGCTGAAACGATGGGCTCGCGGAACTGCAGCATCGTAGAATTGCAACAAATGCGTCGACGCACGGTGGTAGTGGGGGGGGGGGGGTAGAATAGCTGATACTTTGTTGCACTTTATACCGCGAGACACGACTATATACCTCATTGCACACAATATGCATATTATTATAATACGTCGCGCATACATATTATTATTACACATCAATATTATTTTAACCATCATATAACGTGCGCGTGCGTTTGCGGTCGCGGTTGCTGCAAGGCCGGACGAGTGCAAGCGAACGGAGTATGCGATTTTGCGGTATTTCGCGCTACACAGTGAATCGCATGTTCCATTGTCGTCGCACGATCGTTTCACCGACAACCGGACAAACCATCGTTTTTGCGGTCGGTTCATTGTGAAAACACAATATTATAATATATTGCATGGCCGTCGTGCACATGTTATATTATTTCAACTGATCGGCTCCGCAACAGCCACAGTATGGACAGCAACAATATGCGGCGACGACAATTTATACATAATAACATTATACGACGCGTACGGCCTATTAAACAATACACGATTAACGATTATGGTGATGTTGATGATGATAATGATAATAATAATAACAAGAAGAAGAAAATGGCAGAAGAATAAGAAGAAGAATAACGATAATATGACAGCAAACGTTCGCTATATGTATTAAAATTAAATATGCACCGCAGACGGTAGACCGGCGGTGGCCTGCAATCATCTGCATAATACGTAATACGTCGGGTATACGTGTAATAATTATATTATGGTCACCGGTGGTTACGCACGGTATACAACGTATATAGGTATATACTATAATAAACCTGTTAACCTCTTCATCTGGATACAGGACGACTATTATCACGTTATAAGGTACGTGTATCGCCTTATTCGCACGATGCTGACACCTGACCGAAGAATGTGTTTACTATACTTATTCGATTTTATGCTCACGTGCAAGTATACTACGCGCAATGCGTACTTTATGGTCTGCAGAATTTCATGCGATAGTGATTTTCACAAACCTCTGCGGAACAAACAATGTAAAACGAACAAATTGTACACTGAATTCAATTTCATAGAATTTCCCTATCACACAATTAATGTATTTGTACTTCGCATACTCATGAGACACAACACCGTGAAATTCTAATCACGCTGTATGCGCAGAAACGGTATAATATGGTTTCAGATCTATGACAACACTGCCGCAACCTTCAAAGATTTACGCGTAAGTACCAGTGCATCATACATTTACATTTTCACTGTGAACTATATATATATAGTCACTCTGCAGAAATATATATAATAACGGTACATTAAGATGATTTGTATTAGCGTAATAATTCCCGAATTGGTGAATACCATACATAAATTACTATTATGTTTCTTGATTAAAGGCGTAGGGAAAGTGGTGCACCCATCGCCCAGTGTACTGATAAGTGCACTGCAATAGCCCTACCATGACCTTAAGTGGTTGTGGTAGTCTGGTTCTCCAGGTTGGGGGTTATGCGCAGGGCTAACAACCCTGCCATGTGAAATCAACCTTGTTCAGGACACAACAATAAACTTGCCTCGGATATGTGGAATTTTGGAGAACAAGACCGGAAAACGGAAACCTGGCTTATCTTTTGGAACTTGGAACATTCGCACACTTTTCAAACCTGGAGCAGCACAATGCTTAGCCAAAGAAATCAGGAGATACAATTTAGGAGTGGTAGCCTTGCAGGAGATTAGATGGAATGACAAAGGTACCTTGGATATTCAAGACACAACTATATTCTATGGAGAATATAATGATTGAAGACAATTTGGAACAAATTGTACACAAAAGTATAGTTCCTCTGGTAATAGAATTTAAAAATACTAACCCCAGGATATCAACATTGACGATTAAAGGGAAATTTTTTGATATCACTTTCCTGAATGGACACGCACCTAAGGAGGAAAAATCACCAGAGGAAAAGGACGAATTTTATAAGAATTTGGAACAAACCCTAAATGAAACCTCCCGAAATAGAATCAGGATAGTCTTAGGTGATTTTAATGCCAAATTGGGAAAGGAAAACATATTCAGAAAAACCATTGGTAATCATTGCATGCATGACGTATGACGCTGTAGTGAAAATGGACTTAGACTTATTGACTTTGCGAGTGGGGGAGGCCTTGTGGTGAAAAGTACAATGTTCCCGCGCAAAGATATCCACAAGGGGACTTAGAAAGCACCTAATGATAGATACACTAATCAAATAGATCATGTTATGATTGACACACGGTTTAAAAACTGTATACATGAGGTGAAATCAGTCAGAGGAGCTGACTGTGATTCGGACCACTACCTGGTAAAAGGAAAGCTAAATGTGAAACTTATAAAACTGGTAGTTAGGAAAGGTACAATGGTAGACAGATATGATATAAATAAATTTAAGGACAAAACTGTATGTGATCTTTTCAAACAACGGATGAATGAAACAATGTATAACTTACACATAAATCAATTAGATACGATTGATTCCAAATGGAAGGCAATAAAGGAAACCTTAAAAGTGGTTACAGATACGACGATAGGGAAACAAAAAAAAAAAGTGGAAGAAACCTTGAAAGAAGGAAAGAAGCTAGACTACAATGGATCAATGACCCTACCAATAGAGAGAAGGAATCTACGTATAAGGAACGCCAAAAAGAGGCAAGTAAGATATTTAGATTCGAAAAACGTAAATTTACGAAAGATATACTATGTGAAGCCAAGACCAACCACAGGGTTAACAAAACTCGTGAACTGCATCAGAAGATTAACGCAATTAGGGGTGGGTTCAAAAACCATGAAAGATTCTTAAAAAATGAGGATGGCTCGATAATTACGGAGCAAAACAAGATTCTAGAAAAATGGAGAGAGTATTTTGACCAACTACTTAATTGTGAGAATCCTCCTGAAACTTTCACATAGATATCATCAGACCATAACGACAGTGAATGTCCACCTCCTAGTAGGATAGAAGTAGTAAATCAATTAAATTGACTGAAAAATAATAAAACACTGGGAAAAGATGGAATCCAGGGAGAAATACTAAAAAATCTGGATGAGTTAGCAATAAATAGAACACATGATATCATCGAAAATTTATGATCTGAGTAACAACTACCCAAAGATTGGGGTACAGCATTAATCTGTCTAGCTTATTAAAAAGGAGACCCGCAAATATGCAGTAACTACAGAGGTAGTGCCTTATTAGATACGGCATGTAAAGTCTTATCATATTGTCTACTAGATAAAGTAGTACCCAAGGCTGAAAATATAATAGGTGACAACTAGGGTGGGTTTAGGACCAATAGATCCACTACTGACCAACTGTTCATTCTAAGACAAATCATCCAAAAACGTTTGGAATTTGACAAAGATGTACACATGCTTTTTGTGGACTTCAAAAAAGCTTATGACTCTATACATAAAGAAAGCCTTTTAAACATTCTCAAAGATTTCAAATTTCCCAGAAAAATTATTAATCTCATGGGAGCCAGTCTCAATCATACTGATATACAGGTCAAGATAGGTAACGTAACATCACAACCAACTAGAGTAATGACAGGACTTCGGCAAGGGGTTGCTCTGTCACCAGTATTGTTTAATTTAGTTCTGGAGAGAGTTATACGTGAGATGAACACTTCGGAGGGACTTATGTTAGGATAAATCAGAATTGAAATACTAGCATATGCGGATGATATCGCTCTCCTTGGTGAAGATTTAGATATGATAAAGAGATTAGGAAGTAACCTAATGAATACGGCAAAAAAAGTGGGCCTAACCATTAATGAGGAAAAAACAGAGTACCTTGTGGCTAGCCGAAGAAATAGAAATGGCGGTCGGGAACAATATATAAAAATTGAAAAACTGAAGTTCAAAAGAGTGTCCTCAATTTAAGTATTTAGGGTCGATGATAACGGAGGATAACGAGATCAAAACAGAGGTGTTGACAAGGATACAACTAGCAAATAGAGGATATTATGGACTTGAAAAAGTCTTGAAATCAAAGTCCTTATCCAAAGCCCTAATAATCGAAATGTACATGACTCTACTAAGACCAATTGTTCTATACGGCTCAGAAACTTGGGCGCTAAGAAAAACAGAAGAATCAAGATTAATGATATTCGAGAGAAAAGTTATACGGAAAATTTTTGGCCCCATATATGATAGACAAACGAATAAATGGAGAAAACTTCATAACGTAGAACTCCAAGGACTTTTCCAGAGGCCGAATATAGTTAGAGAGATCGTCAAGCGGAAACTAAGTTGGGCAGGACACGCTTGGCGCAAACAGGGTACTTAAGTAAAATGGGTGATCGAAAAAAAGCCTAAGGGAAAAAGACCATTAGGTAGACCTAAGTTAAGATGGGAAAATAGTGTGAAGAGAGAAATGGAAAAGATAGAGCCTGGTGTCAAATGAGGAGAAGTAGCAGAGGACAGGGATAGGTGGCAAAGTTTAACGTTTTCAAGATGGTCTTTAGGGCCGTAACTAAAGAAGAAGAAGATGTTTCTTAATTCAAGCATGTTATATTAATATATTAATATTATAATGATTTATATAATATTCGTATTATACGTTATGCATACGTCATGTACATAAACGCCCACATAATATTACAACTCAGACATCGAAACATGTATGTTACACAATGCACTCAAAACATTATTAGAATAATATTCTCATCGATTTAATAATACATTTTCCTTAAGACTCATAATGAATTAAAAAAATATTATCCTAATGTTTTCATGTTCAATGTTCTATGTTAATAGTTTAGCCATTTTATTTTAGATTCTGAACGGAGTGATGGAATCTATTGATTTTACAATGATGTGTGTTTTCTTTTTTGTGTCTCGTTTGGGGCAGTAAAAATGCTTCGGTTTTCTCAAACAGCAACTTTTTTAAAAGGTAAGTGAATGTAGATGGTACTTGAGTAAGTCAAAAATCCAACTTTTTTAATACTTTTTGAAAAATTGAAAAATAAGATAAAAAAATTACGAAAAAACAAGAAATTTTACACAAATTCATGTTTTTACAAAAAACATTTTTTTAAAATGCTCTAACTAAAAAAAAAAAAACCGCAACAACTTAAAATTTTCACCAAATCTTTATATTGGTGTTTTCTATACATGGTTAAGTTTTCAAAGTATTTTGACATATTTTGACATATTTTGACTTACTTATAGACAATTTAAATTTTCGATTTTTGTAAAGTTTTTTTTTTTTAAACATCTATAAAATTTAATTGGCTGGCCGAAAACTCTCGAAAATTTAATACAAAGTTTATAATAAGCTTAACTTATCTTTACTAGAAAATATCGGAGAGCGCTTCACTCAAATTTTTTTTATAAGCCCATAAAGTTCAAATTTGTATAAAATATGTTAAAATCACGATAATTTGCAAGTTATTTTGTAGTTGAAAATTCATAAATTTTTTTCTGTTTATACTTAAGGTTTAAAATTTTAACACTAGTTTGTTCATAAGCTAATCTTCAAAAATATATAAAAAAATTTCTACCGGACCTAAAGGAAAAAAATTTATGACTGTTTGAAATTTAAATTTTTACGAAATTGCATTATAATTCAATTTAAATATAAAATACTATATTATTCCATACACATTTTAGACAAACATATTAACTCCGTTCAGAATCGTTATTCATATATAATGATATCTATCATTGCATTCAAATTTAACAAATCCATTGTAATAATGACCTATCCTATAAACTGTACAGCAAAGCGAGGCCCATCCGTTTTTTTTTGTTTTGAGAACGTTATGTATTTTAAATGAACTGAATATAATAATAATAATAATATTTGCCAAGTGTTTCAGTTAAGTTCCGAAAAGTATCATAATAAGTTTTCCAATATCTATGGAAGTAAGTGTAGAAAAATATTACATTCATAACGTTTGTAAGATGTTTAATATAATTTGCCTACTATTATTAATAATATTAATAAAATATTAGAAAATAATACTTATAATAAATACTATACTCTCTTTCTATATCTATACGATATAATATATAGCGTACGGCTCGTTTTGATTTATCTTTATTCGGAAGCCGAAGGTAATCGATGAACAGATTCTATAATCATCGAACGATATAGGTGTGGTATAATAGTATAATAATACATATTAATATTATGCGTACACAGAACTGGTTCTTTTATACGGTGGCCAAACCAGGGGGAACTCTATAGAGTCCGAGTGCGATGTTCGTTTTGTGTTTGTTTTTGCAAATATCTTTCGAGTACTGCAGTAATACAGTATTGAGCAACGATAACTCGAATTTCTTCGGTATAGTATTCTAAACAGGGAGAAAAATATGGAAAAAAACACGTATAATCTAACGATAAACGTTAATCCGATATTTCTGTCGATATAAAAACAGTATAGGTACTATATAGGTACGTATTTGTGTTCCGTGCAAGGCTAAACTTAAGTATTTTACCTTGGGTTGAAAAATAAAAATCTTATTTCACTCTCAAATTATTGCCGTATATAACTTTCGTTTGAAAACATTTTTAGTGCGTTTTAATACACGACAATGTTTTTAAATATTTTCTCGCGTTCGAAGGAAACCATATTTTCATACACGCATATTATGGGTATACAATCTTCCTGGTACATTAACTTGCACAAGTGTCCGCGGCTTCCGGATGTCATGTGTATGTATAATATAATATTATATGTATACACTGTATGCTCATACTGTATATGTCACGTGGATCGTAAACGATCGTCTGAAGTTGTATCTTACACAATTAGTATACGAGTACGGTAAACATATTCATGAACGTTCTGCCTATTATTATTGTATTTTAATGTGTCACATTATTACGGAATACAAAATTATACCGTGTTACACTTATACCACAGCATGATCAATGTCCGTGTACATGTATACCTATACACAGTGGAAACCGTCAGAAAATAATTTATGCATTTCGTTCAAGACCGGTTTCCGGCTTAAACAGTAAATTATTATCAATGCTACAATACATTTTTGGTGATGAGACGAAATAAAACTGTCCATCTAATGCGGTCGGTTTCCGACGCGTTTCCGTATATTATCCAAAGCGCGCGGCTTATGTTATTTAGATAAACGGGTTTCGCTTATGTTGTACGTGTACCGAACACAGTCATTGATCAATAATAACGTAATATAGTGGTGCAGCGCTTTAAGACTGTTTTGTTTTCTCTTTTTTTAACATTATTACAGGCTTAGCATAGAAAACTATTATTATAATATACAGTAGAAACTCGAATATTCGAACATCCGTTACACGAACATTACGAATTCTATGCTATCCGAATCGCAATAATTGTATTTATTATTTAATAATTATTAGCGTATTCACAACCTTCTTCTGCTACCCGAACATTTGCAAGATGTAGGTTCAGAAAAGCGCCTCGTATATTGTTATTAAACGAAAATGGATAATTTTATCAAAAAAATATCATAAACATAATATTATGTTCCTGCGTACTTTGTGATTATATATTTTTTTAAATACATAATGTTATAATAATAATAATATTAATAATAATAATAGTTGTTTTTTTTCTTAACAATTTCCACTATCCTAACTAGTTGCGGTCCCAATATTAGTTTAATTGATTGAGGTTCTACTGTATATTTTTCTGCATAATATCATATATATTTAATCTATGATAATATATACTCAGGCACGTACACAAAAAAAAATTCGCTGGAGGGGGGGTGGTTTATAAAAAATTTACAATAATCAATACTACATATTATATTTTATTACTTGTATATGAAATAAATAAATTACACAAAAATTATTTGGGGGGGGGGGGGGTTATTGTGACATTGTATGCATGGGCACCGCGTGATTCAATAGTATTGATTGCACAAAAACGGTTTTACAAGTCAATTTTCATACTCTCGATGAACATTCATCTCACGCTAAACCGTTTGATAATATTATAATAATATTGTATGATTATTATAATTAATATTCTTCGACTCAATTCTATAGTTTTGATTTGAAAACCTGTAGAAGTGACATGTTTCGATAAAGGATTGTGTCGTCGTCGTCTCATCGATTGTAAAATCAAATGTACACGCGTGTAGGTATATGTGTACATGTCGACTTTAGTTTTGGACTGTATACGCATTTGGTTCTAACGTTCGAACTTGTATTTCATTTAGTAATTACCGTTTATCCACGTTACATATAATAATTGTAATAGTAATTTAATTGGTTACCTAATAAGTAAAAATTGGTACAGTATAACCTCTCTAAAACGGAATCGTTTGGGACCTAACATTTTTCCGTTGTAAGGAGTTTTACTTGTTATAGAGGTCAATTTCATATATTATTTGCACCGGAACTATTGACGTTTTCCGTTATAAGGAAGATTCCGTTTAATAGAGGTCCGTTATAGAGAGATTTAACTATATCTACTATCGTTCATTGCTATGTCATACTAATAGATTTGATTGAATGATTTCTATCTGACGTCGATTGTTGTATGTTTGGCGAATCGACCAATCTCACAATACCACTTACTAATTTACAAATAACTAAAACAACCGTAACCGCATCTAGGGATCATGATGCACTGATACAAAATGTAATATGATAAATATCAGATAGCTATAATATAACCACGAAATAGAAAGATATGCTAGATACCTAACGACCATATTATGTAAGCCATTATTTCAAGGGAATCCAAAGAGACTCGCCAAAACAGCTGTTATAAAGTCAATGGCCCAAATACCCTCCTCAGTGTCGCTACATTGCCCCATTTTTAATTTTTTTTATCGGGGGGAGAGGGGGGATTGTAATTTTATGTTTCCATTTTGTGACAACATTTCAATACCTTTTCATAAACCGTTTTTTGTATTTACTTACCAATCACATTAAACAACAGAAATTTGAATAAAAAATTTCACATATCATCGTTCGAAGGCAAAATAAACAACCAATCACGGGTGAAGCCGTGATGGGTTGGCTTGTATTATATAACAGTACATGGCCCAACATTATTTACAAATGAGTGACCGTCGTAAAACATCATAACACTATATTTTACACACTATACTATATATTTATATGTCAAGGGTTCACTATACAATAGAGTGTACATATAATTATCTCTCGATGATGACTCGAAACTTTTACTGGATACTTTATATTCATCGTCATAAAATCCACACGAGAATATTACCTTGGTAACCAATAATGAAAAAAAAAAATGAAACTATAAAATTACACCAAAGTATATAGTTAAGATACCTCAAAGCTATAACCAAATATAGCTGAGTTCTATAAAAACTGTAAGGTAGTATTCCTTTAAGGTAGGGGTTCTCAACCAGGTTTGCCACGAACCTAAATTTAGGGTGCCACGAAACTGTTTGAAATATATACACATTTTTTTTTTTTTTTTGAAACAACTTCGTGAAAAATGTAGCACTGTGAGTAATAAAACAGACTATATAATCTATATCTACTTATACTATTTTTGTTTATACTAAGGCACTTTGATAAATAAAACCAAATTTATAAAATATAAATTTAAATGCATACGATATATTACTATTGTGTGTTTAGTAGAGATAGTACAGGGCATAGGTCATAGAGTGTCTACGGATTTTTAGAAAATAATTAATGGTGCCGTGAGTCAAAAAAGGTTGGGAAACTCTGCTTTAAGGACTACGCCCCAGCCAAGACTGTTCCGTGCGAGGTCGAGTAATTCAGCTAGCGTTATGCATAACGTATACTATAATATAATATATAATGTCTTCACGATTAGAATAGTACATACTCTGAAACAACTGTGGGTGCTGAGATTTAGAGCATCCTATGAATACGCCACCGATACGATACACGTGGTTCGTGTATGCCTGCAGGTATATTCCGCGGTATAAGTCCTGCATTCACTGCGGGGGTACATCTCGACACGATTGTACAAACGATACGACGTGTAACGGCTTCATGCGTCGTTTTGGCTAGCTGCATCATAATATAATTTGTACGATATGTGTACGGTTTGTGTCGCGGTCAAATATAATGTAATTGCAGTAGACATTGTGAGAATTCGTTTTATCCTATTGACGGCGCGATTCTAGCAAATAAGCTTTGAAAATCGTGATTTTTCCCGTCCAACATCTCTTCTAAATATTGTGTGCGTTTATATAATATATTATGCGCACATCACACTCCGAAACCCGCGTATATGATTCGATTGCACCTCGTGACGAACGCGCGTACGTATATACATTATATACGAATGTATACACGCGTGATACAACTATTTTGCTCTTTATTTTTTCCCTTCGCGTCCTGTCAATCAGCCCGTAAGCGCTCATGATGACGCCTTTGGTTTGTGTAGGATCCCTTTGAAAACGCGAGAAAATCCTTAATAATTTGGCAACCCACTGCGCGCGCACTCTCTCCACTATTCACTCTCCCTCTCTCGTTTGCACGACCGTTTATCAATCATCCGAAATAACTTCCCCGTTGATGTTTGCTCGTTTACATGTATATAAATTTTCGATATTCGTGCGCGTATGTACATAAGTCTCACGCGAGTGTGTTTGCGTCACTGTTAAGGCCATGTGAGAGGCAAGCACGAGACAAGGCAGAGCGTAGGTGAAAGGGATTTTGCATATAGGTATTCATTATATATTATATATATGTTTTATACGTGTCTTGGGGGGTGCGAAGTGTTTACGGTCCCTTTGTGCGTTCAATCCCACTTCTTTACAACACTCCGAAACAATAATATATCTGTACAAGTTAGCAAAGCGTGCATACGATATATATATATATATATATATATGATTTTTATGTTTTATCATAATATACATATTATATGTATATGGTTGATAATATAATAGGTATATGTATATATTGTACATGTTAATTATACGGTCTATTTTACTCACGGCTATAGATATACAATGGTTGCGTGACAGCCTATATTTGGCTGCAGTGAATAACATCCAATAATGTTCTTTCAAAATCGACAAAATTCTGCTTGCTGCTAGAGATCCTTGTGGATTATTTTTGTAATCATTTTTGTCTCTATATATAAATATATATTTAGATGTGTAAGAAATGATATTATACATATAATAGGTATTCGAGGCTTTCGTGAAAATAATATTTACCAACCACGCGGTCGTGTGTATTTTGGAAATAACTGATGAACAACCTACAACGATATGAACTGCGGTTGATGGAATATACCGTATACTGCAGAGTCTCCGAAGTCGTGTACCTCGCAGTTCTATATTAGTTTGATATCAAAAATAGCCTGAAGTGTATATTTATGATATTTTATAATGTATAGAGTCTACAAACCTACATTGCAAACGTTTAAGTAATGTTGAAGTAGCGCCAATAGCTCGACTCGCGTACCGGATCAGAACATACAACCGCTCGCACTATATGGCGACGGATATATTATAATTATAATATAGTTAATGTTATATACGTGATTGCTTGCAGGGGCTAGGGGGAGTACCTGGAAGATCTGTTCCGAACATTTCTGCGGTCGACACTCCTTGTACGCCTATAAACCGTAAGGCGCACGTGTCGAACCGTTCGCATATATAACATAGCAGAACTCGAACGAAACATATATGTGTGTATATATATATATATAAAGTAGAAACCGCTTATTAGGTAGGTACACTTTGGGACTAAGCTGAAATATGTCAATCAACTAAACATAATTTAATTAACTATAATTTAAAAAAGTAAGTATGTATGTATATGATTATTCAACTATGTATGTATGATTTAATAAAGTATGTATACATTTTAATACTGTGTACGAATCCATCGATGTTTGTTTTTTTTTTTTTTGTATCGAGTAACCTCATGACCATATTTTCATAGGAATAATGCAATAATGCTGCTCAAAGCCTTTTTCATCTGCACCTTTTTCGTCCCCCTCAATTCGGTCACTGTAATATAATATTATATTGTTTATAATAATAATATAGGTAGGTATTATATTATACGATTCTATATAATATTATTACGTAATCGGTGCGCGATCTGTCCGCGAAAACCGGCCCCTAGCCTTGCTCCCCCGCGTGCGCGACGACCGTACACGTGTGGGCCGGCTTCCCCCCTCTGGATAAACTGCAGGGCACGCCTATCGCCTGCGAATCATAGTCACTGCCGCCGCCGCTCTACTCCATTATTGACCCGTGTGACTTTCCGCGACCGCTCGTCCGGTAACACACACGCCGGCGTCTCGTATCGTAATCATGATATAATAACTACACAGAGCGCTGATTTATATGCATTATTTATAAGCAACCAAATTATGCACCAAAAATTCTTAAACATGCATAATATGCATCAAAATGTTAATAAAACTATGGATGAAGAATCAAAAATATGCATATCATTTCAAATTTAACGTAAAAAAGGAAAAAAAAAAACAAAATAAAATGTTGTGCATTCATATTACGCTGCAATATTATACATATTGTTATATTGCTGATGTTTTATTTTCATATATTATAGAAAATTGTTTTGAACGAAAATAAACGCCAATAACATCAAAATTCGTATATAGTATAGTTATTAAAATAGTTAAACGAAATAACAATAATAATAATAACAGCGTATGTATGGCTATATGATACGTGAAGCGTTTGTGCTTACGCAATATAATGGGAAACATGTTCGTGTTATAATCGTATTTTCATATTTCCCATATAATATAATCAATAAATCATTACAATGTAATATATCGCGATATTTAATCAGCATGCCTTATTAAATTTACACATAAGCCGCTTATCTGTTTCCACATATTACATAATGAACACATAATGTACCATACAGTATATATCAGAGGTTCCCAAACTATATATCGTGCGACCCATTTTGGAAAATTTTAAAATTTGGCAACTCACAATATCAATGAATGAATTTTTTTTTTAGTGAATCAGTTGCTTACAACAATAATTAAAAACGATACACTTTATCAATATATTTTTTATATTTATTAAAAATTTTTATTTATTATTAAATAGTAAAAAAAGAGTATATTCCTATAATGTATTATTGTGTAAAAATGTATATAAAAATACAACAGGACCCACCATAAATATAATCGTGACCCACAGTTTGGAAAACTGTGGTATGTAATATATGGATTATAACATTATATGGGATTTATGTAAAAATTGGATAACGGATTAGGCGCATCATATTAAAATATAGTACCTACATATATTCTGCAGCAGATGAACCAGAAAAACAAATCTCAATCACATTGATCTAATACATTATTGAGCACGTTGGTCCTTGGTCGAAATTAATTAAAAATGATATTTTTACCATTATGTAGGAATATTTATATAATATCATAATATATGGACGTAGGTGCCTATACATACTATCTTTTTTCATACCGGTGAATTTTTTTCCGTGTAGAAACCATATAACGTATACATACACATAGATAACCATGTGTGAATTTTATCCGCTATACATCTCGCGGGGCAACTTATATTCGTATAAGTTGGTAACACGATAGATACGTTCAGTGATGCGATCAATGCGTAAACGACCAAAAACGCAAACGTCGGGAACATATAAGTCCTATATATAAATATACCTATACATTTTCCCTAAAGAGCATGAAATCCCGAATTTGCAAATTTTCATTTTTCAATCATATTTTCGATTATATACTATATCTAGACGCACTAAAGAATCATTTTAGATTCTGAACGGAGTGATAGAATCTATTGGTTTTACAATGATGTGTTTTTTTTTTATTTTTTTTTTTTTGTGTCTGAGGACACGATTTTTGGTAGTAAAAATGCTTTGATTTTCTCAAAAAGCAACTTTTCTGAAAGGAAAGTGAATGTAGATAGTACTTGGGCTAGTCAAAAATGCAACTTTTTCAATACTTTTTAAAAAAATCGAAAAAAACAATAAAAAATTACAAAAAAACGGAAAATTTTACGCAAAATCACGTTTTTACAAAATACATTTTTTTATAATGCTCTAACTCAAAAACGAAAAACCGCAACAAATTGAAATTTTCACAAAATCTTTATATTTATTGGCAATCTTTATACATGGTAAAGTTTTCAAAGTATTTTGACATATTTTGACATATTTATAGACAATTTAAATTTTCGATTTTTGTAAAATTTTTTTTTTAAACATCTATAAAATTTAATTGGCTGATCGAAGACTCTTGAAAATTTAATACGAGGTTTATAATAAGGTAAACTTATCGTAATTAAAAATATCGGAGATTGTTTCACTTAAACTTTTTTATAAGCCCATAAAGCTCAAATTTGTATAAAATGTGTCAAAATCATGATAATTTGCAAGTTATTTTGTAGATAAAAATTCATAAAATTTATTCTGTTCATACTTAAGGTTCAAAATTGCAACACTAGGTTGTCCATAAGATAATCTTCAAAAATATATATAAAAAATTTTACTGGACTTAAAGAAAAAAATTTGATGACTCTTTAAAATTTAAATTTTTACGAAATTGCATTATAATTCAATTTAAATTTAAAATACTATTTTATTATACACCCATTTTAGACCAACATATTAACTCCGTTCAGAATCGTTATTCATATACAATGATACCTATCATATGATATGTAATATTGCATTCAAATTTAAAAAATCCATTATAATAATGACCTATCCTATAAACGAGGTGCACTCCACCCCCCCCCCCAACTGTACAGCAAAGCGAGGCCCATCCGTTCTTTTTCATTTTGTTAAGTTTGCTTTTTTTTTTTTTAATGAATAAAATCGTGATTTTTAACCAATATTTGTATAAAAGTTAAATTCCCATGGATGCCTGCACGTAGGTTATATGGATTTGGCTTTAACATTTTATTATCATACAAACTTCTTACAATTTCTTGTTCGAAACGTCTCTGCCTACCTACGCTTTTCTGGTTGGAAATGTTTTTTCGTGACATAGGTATTATATAAACTATATAGTTTGTATAAGAATACAGTATTTTTATTATAATATTGTGTTTACCTACTATTATTACATTATATTTTACAATATTTATATATATATATATATATATATATTCTTATTGCGATAATGCGACGTGTAGTTGACGAGTGACAAGTCAAATAAAACTTGTTTAATATATTATTTAAGCATATATATATATATACTGAGTGTTAGGTACCTATATATTTTATGTACTTTTATATATATCATGATCATATATGCATATATTACAATCACTATATGATCTTATAAATCGTAAATAATATAAGTAGATACCTAAACATTTGTATTTTATAGTATGCAAGTGGAAAATGTATTTTATAGTACTAGGCAATAGAATATATATATATAATGAGAAATAATATGAAATGGATGTATAATGTTATATTTTATACGTCAAAATCATCAAAAACATATAAATTCTTTACCCTTATATATAGGTATAGATGTTACACGTCTAGTTATAGCTGAATTTTATTTTATTTATTTTATTTTATTTTATAAAAAAATGTTTATAAGTCGGAAGTGCACGATAATCTTAATTTCGAGGTTGATCTACTGTAAATGCATACATAAGACAAACACAAATTGTATAATATTACGAAGAGGTAAACACTGAAAATCAAAAATATTATAAAAGCATTTTAGCACATGTCACGCGTCACGCACTCAACACCGAAAAGATAAATTTTATTCGTATATTCGTTCGTTCCTCCTTTATATCATATTCAATTTTCCTACTTATTAATTATTAAAAATAGTTTTGATCTGAATTTCAACAAGTGTTTTGTAACATTTAAACTAAGCGAATAAGGCAAAAAAGTGTTGACATATATGGGCCAGGCGAGCGTATACCTATATATATATATATATATATATATATATATATATATATATATATATATATATATATATATATATATATATATATAGGGTATTATAGTTTTACATATCTTTTGATTACTTATTTCAACATTTGTATTCCAACATTTCAACATATTGTAAATAAATATTATGCCCAGCGTTAATCTGTTTTTTATTTTTTCTCAATATAAATCGGTTGCCTAACACTGCATATCTATCTCTTACTCTGGATATCAATAAATTGTCCCAATGTAATATTTGGATAGTTTAATAGCAATACCTCATATGTACATAAATCATGCGATCTTTATAGGAATGTCAACAGATATACAGGAAACTATATATAAATCGTTTGCTATATAATTAATACAAAACCGAACAGCCAATATTATATTAATATATTATTATTCGTTGTACGTACATGACGTGGTCATATTATATAGTTTTAAAATCACAACTAGTTAAACGCTATACGTCCCAAGCAGATTATTGATGTATTTTATATAATAATGTAAGTATATATTATATTGTATTCACATATGGTCACTGATTTATATTTTTTCGGCGTCTGAACTTCTAAACCTATATACAGATGATATTCGTATACGCAACGTTGCAGCAATATTGAAACGTAATTATTTAGACATGTCTCATTTCAATAAGTCTATTGTACTACATATTATTATTATGTGTTCAACATTAAATCTATTGATGAAATCTTTCGTTTATGGTTTGCATATATTGATAATACGTATAATACCTACTGCGCAAAGTATAGTAATATTTATTGATACGCGCTTAACAGTGTTGATCAAAATCGATTAAAACATTATTTCATTTGTTTGCAACGTCTCTTTCATCAAATCTATTTTTTATTAGTGTTATATATTTATATATACTTATTAGTTATTATATTTTTGAAAAATATCTAATAACAATATGCTGTTTCTCGAGCACCTATATACGTATTATCGTTTAAAACATTTGACATATTTTTGCGATTGTATTATTTAATGCTTTCATAAAATCGGTTAATTTTACATTCTGAACATAGATAGAATTGTAAAATCTAATTTTACAATAATAACATTATATCTCGTCCCATTTCTGCGACCAAACTTTTTGGTACAATAAATGTATTCGCTATTATAAATTATATTGACGTAATCTGTATAATAACTGTGAACATAAAAAAATATGTATAGCAAATTAAAATTTTTTTTATACATTTTATTTTTAAATTTCAAATGTGTAAACGGATATGATATAAAGAGAATCGACTAGCAAATATATTTGTATATACTTTTACATTTCATGTTAAATTAATTTAAAGTAAAATAAAGAAACAACTTGGAAATTTGAACTATTCTATATCTATGTACACAATACGGTAAAATAACTTTTGTATGTTACAAAGGAAATGTGTACGTGTTTTTGCCGTTGATAGAAAAACGGCTAAAGACGGAAAAGATAACGTACGAGAATGAAAAAAAAAATAATAATAACAATGACGGGAAGAGTTTTAAAGATTCCGTACTAATCCTTGAAATACTATTTGAAAATATTATTGAAAAGGTGTACATTATGCGGTAATATTTTTATACTAAACTGAAGTAAACGATGAAACATTAAGCATTATAATATATAAATTATTTTTATTACAAAAAAAAACATAAGATTATAATCTATAACTGTCAACTATCAGGGTTTTTTATATTTTTGATCATGGTCTCCTATCATTTTCAGTTAGAAACTTGACAAATTTGATAATATAATATACTCCTTCACAAATAGGTTTGAGTGACTCGTTTGTTGTAGATGCCATTTATTGATTATTAATCGTAGACTAATAGAAAAATATATGAATAACATTGTATAGTCATATAGATACTTATTAGTTATTATATATTCACTTATTCACAGAGATATATACCCGAGTTAAAATCTACAAGTGCTTTGCCCGATAAAGCTATTTTCGTCTAGAACAGTGTTTCTTAAATTGTGGGTCACGATTCCCTAGGGAGCCGTTGTATTTTATAGGAGAGCTGTGAAACATTTGGGTACAACAATTTATTTCTATAGTGTAGAGTTAAAAAAGAAATTCTCTGTTATATTAACGATTTTGATGGTGAAAAATGACTTCATCATAGACCGTAGGGAGTTAATCTTACAATAAATTTAAAGGACCACATTAGAAAAAAGTTTGGTTTAGGGTGTGAATCTGTGTGGATAGTAAAGGTCTTACCATCCTGAAGATGACAAACGAACTGTTGTCCGATGACCGATGTCGATCAGAGGGTATGATAATATAGGTAGGATTTAGAGATAATAACACATCTTAGCGGGACGTATTCTGTGTCTATTGTTGATGCCAATATCAACAAGACGCTAATAAATGGTAAATATGAATGCACTTTCTTTTCAACCTTAATTTCTTACATTCAAGAATAAATACTATATCCACTCAAACCAAATTGCTACGTAAGACAGGTTACTGTGAAATTATATACATATTGTGCACGTACATTATCTTATATGCCACAGTGGTGTACTGTAATAAATCAAATGAGTCCAAGTGGTTGAAATATTTACCTAGGTTTATGGTTGCGTACGGACTGTACACATCACGCAGCGGTGACATAAAGTATAACCTTTATATATTTATTTCAAGGATTATGTTATCCTCCGTATTGTCATTTATGATTTACAATGATTTGAATGTACAGATAGATATTATGTATAATGTATTATGTCAAAGACGAACGATAATAATATCTCTTTACGATTTCAATTTCATAATACATATTTTAAACGGACTTTAATCAGTAGCTAGTGATTGGTTGTATAAGTGACTTAGTGTTTAACTATTATTTATATCAATCGTATAGGTGTATATTGCTTATAAATATTGTAATGTTCGTAATGGGTTTGGAAAAAAAATACTAAGTTTTAAAAATACTCAAGTAACTATATGAATATATAATATTATTATTATTTATTTATTTCTCAAAATAGAACACTGCGATATTAAATTATAATTTAAAGTCACTAAAAACTGTTAATTGCCCATATTTCTTAGATTTTTTGTTATTATATATTTATTTTTGAGCGTTTTTGATTTTCGTATACTATTATATTCGTTTGCATCATGCTATTTACTAAGATTATTGTACTTGACTCATATTAGAGGTTAGATGAAAATCTAAAGCCGAAACAGTAAGTTGGTTTTTTGTCCCATCCGCACACATCGATAATCATTATTATTTATTTTACGGAATAAATTCATTTACAATAGTAATACCTACATAATATCAATATTATTATAATTTAACTGAATAACAATTAACAGTTATTATTAAAATGATTATAGAAATAAATACAATTTAATAGCTTACACTAATACAGCTTTAAACGTATAGTTTACGAGGAAAAGGTAAAGTAAAAAAGAACCGGATGGACCTCCCTCTGCTGTACAATAGGAAGTGGAGTGGATCTCGTTCATAGGATAGATCATTACAATGCATTGGTAAATTTGAATGCAATTATAGATATCATTGTATATGTCGTATACGCCACGCAAAAGCTTGACGTATAAAACAGATATTTTTCGGTAGACCAATTCCCCGACCTAGAATTAGTAGATGTAAGACCTGTTGTAAAAGATATATTTAATTCTTCTTCTGGTGACCACGAAAACGAGTACTGCGCA